>JBAIZL010000004.1:113337231-113654731 GCA_036971475.1 Prosapia bicincta
AGTACACGGGTGAATCACAAGAAAGAAAATAGTCAATGGAAGAAAAGCCACTTAATACAGAGATAAAAGAACTACAACTAAATACACAGCCTTACCTGTTTTTCTTCAGCATTAAAAGAGTTCCTTTCTGAATAATGTCATTTTTTTATGTAAAACAATATTTAAACATAACGAAAACTGGCTTTTGAAAGTTTTCTTTGTTTTCTTTAATAACTCAGATATGACACAACTCAAAACAAAGTATACTAAAATTATGGAATATTTTTTAATTAATTGGTTACCATTAAAGAAATACACAATCTATTTGAAAACATATAAATTTTATCTGATACAGGTAATTTATCTCTTTCTTTATGATAAATTAATAATGTTATTTCCTTACAACAAATTTTTTCAAAAAGACTTAAAATAAAAAATCAATATCAATTTGTAAATATTGTTCAATTATAGGATAAGAAAATATCAGAATTTTAAAAAAATTAAATAAAAATAAAACAAGATGTTTCATTTATGCCAAAAAATTATTTAACTTCTTTCAAATTTTCTTGGTTTACGTACTTTATTGAATGAGGAAAAAACAATTGAAAAATTCCTTTTCTCAAAGATTTTACACATCAATTATAATTTTGAAGTATATTTTAGTAATTTGAGTCATAAACTTGTTAACAATACTGATTAGTGAAACTTTTACATTTGTACTCGATAGTAAACTACTCCTTGTCAAACTTATAATTTAAGAAAATTTATAAAAACCATATTGAGAAATGCTTTCTTCATCAGAATCTAGGTTGGCTTTTGGGACGCATTGTTAAGGCAGGTTAATGAGCATTTGAAGACAAGTTTTCTATAATGTGGTCAAAAAATTTATGCAATTTATACCAGGACTGTTCTTTTAAGAATTTTTTACCAATAAGTAATATTAAAACTAGCTTGTGAGTTAGAGTGATTAACACTGTACACAAACTCACAATTACAAGTATGTTATCCTTACACTACAGTTTTTCTATTCTCAAACATAAAGAATTTGAAATTATGAGTTTGTGCATAGTTATTTATTAATCAATTTATCTGGGGTAGTATTTAAAAGCATATAAAATGAATCTTTATTAAATTTTCTTGGATTATATAAGTTTGTGCAAGTTGTTATTTTATTACTTCAAATGTAAAGTACAGTTCCAGCCATTTATAAAGCCTGAAAATGTTTTATTTATAATTTTTGTACACTTTATTTTTAAAAGAGATTAAACTGGATACAATATTCTGCCTTTAATGCGATTACTTTCCCCATATTCTTAGCTGAAGTATCAGAGGACTTTCATTTTCCAAACCTGTATCTCAAAGGTAGATTTTATGAAGTATATCTTTATATATATATATATATATATATATATATATATATAGATTTTTTGGACTAGGAGACTGACAGACTTACCTTGGTAAGAGTCCACTCTGTAGTCTTGAAATAGAAACACATAAAAGCACTTAAACAATGATATATTTCAACCACACAGTGGTCTTTGTCAATCGAAGAGAAAACACAAAAAGAAATATGAGAGAATGAAATAAAATAATTGTAATCCTCCTTATTTCATTCTCTCATATTTCTTTTTGTGTTTTCTCTTCGATTGACAAAGACCACTGTGTGGTTGAAATATATCATTGTTTAAGTGCTTTTATGTGTTTCTATTTCAAGACTACACAGTGGACTCTTACCAAGGTAAGTCTGTCAGTCTCCTAGTCCAAAAAATCTATATATATATATATATATATATATATATATATATATATATATATATATATATATATACACACACATATACTGAAGGTGGGTTCTTGTACTTGGTTGTCAATGTGTGTTTTAAAAAAAGGCTTTTCACCTTATTTATGTATGGTAATAAGCTCCAAAGAGTAATATAATTGCTTTAGTATATGTAGTGTCTTAGAAAAAAGGTAACCATGTCGGGTGAACGTGAAATAGCCGCAGAAGACAGCAGTAAAGTGGTTTGCCAATTCAGGCCGTTGAATAATTCTGAAGAAGAGGTTGGATCAAAATTCATAGTTAAATTTCCATCTGGATTGGATGAGAACTGCATATCAATTGGTGTAAAAAAAAGATTCGACAATGGTCAAGTGACCGAAAGGTGCCTCATCATAACAAGGTAAAATTATTGTACTTAGTGGTGGATAAAAGTATTTACAATAGTAATATATCAACTTCATAAAGTCAGTGCAACGGAAAAATAATGGACAACGTAAAATATCAAGAATATATATATAAAGTTATTATTGTTAATTGTTAACAATTGTCACAAAGAGTGATTCGACAATGGTCAAGTGACCGAAAGGTTCCTCATCACCTAAGGTAAAAATTAATTGCACAAACTGATGGAATAATTGTTCACAAATTAACAATAATAACTTTATAAGGTCAGTATAACGGAAAATAATGAACATGAAATATCACGATATATATATATATATATATATATATATATATATATATGTGTGTGTACTGATTTTTTATTATATATATATATATATATATATATATATATATATATATATATATATATGTGTGTGTGTGTGTGTGTGTTATATAAAGTGTCAAAATGTTAAACGTACTAAAAATTAAAAAATTGTAAAATCTAAATAAATGAATGAATAAAACAGATACCAATCACAGTATTAACAAATTGAGAGTGGTAGAGCAATTATTGATAAAAGAGACTTGATTAAAAAAAAATCCACCTTGAAAGAAATACAGACAGTTTATGAAAATAAAAGAGCTCTAAAAACATTAGTGGAAGAATGTGTTAAAGATAATGCTAGAAAAAGCAGAAAATCATACATAATTTAACTATATGTACCTCAACTGTAATAAACGTAATTTTAAAATGTTGGTAGTGTATAATTTTAAATTGCAAAATCAGTTGGAATATTTTTGTAATAACATTTATATATCGTATATAAACAAAACAACAAAAAAATAATAAGCAGTTACATACACCTAAGGTAAGTAAACAAATATATTAATCTTCAAATAATACTATTAAAACCATATCAGTATCAAAAGTGGAACAACTTTTAAGAAATATTAAAGAGGAAATATTTTTATAATGAATATATTGTTAGTTACAGATTCACCCTGTGTTGATAACTGTTAAGGTGATTTTCATCTATTGGTTCAATAAGTTTTGACAAATACAAAAAATAGAAAAAAATTATTGCCAATAGCATTTAGATATATATTACATTGAAAAAATAAAATTTAATTTCATAACAAACACCTCATAAAAATAAATATTTGAACTAAAGCTCTAAGATAAAGTATAAAGCGCATAACAGAAGAACACAATACTGTATAACCTAAAATCATACAAATCACCTTACCAGAGAGCTAAATTTAAAAACAATAAATCCAATTAAAACTTAACCAGTCTCCAAAGTGATTTCACCATATATATTTCTGGTGCCAGAAATTAATATGCCAGAACCTTAATTACTTTAATCCGTCTATTACAATCCAATACCAAGAACTAAAACTCGATGTATTGCATTTTGTCAGGGATTGTACCATATCCCAAGGCATGCACAAGCAGCTATTTCCCCTCCCTGTGATAGACCAGTAGCGAAAGCCTAAGGTGAACATAAATGTGTCTGTGTTGCGCATATTTAGCTTACTAACCTAAACAATCAAAATAGAAAAACTTAGTCAAAATAAACTCTATTGGAAAGATTGCGCTCTTACAAATACATTTAAATATACTAAATGTTTACTAAAATTTAATTAATTTGTTTTTACCAATTTAAGTATACTTTTATGAAACCAAAAATCCCAAGAACGAACTAAAGTTTTATAAAATTCACAATAAGTAAATATTTTTAAGTGAATAATGTATGTAGAAAAATATATCGGACACAAAAAATATTACCTTACTATTAAATATGTCTTACTACAAAAATATGCTATTCACTAAAACAAAAAGCTACAAATTATTAATGCAAAATTATGTTTAGTAAATCGTTACTAATTCAAACAAATGCGTTTTAAATACCTATATGATCAATTAAATACAAATTTTAATCAAAGTTTTACTTTCATCTATTGAAAGGAGCTGCATTGCTGATTAAAAAATTTGTATTAAAATATTTAGATTTTTAAAAACATTTATTACTAAGTTTGTAAAAATAACAATCTTTTAAAAAAAAATGAATAAAAAACCATTAGTGATAATATATTATAGCTGCAGCGAATGTAAAGCTTCATTAAAAATGTTTAAAACCACAATAATGGAAAAAATATTGTAAACGATTCAGTAACAGAATATTTTATGAAATTGTTAAAAAATACTTATACTAAAAATATACATTAAACCTTCTTGTGCATATTAGCTTATTTTAAGTACAATCTTTATAATAATAATAATAATAATAAGGGATACATTTATACAAAGCAAAAAATAAAATAAGTGTCCTTTAAATACTATAAACACTTATGAATATAGAAAGGCGCAAGAAAATGTCATCTGGCTTCTTGTCCTATTACAATAAACGTATAAATTTCTTGGTCCCACTAAGATGAAAGATGAATGTGATTCTACTGTTCAGGTATTATACTCAATTAAGAATAATGGACATAAGGGATAAAATATTTGGCTTCTTTGTATAAGAATATTAATTTCTCTGATTTCTTGTCGTTTTAAGCATCAAGCTACATATGTGGGATATCTTGTTTATGTTAACAATTTTAACCTTTTCCTGGTTGACCATTATTAATACTTAGTAATCACACATTCACTGTAAAAAGCTTTTTACGGATAATAACCCTATAAGTGGGAAAACTATTATTGATACTTATCGCTATTAAATCTTCTATTTATTTGAAGTTGATCAGCAATGAGATTTTAACATAATTTTTCAATGTAATTTTGTAATTTTTACCACCATTGTCTTACACCGTCACATTCAAGACAGGGCACCAGAATTTGTTAACTACTATTTTAATTCCATAATAACTCTAATAAATATTATGTAAAACCAGTCAATGTGTATAAAACCAAGTAAAGAAACAACAACTTTGTTACAAATAATATGTACGTTTGTAAAACAAACAGGTTTTATTCCCAATGTATCATTTGGACAAGTTAGAGAACAATGAAGAACACTTCCCGTGCTTTCTGAGACAGATTCAGAGCTGAAACTACTGTAAACTCTTAATCACTGATACTTTGAGAATTACCCATTATAAAATAGAAAATAATAATAGAACAATCTGCGCAGAAAAAGTAATAAACAAAGTTGAGCTATTCTACCCAGTTTAAGGTGGCCAACATGTTGCACGAGATGACTAGTTATCCAGGTCTGAGTGATCCACAGCGAATGTGTTAATTTGAATTTGAAACTATACAACAGGAAATGGTCAACAAGCACTGTGTGCGATTTATTTCCACTTCTATTTATACACTTTTTTATAGAAAACAAACTGTCTACTAGTTCTAAATTCGTTTCCTTCATACAAATGTTTTATTTGTATGTATGTTTTATGAATATATTTTATTTTCAATAAAATTTTTAACTGTCTAATCCTTTTAGATATTTATTAAATACCTAATACAAATTGCTATTTTATCTATGTTTATAAACCTAGTATTTGTTTTGAGATATTAAGAAAACTAATTTAAACACCGAATAAATAAATTTAATTTCGACCTACTAATACCTAACATCTGCTTTAAAATATAAAATTAATATACAATTTTAGGAATTTTGTCCTAAATGTTAAAAATGTAAGATACACAAAAAAAGCCAAATATTCAACACCAAAGTTTAAAAAAGCTTTAATTACACTGAAAAATCTTTAAAAATTAGTGGGATATGGAGGACATTAAAGGAACAACATAATGGACGGTAAATATAACAACATATAAAGCCATTTCTCCCAGAATGCAGGCCATAACCTGATGAAGAGTTAGTTTTCATAGGCTTTACATTATTTATTTAGTGCAGCCTTAATCTAACTTATGATACGTGTTAATGGTTTAAGTACTAAAGTTATCAAAAATAATTTCCTTTGTATAACCTGAGAATAACAAATAGTTAAGTACACATTAAATATTTAGTTTGGAAGACAATTTGTCAAGGCACATATGGGACTAAATTAGGCATTTTATTTTAAATAATAAAAAATGTATTAAATGTTATTTACAAATAACATTTATTAAATAATATTACTTTTATAATTTATTAATTTGAACTAAGTTTTAAAGAAATGTGTTTGTGTGAATACACAAAATTTATACAGAAAGTAATTGTTAACTTATTCACTGATATTTTGTATCTACTAAACAAAACCTGATGTATGACTTAATTGATTGTAAATGTCATCAAATAAAATTTTTATGCACATAAAAATTAAAATAAATTTTTCTTTAAATATTCTAGGATTTTAAAAATACTATACTAAATGTAGCTAGACGTTTATAGATTTAATTCATGAAAGATATTGAAAATTTTATGCCAAAATTACACAATAAACTATTATACATATTAATAGTTACAGTATAAATGTATAAGAAAATATCTAAAAAATTAGGAAAATTATAAAAACGTTTTAAAAACATTAAAGGAATTATTATTTATTCAATGGTCCGTTTGCCAAAATAACAAACATGAAAGTTTTAATCATCACCATAAATTTAAATCGTTCAATTTGTTTTTAGATGCAAAAGTGAATGGAATGCAAAAAACTTGCACTAGTTTTACATAGACTGTTAAAATAACATTAAATGCTCTAAGCAAATAATGCAGTAAACAAATCTTTTCATACATGAAAAAATCCCCTATAATAAATTGTTTTATCAATTAAAGATAAAACGAATGTATGAAAGGTCTGAAATTAATGTGTATTTTAGTTTTCTGCCACTCTTAAAATTAGATAAAATATTAATTAATAGTGGTTAAAGATGACCGACTCCTTAATATTATAAACATTTTAAACCGAAATATTAATCATCTTAATTCATTTACATTTTTTACCAAATTTAGCGGACTGTAGTATGGGATTTCAAAATCTCTATAGTCAACAATAATCAATACAACAATTCATGTAAAATGTTTTATATTCATCAATGGCACTACCTACTAGAATAATAAATATCCAATATAGCATACCCAATATATATGTTAAAAACCTTATAAAACAAAAATATTTCAGCATGTATCAACATGTTTTTATTAAAATAAGCAAAAATGGATATATCATATCAATTTGAAAAATATATAGAAAGAAATATTGCTGTATAAATAAACTGTAACCAAACAAACACAATTCATTTCAACTGAATATATTTTTAAAAATATATGTCAAAGAATAAAAGACAATAATGTATTGAAATAATAAATATTTTTGTTCTAAAATTAAATGCCATAGTAAAATTGCAAAAAAAAGATTTTTTAAAAATTGAAAGTTGGTTAGGTACGATGATTTTTAAAACCATATGTTTCTTAACTGTTAACCACATGTGATAAAGAGAGAATAATAAGTGAAAATATATACACAGGTTTATAAAAATATATTGGAATTACCTTATATTGTAATTATGCAATCTTATCTGGTAATTGGTCTTTTAAAAAAAAATCATTACAAAAATTTAATCAGAAAAAATAATTAGATAGAAGTTCAATTTTGATGTAATATTTTATTCTATACTGAATTACTAATAAATAAATGCAATAAAATCTTATATACATTTGAATAAATTTAATTAAACAATGGAAATTTATATACACATCTTATCACGATTTTTACAATGACTAGCTCATTTTTATGTTTTCCATATGTAAAACAAAAAGCTGTCATTATAACTTTTAAAAAAATAATCTAGTAGTCTACTAGAAAAGATACTGATGTTGGAATCTCCATTAAATGATTAAGTAAATAAAGTGTCTTAAAAAACAATAATAACTTATAATTAGTATTTCATGTGTATAAAAATAGACTGGAATGTTTATAATAGAAAGGAAAACAAAATAAGCCAACTTGGTCAAACACTTAAAACTATTAACTAAAACAAACCTAGAATTAGAGCTGCTCAAGGTCACAACCTTTCGTTCAGTCTGTATTCAAGATCCAATATCACATATTGCTTTATGGCAAAAACAATATCTTTTTAATGAGTTGGAATGATAATATTAATAATAATCATCTTTAAATATATAGAAAAGGCAGAAAATATCACTGTATATAAATGTTCATTTGTAATATTTAAAGACAAAATGTACCACCTTTAAATTTACCACCACTGTTACTTTTATTAAATTGTAGAATAAAATTGAGACGTCTGATAAGCAACTGTCTGTGGGGGCGGAGGAGGGGGTACAGTGGGAGGAACGTATACCGACTGAGCAGTAGAAGTAGGGGGAAAAGGTCGTTTAACCATACTTCCATTAGCATCAGCAGCTGCCGCTGTTGGAAATGCCTGCTCCCACGATCGTTTTAAATTTATCATACCTTGTGGAGGAGGAGCAGTTGGTGGTGGAATGATAGACAATGGGGGAAAAGTATATTGTGCTTGCATAGGCGGTGGTTGAACTTTAGGAAAAGGAGTTGGTGGAGGAATCCTTGGTGGAACATTTAAAAAAAACAGAGGTGGATGGGCAATAGGAGAAGGTATATAGTGGGTAGAAGGAAATGTAAAATGTGGCTTGGATGTTACAGGGGTAGCTGCTGGAACAGACAGGGAAGTTGCAACCGAAACTGCAGGTGGTGGAGGTAATGCTGCCGTTGGTATCAATGAACCATTGAGTTCAGGCCACTGGGGTTGTGTTTTAGCAGCTAAAGCTACAGCTAACGCTTGCTGTTGCTGTTGTGCTTGAGCAAGCGCTAGCTGATTCATTATCCACAGTCCTTCTTGTTGTGACTGACGGAATTGTGCTAAAGCTTGAGCTTGCTGTACCTGAACCGCAGCAGCCATAATGGGGTCCCACGCTGGTGTGGGTGCTGGTGTAGATGGTGGAGGTGTTAACATACCAGGTGATAGAAGAGTCTTTGCGACAGGCGATACAGCTCCTGGTGGCACTGGTAGACCTCCTGTTAGTACCAGGTTCATATCTTCCCCTGAACATTGGAATACCTCGATGTAACGTTGTTTTTTTCCAAAAAACATGTAACGATGGTGCTTCTGTTGAGCGGCAAGAAATGCACTGCCTTCTGAGTCCATCTGAATAAAGGCTTCTCCAGATGGTTGACCCTGAAATAGTTGACAAATTGGAAGACATTGCAATAACACTTATAAATAAAGACTATGATTTCCCACAAAAGTTTGCCATGATACTTTAAGCAATTTTTTACAAATAAACATGTATCAGCTACACAAAATCAGTATGTTGTGGCAGCTACTAAATATGGCATGCCATATTTTAGTATAATAAATTACTACTGCACAAAAAAATATATTTTTATATCTTCCAAATTTTACTACACATTGTTACAGCTAACAGTTTTTATTTTTTTAAATTCTCAAATATATTAACTAAGTAATGCAACATAACTAAGCTAAATGCAACATAAAAATAAATTTTACCAAAAAGATTTGCCTCAAAATACAGTATATTAACAGACTACACAATATATATTTTTATGAATATACACAATTATATGGAATACATTTCATTAAACGACACAAAACAATTGTAACAAAAACATTGATTTTACATACAAAATTTATACCCTTGTTAGTCAACCATAAAATTTTTAAATTATTTATTCCCACTGTTTAGCCTAATAAATCAAATATTTTACTTACATGAGCATTGTAAACCATGTGAACACCCTGAAAAACTATGTTCTTCGCATGTTCACCTAAAAACTCCAAAATATGTTCAACTCTAGCTTCATAGGGTAGTCCACGTAGCCTGATACAATCTTTGCGAGTTCCTGATGTAATGATATGTTGTGGAAGTAAAGGAAGTGTTTGTAATAATGGTGGAGGAGGTGGAGGTGGTTCGTACACTTTGGGATCATTGGATCGATTCAAGACCTAGTAAAAAAAATAATAAACAAGCATAAGAAAATTGACTAATAGCTAACAAAACACATTCAGTGTAAAAAAAAACTTACTTCAGAAATCTAAACAGCTTACATTGTAACTTATAATATACTGAATTTGAAATGCTAACTTTGTCTCAGAAAATTTTATTGCTGTCACAAATTTAGAGCTAATTAAAATTTGTTTGAAGTTAATTTCATATTTATTTATGAAATATTTGTCTGTAATATACAATTTTAAAAAAATTACATTATTTGCAACCTTGTAATCAATTACAGAATTGCTAGGTTTTAATCAATACTATTTTTTTGTTTTGACATGATTTTGATCAATCTTTATAAGGAAACATAATTTTCCTTTACATTTTCAGTACTGAAAAAGGAGTAGCCACTTCACGCACAAAAAAACATGATTCCCAAAGCAACACAAATTCTTTTGTTATGTTTAGATTATTAAAATATGTTAGGTGATACTTTTTCTGACAGATTTATTTTTCTTTAAGTATCAATGATGTTCAAAGTTATAAAATAAATTTGTAAAGTCACATATGGGAAAAGCAGAACCCTATCCTGTGACATTTCGAAATCTATACAACTATGATAAATGTAATTATTTCTTTTAATTGACAAAGAATTCTTATTGGTAACTCCTTTTGCTGCCATATTATTTGGTGGTGAGAAATTATCAGCAGACTCTTATGATCCTGAATTTGTATACAAAAAAGATAAAACCTTTCTTGTTTGGAAAGCTCTGCCTAACAACTTTAGCATCTAAAAGAGAATGTAGTGCCCCAGTACATAAAGTTATTAAAGAATAAGTTACGGTGCTTAACTGTGCAAACTCTACGGGAAGCGATAAAACACTCCTTTTGACGATAGAAAAGTCAAATAAGCCAAGAACATTAGAAAATGTGAAATAGCTTTCCCTATTTTATAAAAACCAATCCAAGGCTTTATTGTAGCAAGGATGACTGCCATATTGTTTACAGAATGGTATGACAGAATTTTCGAGCCTGAAATATAAAAACTCTAGAAATTTTTTGAAAAAAAAGTAAAGTTTTTTTAATTGCCAATAATACACCCTCTCATCTTACCGAAGAACTGTTGACTGTACCAGAAGAGGGAATTGACTGTTTATAACAATTTCTTATTCCCAGAAGTAAGAAGCCAGAAAAATGTGCAATAATGGTTTCTGTTGCTGAAACCATGAGACACTATTAAAGAAGGCAACTTTAAAAGACACATTGATAGAGGCCAAAGACAAAAAAAGTTATGTTGGAAATCATTAAAAAAATTAATTTGGAGGATTGTGCTTACAGGTCGCAAAAACTTGAAGCTTGGTCAAGGCAGTCATATTAAGACGTGCAAGGCATATCAACTGAAGTAGAGAAGGAAAAGTAGAAAAAAGCCGAAGAGTCAGAACATGACGAGTCACTTGAGAAATTCTTGGATACTTAGAAGTTAGAAGATGTAGAGGAGTGGATGATATGTGATTTTATCACACTCGGGTCTCAAATTCTAAATGAGAATGAACTTATTCAAAGTGTGAAAGAAGAAAGTATCGAGGAAGAAGATGACCTTAATGTCGGAATTGTAGCAGGCACAAGATAAGCTAGTGAAGCATTTGCCCGCCTTGAAACTGCTTTAAAGAGAATGGAGCATCAGCCCAAGTGTGACTACATGCAACTTTTTACTGTCAAGTGAATGCACAACGTAGCAGCCCCAAAACAGATGAAGACAATCAAACAACTTACCGAAATGTGTCGGCAGGGAAAGACTTTCACTCATTGTATAGTACGAGCATACTTTAACGCTTAACATGTAAAAGTTTGCTTTTTCATAATATTAATTAATAGCTCTTATTCTTTAAAAAAAACTAGTTTTTCACCACATTTTCAACAAATATACAATATTAGTTAAAACAGACCCCCATTTTCAAACAGAATTCAACTGTTGAATTCCTTGTTTTTTGAATAAGGTCCAGTCCAACTGATTTAGAGTTCTACTGTATCATGTGTCAGCGAGATAATTATCATATTACCAAAAGTATTTAAAAATGTATAATTATGCTAAAATGTATAGGGTTTAATTTAAAAAATTAAAAGAATTAATTCAACTTATCACAGCAACAAATCATAATATAGAAAGTAATTAACAACTACCTTAATATCACTTCACTAGTCCGTGATAACAAAAATTAAATCCTACAAGAACATACATCCACTTTTACTTAGAGAATAATCCTAGTTTGTCTAACCATAACCTTAAATGACTGAATATGATTAATTATTTTTAACAATAGCAGTCACATAGTTACAAACTTTGAACGGATTTTCTTTAATTAAGGGCAATAAAAGAGTTTTTTTAAAAGATACTTCTAGCAACAAGTTTTAGACAGTAACCTCAAGAGTTTAGTAAACAGAACTTTAAAATTGCATTCTACAATTTCTTTTAAAAATTCCATAACGAAATTGAGAGCCCCTTATGTACCAGCGTATTCCCTGGTTCATCAAATTTGAATATCTTGATAAGCTCAACAAAAATAATAATTTTATCCCTGAAATATTTTGTTATTTACAAGTTGGTATTAATGAAAGTCATTTACGTTCTGACCTCTTTGATAACTCTAGAGCTTATGCAAGGGGCTGATAACAGAATCATGTGAGTATATTACCAGTTTAATGGTGGAGTATTGCATTGTAAAGAGATAGAATAAATATGAATTGAGATATTTAAGTTATTCAGAAACACTTTGCCATACTGTATTAAACAACTGAGGTCACAAAGTGGAAATAAAATGTCTTCTACAGGGAATGTCAGCTCTCTCTCCCTCCCTCTCTCTCTCTCTCTCTCTCTATATATATATATATATATATATATATATATATATATATATATATATATATATATAAAGAGAGAGATAGAGTGAGAGATTAGTTCTGAAAAACCTCAAGCTCTTCTTCAGAACGTATGTTAGTTTTCATAATTTAGACAGTTAAAAAAATAAACATTTCAAATATTTCTGAGGCACTGCCCTCTTTTATTAATGAAATAAGAACATGAGTAATGAAATTATAGTTCTATAAATGTTGCTAAATTCATATTTTCAAAATCATATGTCACAGATATGGTACAATTTTTCACAAAAGTTTGGATTTTAGAATTTGCACATAGCCCTCATTTAAAACTATATGTAGGCTTGAGGAGCAAAAAGATAGTTTGTACAGCAGTTGAAAGCAGGCATCTAAAAGCTGACCTATCAAAGGCCATTCTCTACAGTATGTTAAAACTGTCAGAGCAGGGTCATAACTGTCAAACTATGTCAAACTGTCATACTTAGGGAATTAAGAATAATTTGTAGCAGCCACAGAACTTGGAATTTCTTGGCAAAGTGTACAACAAATTATTGTTATTTGCATTTGTATTCCATCAAAACAGCAGTCTTGCAAAAAACCAACAATTGATGACAAACATTGATCAATAGTATTTGTTGAATGATCAGTAAATAAAGACATTGTTGAACATGTTTGGTTTTAGATGAGGAATATTGTCACTTCAACAGAGTTTTTCATTCAATCAAAATAACAGTCTTGTAAAAAACTTACAGTTGACAACAAATTGAACAATAGCATTTGTTGAATGAGCAGTGAATCACGATATTGTTGAACAATGTTTTAGATTAGATATATTGTCACTTCAACAGGGTGGTGACAACTTAAACAAAGTGTGAAGTTTCAGACTTCAAAACATACAAAAGAACCCTATGAAAAAATGCATTATACTCCAACAATTAATTACAGTATAGGTCCCAATTCCAAGTCACTGGATAAAAAGTCATTTTTTATCTAAACAGACTGTGAACAGTGAATGATAACTAACATGCTACTTAGTAAAATTTTGTTCCGCACACTACAACCATTATTACTAAATGGTTTTAATTAGAGATCAAATAGCTCATGCAATATGACACCAGGATATAAACAGATAATATTGGTAGACTTTCTGCATGAAACTTCAAAATTACTGCCGTTCATTTGGGACCACTTTCCAAACACGTCATATCGAATGTGGAAAAATTGGTCCATGTGCAGTCATGATTTGAATCCGTGTAATTTTTCTTAAGGAATTTCAAAAAGAAAAAAAATTCCCAAAACAACATCATTCATTAATGGAGCTGTGATCATTAATCATTGAATTATATAATGAGATAGCTTATTATTAACTTATCAACAATAATATGGTGCATATTGAACAAGTTACAAAGCATGATAGTCATATTGAACCTAAAAATATTCCTGGTGTATTGAACAGTAAATAATCTCAAAAGGTATGCAGCAGTTAATATGTTGTTTTCATTTTCTTTTATTTCAAATGAAATTATTATTATATATCAAAACAAAATCATAGATCATTTTGTGTTCCCCTGTAGTTAATCATTGAAAATGCAATAATGTAGGCGTTGTATTTCACAACAAATTTCTCTTACATTTTTCAACTTTGAATACTTAATCATTAATAATGTGTGTAACTATGTTGGTGTTTTTCAATGACAAACCAGTTGTGAGTGATAAAAATGTAACAAATATTTATTTAATGATTCAGGAAGCATCCAACTTGATTCCAAACAAGCCAATTGGAAAAATTTACATTGTAGGGAAAAAGTACATGAAAAGACAGAACACAAAATCTGTCATTTATTCCTTTGAAGTGACGGAATATTAACCATATAGTCTACATCTAAGTGGCTATAGCATATAGTCCTTTGATGTTAACGCCTCTACCCTGATAAAAAAACTAAAACAAAACCTTTCTCTGACAGAATTTTATTGGGAGTGTAAAAGTGGAACACCAATTGAAGACATCAATACTTCTTTTGGAAAGTGAAAAATGTTTGAACAAATATTTCTTTTAAAAAAACTTCAATTACTGTCAGAAGTAAGTTTCAAAATTTTAAAATACATACCTTTTGTTGCATAAATGAATTCAGTTTCATTAAAGGATTCATATGTAATAAAGAGACCAACAGAATATATTATATAATTAACAATATTTAAAAACAACAATAGTTAGAAAATATCAAAATTTTAATAAAGACCTCTTTAAGAAATAGATTCCTTTGTGTCTCTGGTGATAATCATTTTAACCACACTACTTAGTGAAGTTGGTTTCAATCATCTTGATTTTACTGATTAAATCGTAAGTAATTATGCAAAGAACCAAGTGAAATCTATCTACTAACTGTGCTAACATGTTTGGAAACCGATGTTTTATTGACAAAGTCAAGAGCAGGTTAGGCTTCATCAATAAAACAACAGTTTTTAAACACATCAACAGAATAAGTTAATATTTTCACTTAGTTCTTTAAATAATTACTTAGTATTTAGTGAAACAAGGATAGTCAGAAGAAAAATACAACACTTAGGATGTCATTTACCCAACATCCACTTTAACTAATTTCTAGTAAGCTCTCTCAAATTCTGAATTTTAAACCTCAAACCACCATCAGTTGTATGATAGAATCAAACTTTAAAACCCTGCCAACTACAGAAGGATACGGCTCTAACCCGAGAAAAGGGGAAGGGAGTGGGTTGAATCATCTAAAACCACAAACCTTGCTTTGGTGTTACCTATTTGTTAAAAGTCCCGTCTCATCGGGGGGGGGGGGAGACTTTAGAGGCAATAATAGGGAATTAGCCAACTCCCCAGTAAGGCGGAACATTTATCTCGAGCTGGATAAGATAAGGTACTGAATTCTAAATGAGAGGGATTAATTTATTTGAACATTTGCATTTCATAACAAATTCACTATAAATTAAGCCTACAATCCTCAATGGCCACCAGCTTCAACTATTAGGTGAACAAAACACATAAACTTTAAACCCTAACTTAAAATAATATCAATTTTTAAAAAAATTAAGTATAACATTATTATTGTCTCTGAAGGAGCTGTAGGAGATTCGCTCAATGCTGCAGCCAATCATACAGTACGTACCCCGCTCCAGCGTCCCTCTGTGTATGATGTAAGCCCAAGTTTAAAGTGGGCACGCTACACTCTACCACACAGAAGATGTATGGAGCAGAGTAACCAACTCTTTCTCCAATATTGTTTGGTTAATTTCACCCAAAACTCTACAACTTCACTTTCACAGTTTTTTAAACACATATTTAATTTTTTCTACAAAAGTTATAATACCTCAAGTGATTCATTTTAGAAATATCTGTGATTAGTAATACACGCCAACTCATTTCTGATTTGACTTTACTTGGCATAGGAGGGCATAAGGAGGTAGAAAACAACCCCTTACTTAGTGTCAGTCTAATTCTAACCGCTCAACTTCATATCACTGGCAAAATTAAAATTATTCTTATTATGTGACTGACTTTGTAGTGTGTGTGTATATATATATTATTTATAGGGATGGGCCGATTCCGATTCTCGATTCCAGGGATCGTCGATATTAATGGTATCGACCAATCATCAATACTCGATTCTCCATTGATTAACGTGCCGATTCTGATTATTTTTTCAAACCGTTAAAATACGTGGGCAATGTAATTTATTAAAAAAATAATTAACTATCAACTATGTCTTATTTATGTGTTAGTAGCTTTGAAGGAATTAAACAATTAAAGTGCTCCAATTTGAGATAATGAAAACATTATTATTATTTATGATGCAACAACAAAGACGATCAGAAGCATTTCTGGTCCCTTTGTTTGTCACCACTCTATTTGCTGTCACCTTGCTCTGCTGTATCACACTCTGACAGGCTCGACTCTTCATCTCTTCTCATTTCTGGCTAATACTACACCACCACCGCTTCATAGATTTAAAAATAAAACACAATAAAAAAGAGGTTCCAATTCTACAGCTATACAAACTGAAATGGCTTATTACTGAAGTTATTACTAAAGTTCATGAATGTAATTTTGAATAAATCATTACGTGTATTCGATATATTTGTCTTGCTTTCAGAAGTTTCTATAAACCAAGGTTGAACATTTTGAGTAGTGTCTTCATTAACACAGAACTTTTAAAAGGCTTTACCATATGGTCAAGATATCAACTAAATTTATTATTAAAAATACCATGTAGGCCTATGTATAACTTGAAAGAATCAAGAATCGGAAGAAAAATTTTAGAATCAAAATCAAAAATTTTATGTATTGGCTCATCCCTAATTATTTACAGAGTTATTTCCTTTGGTAAATGGTGGTTAATGCTTTTCGTGTTATTAACAAAATAAAAAGTTTTCATATTATACTTACTAGGTTGAAATTTTCCAAATAAATTTCCAAACCAAATAAAGGGATTGGTTTGCGAGTCAAGCATGATTATTCATAAATTTAGTGGTGATGTTTCAATAACATATTTTTTACTGTCATATATAGTATATATAGTAATTAATGCTGATACAAATTAATTAATGTTTACACAAATTAACGTTTACAGCTATTTATTAATTTTTTTCGAAACATTAATAAATTACGATTTATATATACAGGTCTGAATATGGTAACAACAATGTTATTAAAATGACACCACTATACCAATAAATGAGAACACTTTACTCACAAACCAGTCATTTCATTTCTACAAAAATGAAAAATTACTTGGGTTGCTTACCAGTTTTCTGTGATATAATGGACTTTACCACTATCAGTGGACAAATAATGTATAATTTCAATATACCCAAGAGGTTTATAAATTTTTTTAAAACAACATTTCATTATCACTAACTATGCCTTTCACTTAAATTTGTGCTTCAATTCCTACTTTTCCTCTGTAGCTAAAGAAAAAATAAACAAAAAAAATGACTAGAAAAGCAACTAAAATGACCTACAGACAGGAACACTCCAAAGCAAATTGTGACACTTAGAAGCTTAGAAAACAGATACACCCAAGACAAGTAAATGTAAAAAAACCTTCTGAGCAAGGAGCACGTGAAAAACAACTTACAGTTACAGGAGAAAACCATGATTAAATCTCAAAAGACTTTTAATTTTTTAAATTTAAAAACGCTTTTATGTTATTATCATTAGAAGTGTATATGTTAAATTTTCAATAACACCTTCTAAACAACATATTTTAACTTATTAATATAAATACAATATGTTAATTTGAGAAGTTAAATTTTTTTTTCATTTTTAAATAAGGAGGAAAAATTTTATCACATGACAATTTGTGTAACTTCCCATAACAAGTCTGATCACGGGTTAAACTTTAATTTTTAAGCATGTATGTATGTCCATCCATCTAAGAACCACATTATTATCTGACAGAAGTGAATTTAGTAAAATTTGCTAGCCTCAATATAGATGACAAAATTCCTACTCAACAGACACAATGATTTTTAGTATTTTTTTGGAAAGTAAACGATGTATCAAGATTTCTCTATCTATGGGCTTATATCTAAAATTAATAGATTTAATTTGTAACTGTAAGCACATGTCAGGTTTTCTTTATTTTGACAAGAAAGAAATATTAATTCTGAGCGACACAGATTTTTATTGACTTGACGAATTATACTGTATTAGTAATGTATTGAATTGAAACTACATTGTTTTTAGCTTAAATCTACATTTTTTAAGTTTGTGAATAAAAACTATATTGTTTGGAAGTGTAGGTTTTCTTGTACCTTGTTTACACCTAAATATAAAATCACTTTTTATTTTAATATTTAGAAGTATACAGTGCCGGCAAAAAGTTTAGGGACACCCCTACATTTATATGTTTTTGCTATTGTCCTAAAACTTTCTGCCAATCATATATTAGTAACTTATCAATGAATTAAGCATGAAAAGTTACGATTTTCCTGAAATTTTCATTCATTTATAAGTAAGGGTTGGCAAATTATAAATTTTTTTCCCATTTTAAAATTTTTGAGGAAACCCCTGTTTTTTTCTAATTAAAAATGTATAATAAAAAAAATACACATCTGATTAAAATGATACTTTGTACAAATGTTTAGCATAACATTTAGAATATAAATATGCATTATTTATTATTTACAAAAAATCACCTCTCATTTGGTACCAGGTTAACTTTGCTTTAGATTTTCAGATTTTTCAGCATAAAATTCTCACATTTCAATAGCGAATATCTAGTGAACTGAGCCACTTGGAGCGGAACTGACTGTACCGTTGTGTTCATCGTGTCATGGCGGGTCGAGGGTACAGTCAGTTCCGCTCCAAGTGGCTCCGTTTACTAGATATTCGCTATTGAAATGTGAGAATTTTATGCTGAAATATCTGAAAATCTAAAGCAAAGTTAACCTGGTACCAAATGAGAGGTGATTTTTTGTAAATAATAAATAATGCATATTTACATTCTAAATGTTATGCTAAACATTTGTACAAAGTATCATTTTAATCAGATGTGTATTTTTTTTATTATACATTTTTAATTAGAAAAAAACAGGGGTTTCCTCAAAAATTTTAAAATGGGAAAAAAATTTATAATTTGCCAACCCTTACTTATAAATGAATGAAAATTTCAGGAAAATCGTAACTTTTCATGCTTAATTCATTGATAAGTTACTAATATATGATTGGCAGAAAGTTTTAGGACAATAGCAAAAACATATAAATGTAGGGGTGTCCCTAAACTTTTTGCCGGCACTGTACATGAAGTATCAAAATGCTTCACTTCAACAATGTGAACAAAATAATAACCAATTCACATGAAAAAGAAATGTGGTGAAAAAAATAAAACTTCAAAAATATAAATTTTGTTGTTATAATCAATCTGGGCTTAGAAGCGACTCTTACATACATTCACTCATTCTGACCTGATCTGACAGCTCACTTGCCTACCTCCCACGGATAAGACACCTACTAAGTTTTGGTCTACAAAACTATATTATTTAACTGCAAAATTTAGTTAATTTATACTAGCTTTTTTGGATTCTACAAATTACTCCTTAAGACATAAATGACAACCATGACATAATTATGCCATTCCTAGATATTGAATATTGATTCCGATATTTATTAAATTACATTAAAAACCCATATAATTATGTCTTCTTAGGCCTCTAACTCCACAGAATAGAACATAGAATCCAAAAATGTCAGTAAAAACTATGTAACTGCGACAGTTTAAACATTTTTAGTTTAGTACATCAAGGTCTAGTAAGTGACTCATGAAAACCATCGGCCGCATGAAGGCAGGTAAGCATATCTGAGTGTGTGTGTGTGTGTGTGTGTGCATAGACGTACAGGGGTTGTTTAACTCTCTGGAGCACTTTTAAATTTAGATGGTTCATAATATTTTCATTATCTTATAATTGTTTATATTTATATGTTTTTACTAAATATTTTGCAGCAAAACAATAGAATATACACAGAGACCAATAAATGTTTTACTAATATTCTGCCTAATTTTTCCTTTTATTATAAATTAATGTCTTCCAATTTCAAAATCAATTTATTTGATGTTAAAACACTCAATAAGAATCTTGCTGTAGTAGCAAATAAACTGTGCTATTTCTACCCAGACTGAATTTTTTTAACCCTTTGGACGCTACATGAGAAATTGCAAATTTCACTTAACTGTAAAACTATTCTTTGATCTTACCTTGTGAGGTTCTGTTAAAACAAATAAAAAACACATACAAAACTCACAAATTAATCAATTGTTGACTAGTTGTAAGTTAGAGTTTGGGCAACACTCACTGATGATGATGACTTTATCACTGAAACGTGAATGAGTCAATAAATGATTAATTTGTGAGTTTTATGTATGCCTTTCATTTGTTTTCACTTAGACCCTTAATCTATTAAAAACTTTTTTCAAAATAAATTAGTTATATTTTTTTAGATTGTAGTGGATTGGTGTTAGTCAAAACATCTTGTCGTAAACAAACGAACAAAATGGTGACCATTAACATAACATTAGAAAATCTTCATAATTACAGTCAAAATAGCTTATATTTACAGGAATATTCATAATAAAATCAATAATTTTATAAAAATTAATGAAATATATAACCCCAAAAATTCAAAAAAACATAACAGGTATGGATATAAATAAGCAAAAACTTTTAAGTACTTGCT
Organism: Prosapia bicincta; assembly: GCA_036971475.1. Lineage (NCBI taxonomy): Eukaryota > Metazoa > Arthropoda > Insecta > Hemiptera > Cercopidae > Prosapia > Prosapia bicincta. The sequence goes on from JBAIZL010000004.1 coordinate 113,358,335, forward strand.
GCAGAGATGGCGAGCAAATATATCTGCTTGCCATGTATAGGTTTCCCACTGAATGAATCTGCAACTAAGCAAAACTCAACTGTTCATATCTGCCAAGAGCTGAAATGAGTAATACAACTAACAATATAATCCCCCAAACACTAAAGAAACATTCAAACGCATTCTATTGAACTTATTCAATATAATGCTTCCTTATTGGGAATAATGAAATATTCCTTTTAGAAACGTGAAGTGATATTTACGATTGGGGAATATTCTGTTTATTGTGTACAAAGGGTTAAATGTGGGATGCAATAAATAATTGCATGAGTTGTCAATTTTTTTGATGATCAGGTTTTTAATCAAGATAAATCATACAAAACACATAAATAAACAGTGAAGGCAGAGTAAGTAGCGGCCTATTATTTTTATAAATGTCTGCACAAATGTGTGCTTGATAACACTGCATCGGTTTTAATAGCCTTGTTTCCTGATGATTTGACAACAACAAAATAAAAGAAAATTGCTGCATTGTAACAATGAAGCTTTTAATATTTTCCTCAGATTTCATAAAGTTTATTAATTACATTTTGAAAAGGCGAATCTTGAATATCATGTTGAGATGGTTAACAAAAAATACTGATAATAAACAAGAAAACACAGTATCTTGCTGCACTGCTGACTCAGTATCTTCAAAACTTATCAAGAAATGGTCTGCAACGAGTGATAACCAGGAAAATAGTATAACTGTTCCTTGATATATTGAGGGATGCTTCATTCAGGTTTACTTCCTTGAACATGGCTCAACAATAAACTAATAAAGAGGAATTGTGACAGAAAGAAAAAACCATTTTTGTGCTAAATACAAAATAAACCTTGAGGAAGACCGAGTTTTAAAAATTGTTTTTTTTTACAACACACACCCACATACAGTAAACTCCTGATTATCCGTGGGCGGACTAACCGGTTTGCGGATTATTCGGGGTCTGCCAATGTTTTACAAATATCCAATTTTTGTTCCAATCAGATTCATTATTGTTTTTTTTTTCAACCACTCAACGAGGCAGAATATCTGGTAAAAACAACGATCATAAAAATAAACTAAGCTTTCTCAAATAACGCAAGGATAAATGATAACTGTCCTGTTAAAGTGAATGAACCAACTCGAGGTGGAAACAGACTACTGTATATAAGAGACAATAACAAAATGCTTGGAAGCCCGAAAACCTAATGTGTATCATAAGATTGTAAACAAATATCAGCTAATCTCTGCTATTAATAGTCTAGGATGTGACATATGGGTTATCCATGTCTGTCATATACAATATCGATCTTTATGGCTTTGTGACACAAGTAGAAACAAACATTCAGAGTTGAACATTGAGGGGTTATTTTAGTAGTAGGTAGTTTGAATTTATATGCGTTATTTTTATTTCTCTGTCTTTTTTATTGAATTTTATTTTTTGTCATGCAGTATTTTATCATTTGTATTAGTTGATATTTTATGTAAATTTCCTTTTTTTTATTGTAAACCGATAAATAAAACAACATTTTAATGTCTAATACACTGTTTTAATGAACCAAATAAACCTGTATATGGTAGAAATAAAATTTTTGAGATGAAAACAATGGGCACAATAATTAGAGCAAGACGACTTTTCACTGTGCGACAAAATGGTTGTCAAGAAACTTAGATCACACATTAAAGCTAAATCAATGCTCACAAAAAAACAGATGAAAATGACAGATTTTTTTGTTAAAAAGTGAAAGTATTATGTGTAAAGGAAATTACATATGTACATACATACTTATTTTTGACATATACTTATGTATGTATTGTAAATAGTTAGACATATAAATGTACATGTTATTATCCGTCAAATACATCGACATTTTAAATTATTTTCTGTATTTATTTTATCCTCTGAAGATTATTTGGGAATTACATTAACTGGGGTCATTATTTGTGTAACTTGTGGTATAATAATCGATTATCGATTATTTTGGGTATTCTTTGTTCATAGCGGATTATCGGGGGAATTCCTATTCCTATTCATAGTTGCCGGGCCACCCTATTCCACGGATAATCGGGAGTATACTGTATACCTAAACTTTGAATGGTGACTGTACAAATAATTTTTCCCATACAAATGGTTTATTGCAACTAATTTAGTCACCAAATAAACTTTTTATTCAGAAATGTTAATTTACTTACATATGGAAGGAACTTGTATTATACTCACCTAGCGTAAAACGCGTAAAAGTGTTTTTTCTAAGTTCTTATTCAATTAATATTGAGGAGGACATTAGAATAACAGACTAGAAGTTAAAATCACTGCTGCAAAGCTGTACACAATGTAGACATTTCTCTTTACATAAATATTTAAATAATAGTCACAAAAATTAATAAAAAAAGACTTTTTAATTTAAATATACTCATAGAACATGTATTTGAATAGATAACACAAAGTTCTATACATAAAGTAACTATTTTGTAACTTTACCTGCTGCACTTCAGCAATCGTACTACGAAACAACTCTATATAACGTGTTCCAATTAGTTCCCTGTGTTTACTGAGTGCTTTAGCGGAATCTTCTTCTTTTGCAAACAAAACAAAAGCATCCCCAGTAGCTCTACCATCTGGTTTCCTTACAAACATCACTCCTTCCACATTACCCATTACAGAACAAGAATTCTCACCTGCTTCAAAAAACTCAACCTGTAAATCAAAAGTTAATTACATTAAAATCCAAATGCTAAATTTTATGTACTATGAACTTTAGATTTAAAACTAAAGTAAATTACACAAAATTACTGTTTCAAAATTGTTTCAACTATGCTCACCAGTTTCAATCATTAAATAATTTGGTAACTTAAGTAAATTGGTAATGTGTGAGTATTGAGTATAACTGTTTTTAAATGTAGGTTTTACATAATGTTGTGAAGCAGTCAATGGGACTTGTATGGTACTTGTTCGTTTTGAGTTCTGATATATTTATTCATATTGTTTTGAACTCTTTCTTAGTATGGTTGATTTTTATAATTCAATAGTGTGATAAAAGAGGTAATATTTTTAACAAATGCATGTATTTTCTATATATTTTTTACAAACGACCACCTGTTTGCAAATAGAAAAAAAATATTACAATCTGTATTTTGTTTGTATATACTGATGCTGAAGTTGAAAACAAATTGTTTTTTGACAGGAATGATATACGGCAAAAAAATCAAACATGTTCAAATAAAGTAGAGCAAAAGTTGAAATTGTTAAGTTGAAAACTTCAAAATCTTTAAAAGTTGAAAAAAAGTTTTAGTTTTTATTATTTTTCTAAACAAAATCAATGGTAATTTTTCTAAAATTTCTCTAACATATTCAAGTTTAATCAACTTTTCCATAAGTACAAAAAAATATTATAGAGGGTGAGGCAGAAAGAACAGACTTTTTAGAACAAATAGTGTTCTGACTCGGGTAGTGGGAGTGGGGCAACTGATCTGATCACGTGTTCAGTAGCTCCTGCCATTTTGTTTAGTCAACACATGGAGCTGTGAACTGTACAACGTCGTGCATTTGCTTAGGACAGTTTTGTGCGTAATAATGAGTCATCGTTGCAGTTCTACGTGAGTTTTGTCGCTATTATAATCTTGTGAGAATCTTACGAGTATACCCCACTTGACGCCATTTTACATAGGGGCTTCTTCCTTAGTACACACTCCAGAAAATGTAGAAAGAGCTCGGCAAGCCATACTCCATAGTCCTGGACGATCTGCTAAGAGACATTCTCCTGAATTGTGCCTCAATAACCGTTCAGTAAGGTGTATTTTGCATAGGGATCTAGGACTTCATCCCTACAAAATGGTCATATTGGAAAAATTAAACCCTAGAGGTTATGTTCAGAGGCTAAATTTTGGTAGAGAAATGGAAGCCATACTTGAGCAAATAACATTTTGTTTGTGACTGCTGAAGCACATTTCCATTTGAATGCTATGGTAAATCAGGAGGTAAATCAGGAGAACTGTCATTATTGGACTAATTAGTATCCAAAACCAATGCATGAGAGACCATTACACAATCCCAAGGTAACAGTTTGGTGTGCTCTGAGCAATAGAGTTGTTATTGGTCCATAATTTTCCAAAATGATAACGGGAACACCAAAAACTTCGGAACATTATAGGCAGATGAACATTGAACTCTTTCTACCTGAAGTAAAATTAAAACCTAATGCTATCCAGCGAGTATAGTTTCAGGTTTCAGCAGGACAAATCCACCCCTATTACATTAACGTTTTTATAATTTATAAATATAATTTTAAGAACAATATTTTATTAAATGATCTTACTTGAATGAAAAAGCTTAGTCCAGTTTTTGTAGGCAAAAATAAATGCACAACACTATAATTAAAAAAATTAAAACAATAAAAAAAATATTTACAAACATTAAATTTTAAAAATTAATGGAAATATGTTTTAAAAAGTGTTTCTTTCGAGGTAGATTTGGCTAGCTTTACTGGTTGGTATAACAGTTAAATTCTTTCATTATAAAATACAGACAAGTGTTCTCGTGTACAATTTTTAAAAATAAATAAAAAATGAGTTACAAACTACTTGTGTAGGTCAAATTTTATAGGCTGCACTTAGGGCTGCGGACCTTGGCGAGAGGCCGACAACATGAAGATGGTGGAGGTGCTCGCAGATCATTTTCAAAATCATCAACCCTAATGTTAAAAATAACAACAAATGAAAATAGAATTCTCTAAAGCTTGGGACTGGTAGGCAGCGATTTATGGCTCCGATGAGGGATGATGACAGTGCCTGATGTTTTACAGATGACTAATACACAATTCCTACCTAAGAACCAAGTACCAGCTTATTAAATTTGACCTATAACTGAATGTTTAAAGACTAAATTCAACACTGAACAAAAACACAATTCTGCAAAAGTAATTTATGACTAGCAGCAAATGCTGCCTTGAAGAATGATAAAATAATATTACTGTTGACTTCAATGTAATTTAATACAACATATTTTAGGAGAATTTCATGTTCTCAAACAAACATAAAAAAACGTTAGACAAAATTCCAATAAATTATCTAAGATTGTGAAAATGTTCCTAGGTTTATAGAAATACAAACTTGCTAATTAAAATATACTAATTATTTTCCATATTAGAAATGAAGTCATACTCTTATTATTCAAGAAGTTATTGTAATTCGTTGAGAAACTAATGAAAGGAACTTGTTTTTTTTTTTACTTTTGACAACAAGCAGAATTTTGTATATGCTATTTCTAACCAAAGTGACTGAACACCCAGTGACTAGTTGGTAACAAGTTCAGAAACCAATATTTTTAATTTTTATATTTTTAATATATTTTCAATATAAGCCTCAGAAAACAATATATAATTTAAACTTCACTTATAACATATTGTGTCCATTCTCTTATTTCTAAACGCAATTTAAAAAACAAAAAAAAAAGATACAAAGAAATTTGGCCCATGACGCACAATATTAAAATGTAATTATTATTATCATTCATTCATTAATTAAGCTTAACAATAATGAAGTATCAAATTAGAGGATGATAAAGGATCATGAGATAAATAAACCATCATTTTGATACTAATATCTTTTCAAATAGTTGTACAGTAATAACTAGCTAATTTTAAAATATTTGAATTTCTTTAACTAATACAAATCTAGTTTGTGATTAGACTAAAAAGTTACTTGTTTGGTTAAAAAAACTGTTAAGATGGGTATTTCTGGCATATGAAAAATTTGCAAAGATCTTCCATACAAATTAAATGAATTAGTTAACAAGAATATTGTATAGAAAAATATTTTTAATGCTGTAGCAATATCCAATCTATAGGAATCTAGTTACTTTTTAAACTATTTAACAACAAAAAAAAAATACAGTTCATATCATCTTTGATTTACAATTCTCTCTTAAATATTTCTATTTTGTAGAGTTACCATTATTATGTAGGGTTATTCACATATTGTACTCATGTATGTATTCACATATGTACATAATACTGTATATAGATAGATTCCCGCAGATGTTTTGCCAAAATTGATGTTAGATTAGAAGTGTAGTACTGTACTACGGGGTTTGCCCTCAAGTCCCTTATTTTGCTGCTAAAGGGCTGAAAAGCTCCATGTCCTGCCCTTGGATAGCTATCATTCCAAACTGAACACTAGCATTATCTATCCTACTGAGACCCAAAAGTAGTGCTGCAGGTCAAAAAAGTCTCAAATAGTTCTTTTAAGATGTATCAAACAGAATTTTCGGTACATCTTACATATATTGAGTCAAGAACTCCCTTAAAGACTTAAGATTTTATTTGATGTGGGAGTTGACAAATCTTCAGATCAATGCAATTAATTACAATTATATCATCGCGAGAGAGAGAAAAAGAGAGAGGTTGGGTCTTATTTATGGAAAAAAAGGGAGGTTAAATATGAAAACCGGATGTTTTCCTTGGTTACAACATTTAAAGAAAGGAACCTGAACCATCAAAAGAAAACATACCAGAAAAAAATAACAAAAATGAACACTTCCTTATAAACACAGCCCGAAATGCAAGGCACTTTACAAGAAATTTGATAAACTCTCTCCGTTCAAGACGATAGAACCATAAAAATTACTTGCAAAAAAGACATCTTCATACCTACATGTATAATCTTAGCATTCAAAATGCAAAAGTTTCAACATGCACCCCTCATCGAAGGAAAGCTGTACTAGTATATAGTTAAACTGATTCATGACCCAAAAAGTGTTGAAAGGAGATAGAAATTGCAAAACTTCAGATAAGAGTTTAAAAATTTAATATAAATACTATCAAGTACAATGTGGAAAAGATCAGGCCTAAATAAATGAACATAGATGAGCAGAATTCCTGACATTTTTCTATGTGCAGATTCAGATGATGTAGTACTTATGAGGAAAGAGCTGATTGTATGAGTAAGATTGTTCTTGTGAGAAACTTTTAAGACTGTAAAATATGATAGACATATGGCTATCAGCTACAATGAACTCCTAAGAAACAAGTAATATAAAATTTTTATTTCAAGTCAACTTAAGTCCTACTTAAGTCAAGAAAGAAAATTTTATTTTCGTTTCTTTTTATTTTGTAATTAGAACTAATAAATATGTATATACATATGTCAGAATAACCATATTAGTGGCAAAATATAAAGCGAATTTCCTTTCAATTTTCCTTATATGTATTTTATTGGCCTATTACTTTTTTTTTACTATCTACATACTTTCTTTTTTCATTGCTTGCATTTTGTTGTAGTTACTTTTTGCTTCCCTTCACATTGTCTGTTTGTGAAGCTAGGTTCGATACCATTAATCCAGTTGGTTTGTTAATTTTTTTCTTTTCATTCATTCGAACATTCACAATTTTTTTTTTCAATATAATATAATTGGTATAAGAATTATTGCATATATTAAAGGATTTGTAATGAAATTGTTTACAAAGTTATAGTACTTAGAGGCACTTCTAGTTTGATTTAGCAACTCTGTTTTAGTCCAAACTTGGTGACTGTAGCTGCTTGGCACCAAGTGGCGCGTCAGCTATCATTTTTGTGAGTAGTGAGTGAGTCGTCTGTTTGTTACTCACAATTTTATTGTGAAGTTGATCTTCTAGTTTGGAAGTTTAATGTAAACATTGTTTATAAGTTTATAATTGTTTGTAGCGGTTTTTGTTAGTGTACATAAGTGTTATTGTATAGAACATATAAAAACCTTTTCTTTCTGACAATAAGAAAACATAAAAACATTTTATTAGTTAAAAAAGAATTATTCATGTTTATCATGTAATTTTACAAGTAACTTAATTAATTACTTTTATTTTTATACATTATCATGTATTTTTCGCAATGTTGTGCTGAGGAACTAAATAAGCACTTTTAAATAATAAATCTATATCTCTGTTGTTTGTGGATATAAGTGAAAAATTGGAAAAACTCCTTTTTATGTGTACAAAGATAAGATAAGCACCAAGGAAGGCGACATCGTTGCCGAAACTAATCTGTGTTATGAACTAGAGTTTTTGTTTTATTAAATCTTTTTTTGTGTGACATTTTGAGTTGACTATTATGTTTTCTACCGTTGTGATTTAATAATGTTTTTTTTAATCATTTTCCCAACAATGTTGAAAAAACTAGGTATAGAGATAAAAACACTTAATCATTAATTGTGTTTTTAAATCCTTTAATTTCTTAAATTTTGTATTGAGTAAAAACTCCAATTATTGTAAAGTAAATAAAAGTTTACTAACTCCACAAAGTAATTAATTAAACAACTTTGTTACAAAACATTGAGTATTTTTTCTGCCCATCTAGGGAGTATATAGCCTCAATTAATTTTATTCGTTCATTATAGTCCACTAATCTAAATATTGTATACATCTCTTTTACAAAGATGTAAAAGAAAAACCATCTCTTACATGTATATGTGTATAATTATATATAGCGAGTAGACACCTCTCTTTATCTCGGTTGAGAATATGTCTCTTTTTTTCTATTGAGAATAGGTCCATGAGATATAATTTTCCCCAACTCCTAGGATCAGGAGATTAGTATGTCTTTTTCTAATTCCTACTAAATCCATCTGCCATTTCTTATCAGCACAAAAAACTTTTAAGAATAACCTGTTACTCATTATGAATCCGAGAGGTTAGGTGTATCTTACACATGTGATGCTCTATACCCAGTACCAGCAAGTTTTATCCAATAATTCTAATAATCTCTGCATTGTTTTTCATAGCATATGTTCTCATTTCTTTTCACATCATAGGAATAACATATCTATTACTTGTATCCTCTTTTCATTCTTTTACTATAAATCTAGCTCTCACTGTCATATATAAACATTGATATCACCATTGTCATACAATTTCAATTTAGATTTTTTTGGTTTGATATTGGATAATTCTCTGCACTGAGCTACAAAATATATGAAGCTGCCAATCTACATCATTACCATATTAGTAGTTTGTGTATGATAATACAAATCATACGTCACATTTGGGTTACATCAAAAGCATCAAATATAAAATGTTAATAAAAACTATCTATTCTAAAAATATTTATTAACATTTGTTTAAAAAATTTAATTTAATCTTCCAATTGAACAAATATTTTATCTAAGAAGCCTACATATTAAAACAGATTTTATCACTGGCATCATATAAAATGATCATACATACATCTCTTTTTCTTGGGATTTCTAAATAATTACTGAAAGTCTGATTTATTATTTGCATGATTTATCATTAAGGAATCGTGATAGAATTTTATTACGCAAGATTGGTCTTTAAATGACTAAAATATATTTGAAAAAATGTCAATATGATATTGAACAAAAAGTTTCTATTTCTGGTTCAAAACTAATGGGATCTAATGTAAAGTTGAGCATACGAATCTAAAGATTGGTTCATGAAAGCAAAGCACTCGAGATAAGAGTAGTTACAGGTGTGAAGTGTTGTTATCAGAACCAAGCGAATAAACAAATACAGTAATTAACTAGTTCTGTTAACTTGCATTCAATTTAAACTCAACTTTTTATCTAAGAGGACATATTCTTCTTAGGGAAGTAGTGAAATAAAAATCAAAAGGTAGTACAGTAATAATCAAAAGGTTTACAGAATGAAAGTATCTACTGTATTGTGAACTGTGATGAATTTTAAAATATTCTATAAACTTCATAAAAGTTTGAATAAAACTAACTTATAAAATATACTTATTCTTTATTTCTTTTAATTCAAATTTATATAGAATGACAAAATTAATTTTAATTGGTTTATAACTCTTTAAAATTTTGAATTTTAAGACAATTTTAATATTTAAAATTTTGAAACAGTAATGTAAAATTTGTTTAGAAAAATTATGTTAGACTTAAAATTAAAATAACAATAATTAAACTAACTCTTGAATTTTGTAGTCCATTACGTTCGGTGAACCTTAATTTAATGTTAAAGTGCTTAATTAAACTAACTTATGTCAACTACTGTATCTAAAAAAAAACATTTTAGCTACAAATACCGGTCAGTTACTTAATAATTTCAGATTACTGGCCAATATTTTAAAGTCTAAATACAATATAAATGAATTTTTTTTTAATTTCTACATTGGTTACATCTGAAACACTTAATGGTTTGTTAGATTAAGAAATCTATTGAGTTTCTCATAAATTTACTTAAATTATACTAAAAGGTATAATTTATAATTGTATTTTTTCAATATAAATGATAAAGAAGAGTTGCCGCTTGTCTAGGGTAATAAAATCCAAAAGATGTCTACTTATTTTTCTTACAAAAATTAAAAGACATTTTAAGACTATTCACCTCAATCTTAATTTTCTTCTCAAGCAATCAATTTTATGTATAATACCGTATAAATACTATTATTATAATTACACCATATTACTATGAAAAATGTATATACAATTGGAAAATTGGAAAAATCCTATATCCTCATTTTTTTAAATTATTTAAAAACAAGTACTAGAAACAACTTTAAAATTGTCTAAATCCCATCCTCTCTCTTTACTCATCTTAATTTTAGTTTACCCTCTTCACAGCAATTTCTTTTCGTTAAAACAGTGAATTGAAACAAAAAGATAATAAAAACACAGTAATTTATGTTAAAAATGAAGATTTATTAACTTCAACATATGTCTAATAAATAAATACATACACTGTTTAAAAAAACCCTTACATAAATCTCCTCCATATTGTCCCACACATTCCACTAACCGTAAATGAAAGTTACTCATATCTTTCCGTGGCTATAGGAAAACGACTTCACACATTTAAACTCCAGAAGGTTTTGAGCATTAGGAATTGAAAAACACGATTTCAAGAAACTCTAGAAAAAGTAATCACACGCAGAGAGATCTGGAGATCTCATTGGCCTTAGAATATCTCAGTTCTTGGAAATTATATAACTAAAAAATAAGTATTACAGAGAAGTTAAGCATCAAGAAGTAATTGAAGTACTGGATATGCGACAGGTAGCAACCACCTTGTTGGGAAAACCTATTTTGGTAAACTGATGTTTCAGCCAATTCAGATTGAAGGAAGTTCTTCAACATGTTGATAGAAATCTGTATATTCAATGTAACTATATGTTCATTATCGTCCTAAGAAAAGTATGGTTCTAAGACAGCTTGTGATGATACAGCACACCAAACTCCCACTTCAACAATGAGAGATGGTTCATATATTCTTTATAATTTCCTAAGGACCAATATCCAAAATTCTACTTATTGATGACACCTAAAGGATGGAGGGTGTTGCTCATCCAAAGGTTTATATATAACAAGATGCAATGTTGGGATGAAGGATCACTATAATTTAGTATTTGCGAGTACTTAAAATGCCTCTGCCGACTAAGAATCCAACCGCCTGTGAAATATGCTCTAAGATTTGTTTTTTTTAGTGCTAAAGATGTGAAAGCAAATTAAACTCATCTTTGAAATATATGGGAAAATAATTATGAGTTGTGGAATGGTAAGAAAATGGGTTACAGCAATTAAAGATAATTACATGAATGTCCTTGTTGAGGAACAAAGTATGTGACCTTCAGTCCTTTTACAGAAGATTTGCTATAGAAAATGGATGAAGAAAGAAGAGAACAACTGCGGTACAATTTTATTATTAGATTATTTTCTTACAGAACAAGAAATGTGCTACACAAAATTCTTACAGAACTTTTAAAGTATTAAAAAAAGATTTTTTACAATAAGAGTATGAGGAAAGGTTTCAAAAGAAATGTTGTGTGAATGTGTGTGTCATTATGTTGAACAAGATAGAATTTTCTTAAGTGAAGTCTAGGTCTTAAAAAATGAACATGGACAACAAATAAAATTTCAGATAGAAGATGATTTCTAGAATATTCTTATGTATGAAAATTAAATAATGGTACTCTATATTAATCTAATTAACTGAATATTTAAGGCGATTTTTGCTTTAAAAAATGCTTAAGCTAAAGTCAAATTAGAAGTAGGTAAATAAAAAAAAACAATAGGCCTACATTTTACACTTATTGATTAATGCAGTAATATTCAAAAGTAAAATCTTTACTTTTTCTTTGTACTCTACACAAAAACTATAAATGAATAAAATTCTCCAAGAATCAAAAAAAAACCTTTGCACAAACTTTTCTGGCTATGAGTCGAATTTTTGCCTAAATTACACCTTTCTTTCTTTATTCCTTACTCAGTATTTTTGCTAATCTGCAATGCACACATTTTCCTCAGCACATGTGTGGTACACCAAAGAAATTTTCCACTTCATGGCAAAATCAAAACCGGTTTAATTTTTGGTTGACAACCTTGGACCATAAATTTGGTAATAAGATAACTGGTTTTTATTTAGAAGCTATGGTGAAAGACAAAGCACACTCACAAACAAAAGAACAGACCAATCCAAAAGAGACACACTGACTGACTAATCAAAATGACGTGACAGTTTAGCAGGGCACCTGGCAATGGACAAATGTACAAAACTGCACTGAAACGATGATTCAGCACCAAAAGAATGTTTGTGCTGCACCTATAATCACTTCGATAGCACATGAAGACAGAATTGTTATTTTGGAAATCGCAGTCTAATTCTCTGAAAAATTTGTCTTGAATGTTTTCCTGAAAATCTGAAAGCGATTCAGATGGGCGGCGTTCAGATAATTTGAGTTCTACTGTTTAAGAAAAAATTATTCAGACGTAAATAATGCATCTCATGCAAAGTAGCATTATAAATTATAGTACTGTAAGTTAAAATAAAAAGAAAACTCTAAAATACAAAATGTCTTCTATATCAACAACAATTTATAGACTCATTCTTTCTTATTGACCATACTCTTTCTTTTAACACAGAAAGAATTGTTAAGGGCTTTGTTTCAATAAAATGTTTAACACTATTTTCTATTAAATAAAACAATACTCATATTTCTTTTTTTAAAAAATTACATGTTTATATTATATATTTATATAACAAATTTATCAGAGTAGAAAACTCAATATTTTTTGCTTTTTTTTTTTTTGTTAAAATATTTGTTTCTGCCGAAAATATAGAAAATTGATGGGTTGCTCAGAAATATAAGGATTTTCTTTGATAGTTTCTTCTAAAACTGATGAAAAATACGGGTTTTCCAAAATATTTTATTTTAAGTCTGGGTCTTCAATATCACCATCTTAAACCTTGAGAAATCTTCTACTTCATAAAGCTCCTCATGATAGCCTACATCATTAGCACAATGTTCAGTCTTATTAAGCCACTGAACTTTCCTCATGATCATCTACATCACTAGCACAATTTTCAGTCTCATTTAGCTAGTGTAGTAATTGTTTTCATCACTTTCAAATATAATTTATTTATTAATATAACAATTATGTACAAAGACTGCTAAATTTTAAAAACTATAAAAAACAGGGACGAGTTTGGTCACATAGGCAACCATACAAATATATTTCTAAAAATCATAAACACTGTCACTCGATTGCTATACTAGTACTGAATGTCAGAAACTAGTCGTACATAGATTCGTTCATGGTTCTCACAACTGCAAGCATTGTTAAAATTATGTAGGTAGGTGACAATAGTCATCCACACAATGACGGCTGCAGAGGATGTTCTGATTTACCACTTCAGAAATTATAACTACCAAATTTCAAGGTATGGATAGTGTATTTGAGTTTTCAAAGAACAATAAACTTGGAAAACAATTTACAAAATTGATCATAATTTGTATCTTATTTGTAAAGACTTTTAGAAAGCGTTTGCAAAATATATTGACATTTTTTAGTTAGAATTTTGGAATAATTTGATTTAGATTTGAAAAATATCATTCTATTTATATTTATTTGGAAAATATTTCTGAAGGAATATATTTTGGATACATCTCACAAAACCCATCCTCAATAGTAAAGAAAATAAGTGAAACTTTAGGCAAGTGTAACATACTAATATATTCAACTATTCTTTGAGCTTAGCTTGTGAGGTTATGTTAACACAAATAAAAGACGCACACAAAACTCACAAATGAATTATTTATTAACGCGAATTCAATGACAAAATCATCATCACCGGTGAGTGTTGCTATTTCACTAATTAGTAATAACAACTCTCACTGATGATGATGACTTTGTTACTGAATTCTTGATTTTTGTAGTATATTACGTTCAGTGAATCTTATTAATCACTTAAACAATAGTTTATGACGATCCGAACTTTGTCATCGAGAAAGTTCGGATAGTCATAAACTATTGTTTAAGTGATTAATTTGTTACTGAAATGCGCGAGTTAATAAATGATTAATTTGTGAGTTTTGTGTACGTCTTTTATTTGTATAGTAATATATGTTTGAGTATTTTTAGTGAAAAACTAGTAGCTCAAATAAAAAAATGGAATCAAAAAATATCAATTATTGATTTTACGACTATTCCAACTAGGAGAGGTTAGGTTGATTCTAATTTATTTAATCGTCTATTAAAAATCACTAAATCCAGACTCAAGGTTACTCCAGATAAATTTGATTACTCAATACTTATTTAATAACAATTTTAGCAGACAGTTTAACTAATAATTACAAAATTGTCCCTTGTTTTATTTAAAATATAAATACTTGCTAAATTCTACTTTAAATATCAGCACTTCTGGAGAATTAACTCAAATGCACATTTTTAGCTCAATATTTCTTGTAGTATGAGATTTAAAAAACAACAGATAACTAGGGTTGACGTTAGCAGTAAACCGTCATCTTGTTGAATTACAGAATATATATATATATATATATATATATATATACATTATTTTGTTTTACTGTCAAATAATTATTTCCATTCATTTATAATAGGATAGTGTTAATATTCAAACTATGAAATAAAAAAAATTAACCTAAAAATTCCTTTTTACTTAAAAGGTTTTCACACCTAAAATTACGATATGGTTTCATTATACAACAGGATAGATAAATTGGTAAAAATCAATTAAATCAGTTATTGGCAAATATTTGTCTTTAAGAATGCTGGAGAAATAAGAATTCTTGACCTAGAAGGTTGAAGCTACTAAAAAATCTCTGAAAAAAAATTCAAATGCGTCTAAAATTACATTGCCTACAAAATTATTTTCTAAAACCATGTTGCACATTATATCTTAGATTATACCTTCATTTGCACAAATTAAATATTTTAAAAACCTACTGAATTTGTCCACAGAGTTGTCCTAGGAATTGCCCAAGTTTAAAAGTAAATTATTATAAGTCACAAATAAAGAAAACAAGGGATCTTTTATAACCTTACAAATTTTACTTATAACACAATATTTATTATTGTGTCTGGCAATTATTTGAAAATCTTTATCTAAAAACAAATAATAGGTATTTATTTCCCGTGCCCACGTGTACAATTTTCACCAAAATAATTATAGCAGGCGATGCAAAAAGTCATCGGAGATACGAAAAACATTACGAAAACTCTCGCTCAAGGAAATAAATACCAATTTTTCTAATTAAAGTTGAGTAAAAAATTCAGTGCGAATTTAAATATACCTATAAAGTTTCCCATATTAAAATATACCTGTAGTGTCCAGTCAGGATAGATTTGGTTTTAATGTTATATAACATTACTAGTACTAATTAGTACCTAATTATACGTCTAGTAATACTTTTTGCCAGGTGACGTCACGTGATCTCAATTCTAACCTTACATGTCTTCATTTGGTTAAACATATAAAAATAAATACAACCAAATCTATCCTGACTAGACACTTCATAAATATATAAAACTAACCTTCCGTGGCAATAACAAACAATAATTATCAATAAAACTTCAGGACATGTTTTTGATTCATTTTATACGCATTGTATTGGGGGATGGGCATTTGCATTTTTACCAGCACTATTAGCACCTCGTACACGGGGGTATTATAATTTTCCAAAATTTTTAATTTTTGCGGGGAAAGCAAGAGTTATAATAATTTTTTTCGTATTCATGGTGACTTTCTACGTCGGCGGGTATAATTTTTGTTCGCTAAACTCGTATACTTGGGCATGGAAAATAAATACCAAATAATGCAATTTTCTCCTCTAATAGTTTCCTCTTCTTGAAAGTTTTTTTTATTTAAATCGATATCATATTCATGCTAACTTCATAGACTTTTTGGCCCATGATGATTGGTAAAACGTCTACAGTTGATTTAAACAAAAAAACTGCCAAAACGTTTGTTTGATATTAACGACATAAAATTGTGTTAATAAATATTGTATAAAAAAATGTATGAATATTATTTTAATTTATTAAAATATAACACTTAAAACATAAAATTCAAAACTTATAAAATACATCAATCATAACAAGTTATATATATTATGGCAATAGTTAACATTTATATTAAATTTTCAAATAAGAAAAAAATATTGGAGTTTAACATAACCTTTATATGACCTATAATCACACAACCTAGCCTTTCTAGTATGAAAATTAAAACAAATATTAATTAGCTTAGCGTGTTTAATACGTAAACACCTTATTGTACATAATTTAATAGAAAAATGTATATAGCTATATATTACGGTTATCATACATTTTCTTTGCACAAACCTACACAAAATTAAGTAGGCCTACTCACCACCTGTTTAGCTGTACAATCATATGGTAATCCACGCATTCGAATAATAACTTGGGCTCCTTTGGTAAGAAAGGTAACCGCTTCATAACTTCCACCTGAAAACATTATTTCAAACTTGAACACACACCAACACACTATGCCACCTCACATAAGACTGAGCAAGCTGTAGCCAGCTACTTAGTCTCCTTATCTCTTGGTCTTATCTCAATCGTAAACCCAAAGTACAGAAGCTATTGATAGGATAGTACAATAACCATAACAATAGATTATACTAATTATTGTGATCCATTTGTTCCCCTTATCAACCGAGGCGAAGCTAATTTGAGTTTGCAAGACAAATATTTTTAAAACTGTCCACTATGAACAATTTATAAATGCATTTTTCTTGGCATTTTTCTGTTTTGGAGTTTCAGAATACTCATTTTGCCGGGCTTTGAAGGATGTTTTCATTTCGTTACAAGACAAATAGCCTTGTAGATGACACGACAATAACTGTAAAACTATTTTAACAGCATTATTTATGAGTAAATCCATTTAAAATGCAGTATTTGAGTAAAATGCATTCCTTCTTCAGAAATATAGTCGTTATTTAAATTGTGAGAAAAAAAATTATTAATTAATCTGAACAATATATTAATATAAATATTCCTGAGGAAACATAAAACTATGGAATTAATGTAGTTTAGAAATGCATATCAACTGATCTCAGAAGGCGAAGCAATGTAAGGCAAAATACTGCCTTTTGATTGGACGTGTAGAACCTATGTACATGAAATATCTGTAAATTATTTCTTTTACTTACCTTGCCATTATTTACAATAACAACAGCACGTGTTCGTGTTTTATATTTAATTTTATACCGTATGCTGTGTATTATAAACTTATTATATTGACCTATTTTGTGTTTTCTACTTTTCTCTCTTGTCAAAATTATCATGGATTGCCTACCACCAAATTATCATTATAAAATATTTGATGGAGGAATTCTTCGAATATATGGTTTAAATACAAATATTATAATATTTTGGCGTGAACAAAACACTCCAATTTTTAACTATATTAATATAAAGATTTCATTTTCGGTAAGTGCAGGGCTTTTGGGTATTTTACCTTAGAATGCTCCAAATTCAACGAAATTTCGTAAACAGGCGCAATTTGACGTCCTTAAGCAAATTTCAAAATTTGTTTACCTCATTTCCATCATTTTTTAGTATTCGAGGTCAGTGTAATTTATTTTAAGGCTTGCATGCTGAGGCCAAAATATATTTTCTAAAGGCTTACGAAATTGACATTTGTTGTTGGTGGAGTGGGAGGAGCTACACGACCAATCAGAAGGCAGTATTTACCTTACGTTGCTTCGCCTTCTGGGATCAGTTAATATGCTCCAAAATGGAGGAGTTCATTCACGAAAAATTTAACCACAAATAAAAATGCCTTTAACAATCAAACGAATAGAAACCATTTGATTCAGCTTAATTTACAATATTATTTTTCAATATTTGAAACTAAATAAAATTATCTTAGAAACATTAACTTACAGATTTTTTTAGTTTCTTTTCTCAAATAAACTTAATTTCCTGAATTAAACTTAATTTTAAAAGAGATAAGTAATTGTACTTTCTGTACGTTCGAGTTTATTAAGAAATAATTTTTAAAAAATTATAAATAATTTAGTTATACAAACACTTTGTTAGACTTAACTAAGTACTGTATTGGCTCCACAGAGGTAGGGTTAGTTTTTTTAGTACATGAGACCAGTCAATAGCCTGTTTTCACAGTACTTACAATCGGGGCATTGTCAACGTGCATCAAACTCATTGATAACTCAGTTTTGAGCTTAGCATGTGAGATTAATACACACTATACCTAATTCAAGAATAAAAACTCAACTCTCATAATGTTTTTAAAGTCTTTAAGGTCAGACACGTTTTATCAATCATATTGCCACCATCAGTGACGAAAAACGCTTGCCATGATCATCACTAATGATGGCAACGTAGTTTTAGAAACATGTCTGACGAAATAAAAACCTGAAATACATTGAGCTGAGTTTGATTTAATACTCAACATGTTCCCATCAACTTAACATACTTAACTATGTATTCAAGTTAGGTAAATACATAGTCTGGTGTATTATTACTCCAACTAATGTAATAATAGAAGTTGAAATTAAAGGTTTAAATTGTTTTCAGTGGGTTTTTTTTAATAATGGGTAGGTTGTGTTTTGATTATTTAAATTTACTGAATATATCGAACTTTAATATTACAAACATTCTATTTAGAAAACAATATTGTTTATAATAAATTAACTGAAAACATTAAATAAACTATTTATTTGCTGTTGAAAAAAGGTGGTGGTATGAAAATTTAACTGCTTCAAAACTAAACCGTTTTAGGCATTAGTTTTATTTCCCCCCTGCTGAAATTTGAACCTAAAATACTCTTTCTACTAGACTATCTCTCGCGCAACCATCAACTATAGATTACAGTGTTTACCAACTACTATAACGCCCTTCTTATAACTACCTCCTTTGGCGAACAAGCGCTCAAATAGTTCAAAGTATCATCAGGTGTGATAGAATTTTAAACATTTATTTTGATCAATATCTGACAATAATGCATCAGCTGACAGCTTTTACTTACCTCCAGTAACTTGGATGAAATCATCTCCGGAAGCTTTATACACTTCTATGTACCTGTTACCGATGTGGTGTTTATGTCGTTTCAACGCCATGTCTCTGTGTTCTTGGCTTACAAACCTAACTAGTGCTTCTCCGTTACGCCTCCCATGGGCGCTCAAACACAACGCTACCCCGCCTCTGAAAATACAACAAACGTTTAGAGTGAATTGTAAAATATATAATTGTTTTACCATCAGCGTATATGTTAAATAGAATCTAGAAAATAGCTTCATCCCAACTCCTTATAGTAGCGTCAACAATTTCTAATCTGTCGTATGGAAACGGAGTTATGTAAGATACTACAATTGTGTATTTAGGCAGTATTACAAGTATTATCTACAGAAATAAAAGTGTAAATTATTGATAAGAATGCTTCGCCAGTCGTACTACCCTCCCGACATCTAAATACCTTTTTAAAATTCGGTGATAAGTCTGGGAAATCCAGGTGACACCAAAACGAAAGAAAAATTCTACGATTTACAAATATTTTTAGAGAAACCATCCGTATGGAGCAGATTGGTAATATTTGAAATGACATTACAATAATGAGATTCGAAATGAGTTAAACAATTTGGAGCATATAATTGGCTAAATGAGCTGTTATTGTGAAATGAGCACTGAACTTTCGATTCCACGAGGTATGGATGCGCTTCTAGAGGAGGCCTTCTTTATTGCCTTTGAGGGATTTGCAATACTTCTTCTTTAAAGTTACAAATAGTTTGAAATGTTTAGTCTTACTGCACTCTAGTCTCTAGTAAACAGATATTTAAATACGATATTTTAGTCTTAAAATACTGAAGAAGGAATTTTGGTGATTTTGTAGCCTATTAGTTTCGAAAAAATAAATCTTGGCTTACAATTAAGATTTAAGATCGACCATATCTTGCTTACCTTTCTGCCAATGCGAGGCTTCTGTTAAGCAATATTTCTAACATTTTTTTGTCTCAATCGCGTTACATTGAAATGACATTTCAAACTTCTGTTAAATAATATTACTACTTATTTATGCCTAAATCTATATGTTACGATAAAAATGTTGAATTAAACTTTCAGTATACTTGTTTATAAATTTAGAGCCAGATGTATAATAATATACTTTAAATGTTTTTCTCTTTTAAATGGATTTTTACCCAAGGATAGAACCCGTACAACAAAGTAATATATATTCTCTTGAGACTGAAACTTCAATCTATGTATTTGAAGTTTGCGCGGATGTGTGCGTGAGTGTGTGTGTGCGTGCATGTGAGTGTTCCGGTGGGCATTTGTGCGTGTAGGCCGTGTGTGCGCGCGCAAGAATTCCAGATGATAGTTTCTTTTAAATATTTACTAAACAGAAACATCCCGTAAACAAGAATATTTCATTTTCATCGTTCCAAGCTTTGCTTTATTGGTATTTTCAACGAGATCCATGTTAAACTGGCGAACACCTTCTTCGAAGTAGTTTTGAGACTGTTGTAAGGTTGTTTCTCAGGGCTTACAGGTCTGTGCAACTCGCGATTTCCACAACTTACTAGATCAATGGTAGAGTTACATATTTCTCGAAAACAATTTCTGAAGAACTGTGAAGGTCCTCTCTCCATGTTCTAGACGTGAGTGTTAGGTTGCAAGGGAAGCAGATTTGACCAGAACTTTCCATCTGGCGAAAACATGGACGCTAGAAAAAGTTCTAAGGAAGTTAAGTCTCTAAATGTAGAAAGCAGGGCATGACCAGGGCGGCAAAGCCTGCGGAGAAAGGTAGATTCGAAACAAGTGTACAAGAAATTCAGTCTTTGAATGAATCCAATAAGGAACACATTAAATCGATAGACAAGAAGTAAGGAAGGGAATTGTTAATTGACGGAGGGGAATGAATAATTTTGAGATCAGTGACGATCGAAACAATCGTCTTAGGAAACAATTTATACGAGACACTTCATACCAGCAATTTAATTCGAAGAGGACGACTTTTAAAGGGTAGGGAACAGAAAGTAGATATACTGTAGTTTGTATTAAAAAGGGCTATTTCTTTTACACGTAAGATGAATTAATAACCGTCGGAAGAGAGAGAAGGCTGCAGTAATTCTTAGTACAAGTATAGATCTTCGGTGAGGGACCTACTAGTGAGCCAAACCGGCAAATAAACAAAACCAAGTATCGCCGAAAACAGCCCTTTTTGGATAGGATTCTACGTGGTCGTTACACTACCCAAGAAACCTAAATACCTGAAAAGAACTTCACCACAAGAGCTAAGGCCTCACTACCTTTCATGAGTATAATTTTCTAATTACCAACTATCACCATTTGTAAACAACGAAGTACAAGAAGTCAATTTTTTTATAATTCTTAATTTAATTGACATTTTTAAATTCTATAATTTTGTATATAGTTATATATTTAACTAATTTTTAAAAAACGGTAATTATCTAAACTGAACATAAATAAATGAAACCTCTATACCACAAATGACGTTTTTCTTTAATTTAAAACCTTATGTACATTTCGATTGAATACCAATCATCCTCAGAGGTAATTTACAATAAAAATACCTCTGATTGGTATTTTTATTGTAAATTACCTCTGAGGGTGATTGCTATGCAATCGAAATGTAGATAAGGTTTTAAATTAAAGAAAAAAGTCATTTGTGGTATAGAGGTTTTATTTATTTATGTTAAACGCCACAGTTGTTTTATACAGTTATATCTAAACTGAACATAAATAGAAACTTGCAGTTTTTGTGTTGTACATCTTGAAGTTTTTCTATAATTACACTTTTGGTATTAACTTGGCAAAAACCACAACTTACTCATATTTTCAGCTGACGCGTTTCGCACTAGGTCAGTGCAATATTCAATGCCCGTCACGGACAAGACTGTTGCTCAGGTATCACCTGCACTGTGCTGAAAATATCAGTAAGTAGTGTTTTTTTTTGCCAAGTTAATACCAAAAGTGTAATAAATAAGAAGCCAAACCAATAGGCCCAACACTCATCGCAACAGGACTTTGCGATAAAGTCATTACGCATATATCATATGAAATAGTTTGACTTGATAAACAAAACAGCCAATTTAAGATATTCTTCAAACAATTCACTAACAAAGTTGTATAGTTTAAATTCTAGTGAATATATTTCGATTAAAAAGTCATTATTACCATCAGAGGGTATAGCTACAATAACATTATGTAAAATATAACTACAAAGCGTCCGGTTTAGGAATTTGTTATTTAATAAATTAATGCATGAGATTCACAGTTCTTTCAGAAGTGAAACGCAATCTACTTGTTCCGTGCACGGATGTAATAATTCCTAGCAAAATGGAGCTATATTGTAATGGTTTGGTTTTATAAAGAAGCCTTCTTCAGTTTTGTAAACTTTGTTTGTTGTGAAGTTATTTTTGATTTTTCCAAAATTTGTAATTATTTGATTTCAGCACCCTCTTTTTTTCTGTGTCCTTGAAGACTTCCTATAACACCAGGCCCAATATTTTTCATCCATACCGACTGGCTTCGGATAACAGTTACACTTTATACATGTATAATGTGTCTATTAAAACATATAACTGTAAAAATTAGTCTAATAATAATAAAATATTGTATTACTAGTCCTGGTTCAATACGCTAATCATTGACTTAATTCAGAATTCAACTCGAAACGCGAAACCTACTTACTGTATTTACATTTATCATATCAGAAACAATTATTATAGAAAACAGAGTCAATTCCTACTGAGGTTAACAAAGAAAAATTTATTTGTTACTTTTTATTTTATAATTACAATTAATATAAATATGTTTACACATATGACAGAACACAATATTAAGTAGCAAAATAGCGAGTTTCCTTGCAATTTTCAATTTTCCTCTTTATACAGTATATGGTGTATGACTATTATTTTTGTTTGTTATATTTATTCGCTTTCTTTTTTTTCGTTTCTAATTTATGAAGCTGATGGCGGTTTATAATTTCTCATTCTATCTACCTCTTGTAATGCTTTACTATTCGAAGGAACATTTCTCTTATAATTTCATATGCATCTTTAAGTAATGATTTCTAGCCATGAGAAAGTTGGCTCAGTGTCAAAGTGCTGAATTTCAAACTTGTAGTTCCCGGACATCAAGTTTTTTAAATTTAAATTACTGAATAAATATTTGAAAAAACTGTAGAATTCAATTGTCATCCACTAATAGAAAGGAATGAAAACAAATCATGTTTCACCATCACAATGGCATAATTCACTATAATTCATGGATATATATCAAGAGACTTGATGTGTGAGTATAGGTGGAAATCTAATCAGTTGTCTACCCCTCTTTCGAATTTAGGGACAGTGGGAAACAACACACAGTAAGTCACAGAAGGAGTGAGTTTGGCCTACGAGGTTATGGGACACTGGCTGTGGGTAGGAAGTTGGGATCAGGGCTTTTGGTTAAGAGCCGGCTTTCAGGAAGGGTTTCTGCACAGCAAGACGTTTATTGGGTAGGACGGTTATGAGACACAGTGGTTGTGGCCGCCCGGATATACAGCAGCGAGGTTAGACCAGCACTGAGTCGGAGAGCCGCTACCACTCTAAATGTCAAGTAGGCGACTGCGCATTGGCTGGTCAAGTCTCTTGCTATAGCTCGCACCCTAGTTTTCCGTAAAGGTAACGAAACTTGACCTTCAAATGTAAATACACGGGTACAATTCCAGCCTGGAGAAAGTATTTGATAATAGTATATTATTTGGTTTACTTTAAACCACAAAAATATTTTACATGCTAATATAAACAAATCTCTGTACTTTTAGGCTGAAAGTACAATTAAGCTGTGGGAAGAAGAAGAATTGTGTAAGTTAAATAAGGGATTGATAGACAGACAGAAAGTATTGTTTGCATCGTCAAAGTAAACTCTCTTCTGGGACCAATTGGAGAGAAGAGAAATAGCGTTGCTTCCTTGATAACGCCTAGGAAAATCTCTCTAACCTAACACATCTCTGAGTTATAAGTGTTTGTAACTGTCAACGTTATTAACTGAGAATAAAACTAAAATTTCCTTTACTCTGGAATAAAACAAACAATACGAATTTCTCCCAAGGAGTGGACAAAGTCCGAAAAGGTTTAATGGAAAGCTGGTAAAATCTACCGGTAATTGTTCTGAATACGCTTTCATAAGTAATTACTTCTTTGTACTTTTAAAAATTGCCTGAAATGGATTCTGTTTCTACAGTTAATGCCAGTTTTATTGCCGCAATTAGTCGCACTTCATTACACACTAGATGTGATTGTTTTTATTCGACAACGTTAAGCCCTAAATATCGAGTTTCTATAACCATAACTAATAACAGTTGAAGATATTTAATCGAGATAATTCGTGTAAGAGTACAAAATATTGAATAAGTTTCCGAATGAAATTCTGTACAATAAATCAATAACGCCTTAAAAATATACCGTGTAAAAATGTTAATTTTTTTTTCAAACGACACAATTTAAAATATTCATCAACGGAAAACCTAAATATGGATTTTATACAGCTTTGAACTAATTAACGTTAGAAGATATTTACTAAATGATAAGACAGTTGAATATCGAGTCAAAATTATTTGCAATAATAAATAGTACAATTTTGACTCGATATTCAACAATCTTATCATTTATTCAATTGTTATTTCTAGTGGTTAAATAAACATGAATCCAAGATATTTAGTCGAAATATGTATGGTAAGAGTAGAAAATATTTCTTTTCGAATGAAATTCCATACAATAACGTGTTAAAAATATACCTTGGTAGAATTTTCTAATTTCTTTTAAACAACGTATAACCTAAATATGGAGTTTATACAACGGTGAACGAAATGATGAAGATATTTATTAGAAACTTGTAATGTAAGAGCAGAAAATATTGCTATGTCTCCGAATGAAATTCAGTATATCAAATCAATAAAGCCAAAATAATTGATTTTTTTAATTGTTTTTTCTACGTGGAGCCAACTTTTAAAATTTTATTGAATGTAAGACAAGTTTGTACTAATTAGAAGTGTAAACTCAAGAGTGTTACAATGTTGTCCAAACTGATCGAATATTTATTATCAAAATATGATAGGATTGGAAAGTTATTTAACCAACTTATCTGTGTTGTATAATCGAACAGACTTGCTTTGCTATCTATTCCAGAGGAAAGAAGCTTAAATTACGTAGTATAAAACCCACAAATAAATTAATAAATTACATCTGAGACAAGGATGCTGTCTGGCTTCTACTATCTTCAAAATTGATTTAAACTAGGCTCAGAAACATTGCTACAACTGTAGAAAAATAGAAGTAAATACAAACTGAGAAGGATTTTATAACTATTACCTGCAGACGACTGAGTTGTTCTCACTGAAGATTTTCTCGACGGTATATATTGTTAGACAACTATTTGAAGAAATGGGACCTGGAAATTAATACTGAGAATGCAGAATATGGCGGGAGAACTTGTAATACAAGATTTAAAAAATTGAAGAGTGCTTATACCTGAGACTAACCTAAGTAAATATTAAAAAGTGGGAGAAACTAATTCAAACAGGTACAAGACGCGCCATTAAAAGACGGTTAAATTCATTGTTATGGATTTATACAAAAAGAACAAAAAGACACCCATAAAGCACGACTTTACGGCCTTGACGTCTGGACAGTAAGGCAGAACATGAAGAAACGAAGAAAGCGGTAAAAAACTGATGACGAAGGCGCAGAAGATATACATTACAAAATCACACAAGAACGGGTAGGAACAGAATAATAATAAATGAAGAGACAAATTACACACACTAAACAGTGAAAACTGCTTTTCTGGTATTAGCATGTGAGAGAAATGGTCAATGATATATTGGTAAAATAAATTTGTAAATGGATTTCCAGAAGAAGAAAAATAGAAACAAATAAATCAAGAGACAGTAAGATTGGAGTGGCTGTAACTAAGACAATGAAGTTATTTATATTTATAGCAAAATCAGGAACAGTTCTAAAACAGCGACGTTTCGACTGATAATTTGATATCTCTTCAGGTATGCAAATAGAAAATTAAACGATATTAAAATGGATCTTTTATAGCTAGAAATTCCTCCTGGGAGCCGTAATTTGGGGATTCCAATGGATCTGGAAACTGAATCTAATTTATACTCCTACAGCAAAAATTAAATGCCATCAAGTATCTCTAACCGGTACAAATACACAAGTTGATAAAATAAGTGAATTATACGCCTTTAATCATTTCCAAATTTAAAGAGCTCTTTATCAATATTCAACTTAAGTTACTGGATAGTATTTATTTAGGAAATTAAATTTAGGATTAGTAGGAAAAACAAAGTCTTAAAATCAAGTCTAAATTCTCATTTTCCCAAACTACAATCCTATACAGAAATATAAGTCGAGACCTCTTCGAAAGTTTGTGAGAAACTCCATCCTCTGTTATATCGATTTTGTCAAGGATGTAGTCTATTTTAGCGTTCCTATTTAGCTTCCTTCTCAAATATGGGGCCATCGCCAAATGACTTAAGCTTATCGCATATTTTAAGTCTGTGTGGTTATCGTATAGTGCGGACCCCGTGACCGTGCTCTTGGCCTTGAGAGATCGCAGTAGGCGAGGCGGGAGGTGGAGGGTTAGTATGAATACTTTCCTACAAACATATTAAGGACTGTTAAAACACAGACTTCCATGAGACGGAATAGATAAATTCGATGATAAATTACAAACAGTCTTCTGTATGATATTACAAACAATTTCGAAATATGTGTAGACATATCAGATGCAGAAGCTGTTGATGTATAAAACATTCTAAATATGTAACATGTTTTAAGAAGTGGTAGTACACGAGAGACCTCATGCGACTTCTTATGGCCAAGTGCACGGTTTTAGATATGAATATTTTATTAACACCTCTTAGTTTACTCTCAGCTCGTTATATAGATATTTGAAGTTCAAATATATATATTTTCCTTCTGTGAGTTTACAAATATCATAATATATGTAATCAAACTGTCCAATTTAAAATAATATTTAGGCATACAAAATTAAGATAAAACTTTATAATCCGTCTGGAGGATACAGACGTTAAGTGTTTTTATTTATTTGAATTTAAAAAATTACAATACAGTAACTCCACGTTGTTAATTTAACATATAAAACGAGATTTTACATCTGTAAATAACAATGTTCCGCCACACTTTAACTGTCTAGCTCCTATTGTGTATGTGCTTAAGTGAGTATTAAGTTATTTCAGTCTTAGCGTTCACTGGAGTAGATTTTGCCTTGCACCGTTCACATACAAGAAACAATATAATCTTTCCCATATTACCAGTTTTATCCCTTATCCTAATCTTGTCTAGATTAACAGTGAGAAACCTTTTCATTGGCAATAAGAGTGACCCGGAACCAACAGCTTACTTTATCGAAACTGTAAAGTAAACGCCAGAAGTGGAAAGTAATTTTACCAGGTGACTAATCCACAAGTTGCAGCCCAACTGTGAATATGACTAAATATGCCTTGTTATTTAGTGCCTTCATTTCTTACAAAACGACTGAATAAATATATCTGTTCGTTAGCTAACTCTTATTAATTAATTATTTATAAAACAACGCGTACGACGACATAAAATGCTTCTAGTACGGATTTAAAACCATTCCAGTACTAAACAAATATTTAAAATAATAATAAAACACTACAATATTATGGTTTCAATGCAATCGTCGATTTCTCCTCATGGTAGTTTGCGAACAGAAACCTGGACAGTTTTCTTATATTCGGAGTTATGGTGCAAAACTTATTTAAAAATTCCGGTGACGTCTAAAAGTACACAATTTTTTTTTTACAATCAGAGAAATGCGATTTTATGGACAGGATGGAACTTCGCAAGTGGTCAAGAAATTGGTGAGAAAGATTATTTCTGTACGCCCAAGGCTATGGTAGAGGTCAATTATGCATGGTTGATCTCACCTTTAGCGTAGGACTCGGCGTCTTTTAGCTAACAAGAGTTGTGATGTTGCAAGGAATTAAGAGTCACCACTCCTTTTTTCAGGCTCGTCGCTCACTCACTCTGGAATTAACTCGTGAGAAGTTAGCCCATCTTTAACGATTCCCCAATACCTAATATACAGTGTTTAGTGCCTTGCCAAAAGATCGTGGACAACTGAGAAGCAGATGACGTTTGAGCTACATATGAGAGGTAAAAATGTGTCCATGGTAAATTTATTTTCTCAGTTAGGTTACTTGCGAGATCTTTGACAAGCCGTCTCGTAAATCCCAACTTGACTGATGGACAGTGTTTGGTACCTCGCTGCAAGAGGTTCTTCGATCGTGGACAACTGAAAAGCAAATGACGTTTGAGCTACACATGAGAGGTAAAAGTGTGTCCGTGGTAAATTTATTTTCTCAGTTAGGTTACTTGCGAGACCTTTGACAAGCCGTCTCGTAAATCCCAACTTGACTGATGGACAGTGTTTGGTACCTCGCTGCAAGAGGTTCTTCGATCGTGGACAACTGAAAAGCAGATGACGTTTGAGCTACACATGAGAGGTAAAAGTGTGTCCGTGGTAAATTTATTTTCTCAGTTAGGTTACTTGCGAGACCTTTGACAAGCCGTCTCTGTACTTCCTCATCTTGACTAATGGCTAGTGTCTGAAGTGCTTCACTGCAATGGTTTGTTCGTGGACTCTACCCATGACACACTGAGTCAATACATGATTGTTTATCTACAGTCCAAGCACATGATAATAGAAAGGAAATCACGTCCAGACCACGTAGGCTACTCCTTAAATCCGTTTTTCTTCTCGTTTAAAAACAACTGTGTTAAATGTATTAATTCTTCAAGTACTTCCTTATTTTATAATCAAACTGTTCATTTTCATGAATTTCGTAATGGGAAATTATTTCATGAATTTCAAATGAAATGGGGAAATATTTTCATATGTTGTTGAAAAGCGTCCTTAACGATTAAAGATTCAAGTTTAAATCTATTTTCTTTCTTTCAATTTGAATCCATATATGCATGAAAAAAGTTACCTAAAATAACAGTTTTTTTTAAAATTTCACCCAATGTTTTTGTTTTTAAACTCCAAACTAATTTTTTGAAGTTACTAAATAAATTATCACCGTGTCTGTCTAAAATTCTTTCAAAAAAAAAAAACTAACCAAGCATATTTTTAATTTTAAATAAGTAAAACCTCTTAACGATAAACATTTTTACTTAAATCCTTATGTACATTTGATCGCAAAGCAATCATCTTCAAAGGAAATTATTACAAGAAAAACTCTTCAGAAATTACAAGAATTATTCTAGCAATAATTTCCAAAGAAAGATGATTGCTTTGCAACAGAAATGGACATAAGAATTGAAATAGAAAGTTTTTTGTGATTAAGTGTTTTTATTTATTTGAATTTAAAAAATTACAATACAGTAACTCCACGTTGTTAATTTAACATATAAAACGAGATTTTACATCTGTAAATAACAATGTTCCGCCACACTTTAACTGTTTGGCGACACGGTTATTTATGAGGGCTTATCAAGATTATGTAAATTTCGAAAACTAGTTAATGCAAAGAAGTGTGCTGCGTTCTGGATACGTGGCTCTGGTGCTGTGTACTGTACTTCCTTATTTAGGCGTCTGCAATCGTGCGCACATGTGTACTAAAATGTTTCGCCACATGATCGCCTAAACGGCTGTAGGGATTAGTTATCTCGCTTCGTCAAGTGTACAAGTAGGCCCTGCATGGAAAAACGTACAGTTCGGCCATAAACGTGTTTCAATGCGCATTCAAGCCTAGAGAAAGCCAGCGTTAAATGCGTTTGTTACACTGCAATAAAAAGACGAACATTTCGGTTTACTCCTGATGATGATACGCCTCTATTGGTACATGTCAGTTTAAGCTTTAAGAACTACGAATAAACGGCGGTCTAACAAAACAAACCTCACAATAAAAATTGTTTTAAAAAAATCGTTAAAAATCATTACTTGAAAAATTGAATGAAAATGCACACATAAAATATTCACTTTAAAATAAAATTCATTTTCGTCCTAGGGTGTCCAGGCGAAAATTCCAAACTTCAAGCATTTTATCATTGAAAATTAATTTTTTTAGACACGAAAGTGTGATGTTTTACTATTTAAACAGTGATTTTATACAGAAAACTGAAAGAGAAAATACTTGGAAATTTTCTTTAAATTTTGTTTTTTTGATATTTTAATGGCTTTAAGGGTCTCGGCTCGCTATTATACGCCAACAATAGATTAACTGTAATACCTATTGCAATCATGCATTGTGATTTACAATCGAATTAAAATTAGAAAGGTATTTCACAGTCGGTAAGTGAGGAGAACCAGTAGGACGCAGTATCGTCACTTTACCAGTTTGTTGTCGTTTTTGCCACGATTATATTTATTCCAGTAAAAGGCAAACAAAGGGAAAACAAAGAGGTGACTTTTGCACCGATACACATGGCAACACTGTCAATAGTTTTTTAAACACCGATTAATAGTTTAAAAAAACAATATCCATGTAATGTAAATTTTTAAATGTTTCTATTAACTATTTATTAAAAGGAATTTCTATAGATTCACTATTTAATTCACACACAAATAATTATTATTATCTCCGTCCCTAATTTCTAATTTTTCCTATTTCTAGTTTTTTCTAATTTCTAATTTTCCCTAATTTCTAATTTTTCCTATTTCCTATTCCTAATGTCTAATTTCTAATTTTTCGTTTTAATACCTCTTCCAGGTCTCTTGTAGTCAATGCTCCGTCGTTGCCACCAAGCCAAATAATATTTACAAGTAAAATAAAACGTTTTGAAATAATGAAACCTTTGCGTAAATAATCTACAATTCAGGGTCGATAAAAAAGCAATCAACAAATTTGGATTCGTAAGAAATAGCACGGAAGTTGGCTACAAGCGTTGTAAAATAACTGCAACACTTTCATGCGCCGTGACAGGAAAAACATTGGAAATGAAAGAGATAAAGGTTTTACTTCGGTTTTGTTATAGCCTATGTAGAACGCGTTGTAAATCACAGGTAGTGTAGTAGAGGACATTTAGTTGAAGTACATGAAAATCTAGCGACGTTATTTTTCTGCTACTTAATAAAAACCATTGGTAACTTAATGTCAACCAGGAAACGGTTAAATTTGTATTTGTTGACAACACGTTGAAAATCAGTTAGGTAGCCAGAAATTCTTTCTGAAAGGGTTGAATTTTGACGTTCTGGAGAGACTGTCAGATTGTGTTCTAATTTTTCCGCATAAGGTAAATCATACTTATAGTGTTTCGTCATTTAAAATTAGTCTCAACTGTCGAAATAAGTAAATTATTTCTTTTTTAAATTAAATGCGTTGAAGATTCAAAGAGTAGACAATAATGTAGGTATTTGTACCAAAGTACTTATTTAAGAAACCAAATTAAAGGCTCGCTAGGGATAAAAAGGTCTTACAAATAAGCTCTAAATCTTCAATGCAATACACTCCAGTTCTGTAAAGGAATATTGAGATTACTAGAGTTATTTAAAAGTTCATTAAGGATTTCTACCTTTGTCACAGGATTCATGAACATAATCCAAAGCTAGTCCATTAGGACTTTAAAAGTTCTATTTCTTGAACTTGCGGCCATCGCTAAACTAGTTTAACAGTTGAGCAGACACGCATTCCCATGTAACGAAACTGGTCGCATAGCGGTACGCTCTCTACTTTAGTCTGTTTTTTGTCATTATTGGTTTTATTGCTCAGTAATTATAGTTATCAATAATTATTTTATTACTATATTACATTTATAATTAAACACAATATTTAGTTAAAAGTTTTGTTATGGATGGAGTACGAT
The DNA here is from genome assembly GCA_036971475.1 of Prosapia bicincta. NCBI lineage: Eukaryota > Metazoa > Arthropoda > Insecta > Hemiptera > Cercopidae > Prosapia > Prosapia bicincta. The sequence goes on from JBAIZL010000004.1 coordinate 113,390,436, forward strand.
TATTTATAATTCGAATCTAATAAATCAGTTACAAATCAACAATAATATAATTATACAATTACAGTAATACAATATAATTAGCTCTTAATATTTATTGTTGACAATAAAGAAATCGGATTTAAAATTCGCTAGAAACAAAGATTCATGATCTTCTAATACTAAGGTATGAGTAAAAATTTACAAGTTCTCTTACAAAATGTAAACTAATATAACATTCATCTGGCCGATAAATTGAAAAATTCATGTAGTTACAAAAACCTACCCAATACTTACAAAATATGTAGTCTAGACTTTAAATATGATCAGTTATAATCTATTATTTATTTTAGACTATTCGCTATAAGTTTCCTTAGTGCAATCGAAACATCGAATTTGTCGTTCACTATGCGATTTACAAACAAATATTTTGTAGATTTACAAAGTAAAACGAACAGTAGTTTTATTATTTTTGTGTTTTGCACAAGGTAAGCATGGTTCAGTTTCTGAATTATTTGTTCCCCCATTTCATTCCTCAATAGAAATTTTTCAAGGAAGTTGACAATAACTTTTGAAAGACATCTGCATTTAACCTGTTCCCTCAAATGATCGTCCATTAGCTGGCTTGTTAGGAAATATTCCCCTGTTGACTGGCCTACAGGAGACCAGGATTCTACTGGATTCATGAAAGAGCATAATTCACGAGAATTGAAGTATATATGAACAATAAGTAGTATTTATGAAGACATAATAGTTCTATACCAGCAGAAAAGTGATCAAACTGAATAATAAACGTGGCATAAAGCCAGTAGTCTAAGGCATAAGTTAACCACAATGCAAAGAATTGTACCAACACATACAGGCGCGCAGCTGAATAGAGTACTATACAGCAAAATTTGTTGCCTTCACAGCTCAATAGCAAATGAACTACTGAAGGAAAAACAGAACAAGCCTAAGATCGCGTGGATAAGATAAGAAACAAAGAACACTCAACATATCAGCACAATTCAAATAGTCCTTTGTCAGTAGTTTATGAATTACTCGAAGTTGCGGCACTGAGCACCGCGCCACGCCCGCTCAACGGTTATGAAAAAAAAACTTTTGTAGTTTATCTTGTAAAAGATTAACTCTTAATAACTTTATTATAATGCTAGGAGTGGCCTAACTCTTTTAACCCCCTCTTGCGAAAGCAATTCTCTACTTTTTGAATAAACCGAAATTATAAAAACAGAATAAGTACTTTTTAAGGAAGACCTAAGACAAATCTTTAAAGAACGTGCGAAGGACAGCATAAGCAATTGCATTGTCTTTCGTATCGTCAAAGCCGTATTATTTCGAGAGCAAAGAGTTTTTACTTTTGTTTAAAATAAACTAACATTTTAAAAAATTAAAAGTTTCACAACCGTAAACAGAAATAACGGTTATTTTCTAGTCCCTCAGCTGATCCATTACGTCACAGGTACTTACTTAGTGATGTTCAGTCCGCGGAAGAACTTCGCAACGTCTTGGTCTGACGATTGCCAGGGAAGGCCTCTCGCTCTAACCACGCAATTGTTGTCTACTTCGTCATCTTTTAAACTGTAAAAATACAGAAAAAAACACAAATTATTCTAAAATGTAACATATGATATATTTTAAAATTTATTAATAGACTATCTGCATATAGACAGGTTAAGAGATTATTTTCATGCTCATATGTTTTCCTTCTTAGTTTTATTCAATTTTACAATAATATCTACTCTTAATGTAACCTTATTAATTGTTGTTTTGTAACACTCTTAAAAATAAGGTGTTACATATAAATTCATTTATATATTTGATTTTTATTTAATAATTATATCGTTCCAATATAAAAGAAAATTTTTGTTTCTTGGTGCACTTTGTAAAAAGTTAGCATAGATGGTAGCACCCCTAGCGGGTAAAAATGTAAAATATCGTACGAGTTGGTAGCTTAACTAAAAAAAAAAAAACTCACATCACCTCATGTGACGTAACATGGTCTGATATCGCATGATCTGACGGACCAATCAAAATATTCAAAATAATAACCAAGGGTGGGAAAGTTCCGGTTGCTTGTCCCTTCAGAAGGCCCACTTCTCAAAAGGTCTCCGAACGAGACGCACGTGATGGCATTTCGGACGTAACCTAGAAATTTATAAGCTTCCAGTATTCAAAATTTAAGATGTCAAGGCCGGTACCGAATTTTATTAACGCAACCAAAGAAGAAGTCAGAAGCGATAATTTATGTTTTTCAAACTAGTAAATGTTTATATAATTTTTGTTTAAGTGCGCGGATTTGCAAGAGCGATGTGTTAAGTGTTTAGTGATTCCAAAAGCCATGGGCAATCTTTAATATGTTTTAAAGTGTTTTATTGTGCACAACCAGGTACGTTTTAGCTATAAAGAAAATGTATTTTAATGTTAACTAAGTTGAATTTTAAATGATAAACGGTTAACACATGAACGGTAGAAATTGTCCTTCGAATATTTATTTCTAAAAATTCAATTGAAAATATTAAGTTACTATCTTGTCGATATATATAAATTTTAAAGTTCAATAAGTAATTCAAATGTATGGAATAACTAGCAGTAATTGAAAGATAATTACTCGACACATTGCTGTCTTCTGTTCTACTGTAATTTGTCACTGATTAATAAATTGTATAACTATGTAATTTAAAACTTTATATTTTCATTTCCCAAGTAACCTAGTTCTACCTTGCAATGATATCGGAAGACCGTTTACAGAAAGACATTATTATGCCTGGCTGGAAACGGAGAACTAGATAGAGCCCTGGGTAAGTAAGGTAATTAATTTGTTAATTAGTAATTAACATAAATTTTTAATAAAGCCCTGATATATACTTACCCCACGAAAAAAGGCCTAGTACGTTACAGTTTGTGTAAAATGTAGAGTTATTTTTAATCAGTGAAAGAATATTTCTCTTCTAGTTTTGTATGTGTTGAGTTTGTATTAATTTGACCTGATAAAGGAAGTAATTTTCTTTAAAAGTCAAGCTAACTGTGTATATTTGATATGACCTGAAGCAACGTAAAATGTGAGTTTTGAGCACGTAATTTTTTTAAAAATCCCCGGATACCCCCTGTCCTACATCTATCGCCCTACATTCAATTGGTTACCATTCAATTAAAAATATCTTGTTCTCAGTTTTCGTTAAAGAATCTGGAAAGAAACACTTACGTTACTTGTGACGAAATAGATGCATTCTAAGAATGACAACTACACTATAGAAAAGAAAGAATACTCCTAAACAATGAACTCTTTAAACACAATAAAGTCGAGAGAATTTAATGCACAAGATTTACAACTACAAATGATTCAGATCCCAACGTCTGAGTTGTTAATTTGAGAAATTAAATTAAAAAAATTAAGCCTATATTAGAATATTAAGAATAATGTTTAAGATTAGAAAGTATTAAAACAAAAATCTAGAGAACAATAGGCAACAAAATTTGGTTGTGAGGTAAAATAAAGATTGACTTAGAAAGTGGTGATGTATACAGTTATAACGATATAGAACATTTCTTAACGCATCAAGTACACACATAATGTATGTAAACAAAATAAGGTCTTTGCTAACGCTGACATTTTGCTTGCTGAATCTAAATCTTGTGAATTCACAACTTAGCCTTTATTGCTAATACTTTCTTCGAATCAAGGTAATTCGTTTGATGATTTTATTGTTGTAAATCTATTTTCCTTTGCCTTCTACTGTTATTTCAACACACGATCCTTTTATCTAATGTCACCTATCATATTATATGTCCTGCCCTCAAAATCTGTTTTTTTTCTTCCGAATCTGTATCTATCTAAAAACAGTTTCCCCTTAGGCTGTGTTTTCCTCTTGTTTTCCGTTTTACAGTTCTTAATTATTTTAAAGTCCCCCTAACGTAACGTAGTTTTTCATTTCCGCTAAATGTCCATTCGAAACGCATCTATCGGATAACGGGCAGACCTTCCTCTTAATCCCGGTTGAGAAAAGCTCTACTCCCGCCTCTACACAAGTGATGCCATAATTTTCCACTATTCCCATTTATGTGATAGTTATGTCTTTTTCCAACTCTTAGCTACTTCGTTAACCCTCTCCTTATAATGCGGTATAACGGGTAGATACTTCTTCATGACCTCGATAAACTGTAGGTCTACATCAGATGCAGGCCTCCAGATACAGATACCTCCTGTATTTTCTACCAGGGAGTTTATATCTCTACCTTAATCCTTCATGTATTCACAACTTTTTCTTATTCTTCGTGATGTCAGATTTAATCAAGGCCAAACTCTAATCCAGCCGTGTTGTTCGCTAGATATAATGGACAGATCAATTCACGACCCGCAAGCCTTTTCCTTAATGAGTTTCCTACTGAACTATTACATCTTATTGTAAATCTGTACAATACATCTCAGTTGTATTACATCTCTATATCTTATTATAGAGATGCTTACATCTTTATTAAAGGTTGCTTTTCCCACTACTGCTTTCATTGCCACTTAACGTTCACAGTACACTACTATAGTCCACTGCGCGAAATCGGGATAGAGGTAAAAAAATACAGCGTTGCCACATGGGCGAGAGACGAGCCACGGACAGGCGATAGACTGACAGCCCGATGCTCAAACTAGGCAACACTGTTCGCTCAGGGGTAAGCGACTTTCGACCATATCTCGCGAGGTCGGCTCCAGACATGCCAACAACGCCAAACAAGCCACCCGTCTAATTCGTGCAGAGGACATTACTAACGTTACTGAAAATAATTAACTTTTTTCAGCACTAAAATGGCTTTTTGAAATGTAAACTTTTTAGGCGCTCCTAGCACTTTATACAACTTGACTAAAACAGAATAAATATGACGTCAAATTTTTGTAAGCTGAATATATTTCTAAAGGCAAACATAGTGTTAATGCTTAAATTCACTTAGAGGTAATTTCAAGGTTATGCTTAAAGCATTTTCAAATGGATTTTATATATATAACGCATGATTTCATACAACAGGTGTTGTTATTATTCAATGTTACTCTCTGTACTTTATATTAGCAAAGAGTTAAAGTATGTCTAAAGCAAATTATAATCTTTCCTATTAAGTTCACGGTAAATATAAGAACTATAACATTATATAATTATTGTCTAATGACTTGAGATATAGTTCTTAATTAAATTTAATAAACGAGGAGTCTTTGTATAAAAAGTGAATTTTAATGTGTTTTCGAAAATAACTCTGACGATTTGCTCTTTTAGAAAATTTTGGTTCTAGATTTTATAATGCAAAACCAACATAACTGGAAATATATCGAGGACTTTGACAATGTATCGAGGAACAGGAATATGAACCGAGGAGTGAAAAAATATATCTAGGAGTAGAGAAATAATTCAAGGATTACGGATGTACATTTAGGACTAAGGCAATATATCGAGGAGTTGGGCAAGATATCCGTGATATGAACAATATATAGAGGAGTTTTGCAATATATCGAGGAGTGGGGATATACATTGAAGACTAAGGCAATACATCGAGGAGTTGGGCAAGATATCCGTGATATGAACAATATATAGAGGAGTTTTGCAATATATCTAGTGTCGGGCCATATATCAAGGAACTGGAATATGAACCGAGGAGTGGGAATATACATTGAGGACTAAGGCAATACATCGAGGAGTTGGGCAAGATATCGGCGATCTGAACAATATATATAGAGGAGTTTGGGAATTTAATGAGGGCGGGGTAATATATCAGGGATCTGAACAATATATAAAGGAATTTGGCCATATAGGTCTATCGAGGAGCTGGGACATATACCGAGGGCTGGGAAATATCGAAAAGTGGGCAATGTATCGAAGAGGGTGTGTTAACACTTCTATTGTTTAACCTACACGCTGGCCACTTTTTAAAGGTACGAAAGAGAGAGCTCAATGAGGTATTAAAACAAATGGCAAAACAATCGACAATATTAGACAAGGTGATGAAACAATACACGCGATATCAAACAATTACAGATCTACCGTGACGAACTTGTGGCTTATAAAATCACGAACGTATAAAGAAGTTTACAACAGAACTTGTAGATGAGCTACAGTAAAATAAATGCAGTACTCAACTATAAAGTTAGACCTGATACATTACTAACACTATTTATCCAGTATACGTTAGACTTACTACAATGTATAGTTTATTTCCAACACGTAATTAGAACGTCTTGATCTGCACATATTTAGCAATGCCGGAAAACATACACGATACAGAAATTATCGCCCCAATAAACACATTTAATTGCCAATAGGTTTTTCAGCAAATAAAATAAATAACCAAACAAGCTTCTTTAACACATATGGTTTAACAAATTGCTGTTTACTGCAGAGCATATGAAGCGTTGCTATAGAAACGCCACTTGTTACACCTGAACAAACGTGTGCTATGATAGGCCCACGTAACCGAACATTCAGTTGGTAGAATTATTTTTGTAGACTTACGTTGTAAAAAATGACAAGAAATTTGTGACCCAATTTTTATCAACACATTATTTTAACTCTTGAATTTTGTAGTCCATAACGTTAATGTTATGTTAAGATCAAACTTAATCAATCACTTTTACATTAGTTTATGACTATCCGAACTTTAAATTTCGTAAAAACTTACTTTTTTTAAAATTACCTTTAGTTAATAAGAATTGATATTAAAACAGGTTTTTCAAATATTTATTTAATAATCAAATTATAAAAATTTGGGAGGTATATCCGGATTCGAACTGAGTATCTTCATATTCCAAGTCTAGAGTTTTTGCTCTGAGTCAACTTTCCCATGAATTTTTTTTTACCCCATCTGGTTTTCGTTGAAAACTCCACTGTACAACTTTAAATTGTTGCCATTGCTACCACAAAATATTATAAATAATTCTAAAGAATAAAAAATGAATGAAACGAATAAAATAAACTAATAAACTGGATTAACGGTATCGAACCTTACTTCACAAATGGGCAATGCGAAAGGAAAACGAAAAGAAAGTATTTAGTAACAAACAAAAATAACATCCCAACACCATCATAGAATGGAAAATGAAAAATTTCAACGAAATTCGCTTTCTATTTTGACACTTAATATTGTTATTCTGACATATGTATATACATAAAAGAAACAAAAATTAAATTTTTCTTTGTAAATAGGAACTGACTTTAAAAAAATGTATATTACTTGTTCTTTATAAACTTGGACCATTCCACGTAAAACAGAGATTTGTTGCTTGCTGTCAATATGTCATGATCATTAAGACACTTAGTACTAAGTATTGTATTTTATTTAATTCATTGGTATGCGCATTTATGCACATATGTAACGTGCCACTTGAAAATCTCATTTAATGTATTTAAGAAGTAACCCTTTAGAAGTCGAAGCATGACTGTGGCCTACTTTACTTTTGCCACTTAAATTGGTTTAATTTTACATAGAAATGTGTGAGAGGTTATATTGATGTATACAAATTCATATTTACTCTAACATTGTTTAATATTTACACATAAATAAAATAAAAGGTACTAAATATTAGTCGTTCTACAGATATAAAGCATTTTGTAAATCCTATAACTTAGGACAAGTTTGTTCAAATCAACTAGGAGTCTAAAATTATTCAACCGCAGTAAATAAATATTAATAAAATATTCAAGATATCGGGTAGGAATGTCTCTCCACCCTGTTTGAGAGCAGGTTTAAGTCAGGTTAGCGACCCTGCAATGCCATAACTTCCCCCAATTTCAAGTATCAGAGAACCATTCAGTCTTTTTTTAGTTATATCTAATCTCATCTATCCTATAATATCATTTTTCATACAAGGATTGTAAGGTAAATAAGTCTTTACGTCCTCGATAAAGAATGGGTATACGTCACGTGATGTACCTGGTATACACGTGATCTTCCCTAGTGTACCAGGTGTCAAGAGCGGATCTACAACGATCTTACGGGGGAGGGAGGTTCATTGAGATTTAAGGGCTTTACCCTCTACAACGTATCTTACTAGGACTGTGCCAGTACCGACACATGGGAAAAATTATTCTTTGCATCATTTGTATTGGACAACGCCCATTTGACCGTTCCGTCAACTGCTAACACTGCAACGTGCCATGCTCGCCCAGCTCCATGCATGGCACGTGACGCTGTCACACCCCGTTGCTACCGCGTATGCTCCGCGTTGATATTCCGATCAGATACAAAACTTATTTGCTCTTTGCTTGCTTTTGAAAACACACGTGCGCTGGTTAGTAAAAAAAGTGCTTGATGAATTTTCTCAATAATTCATTCAACTGGAATGACGTCATACGAAAATACTGGTAAAACCTTTCTTCATCATCAGCTAGGTGCCTATATAACGTCCAATACTAGTCCTCAGTTTACCTCTTTTTCTGAGACATTTGTGAATCCTATAGCATCTGAGTTTTACTTTCATTTTCCCATTATTCGTTTAAAATAATGGCAAACATTGCCAATTCTGTTAATGACAATCGTCTAATAGCTATATTTGATGTTTTCACATAAAACAACTAACATAAGTTAGTTCACAATTCACATGGCACAGTAAAATATAAATACTGTATTAATTTAATTTATAAAGATAAATAACATTAAAACAGTAGACACTGTACTACAAAAGTAATCTCCTGATGCAAGAAGTGTACAGCACAGATGTATTACAACGGCATAAAAATAAGTATTGGTGTCTTTTCTCTGCCTGGGAGGAGTTTTTAGAAATAAAGCGGCGACTCGACCTCTACCCCATTAAAAAGAAAGCTGTAAATGCTTTGAATTGATCACATGTATTTTTATTAAAACTTTTTTTACTTCTCAAAAATGTGTTGTGTTAAATTTTCGTTCACTTCCTAACATCCGGCCAGTACTGTAATCATCCTGTAGTTCTAATACTCACTAATGAAATATTTTTCTCAGTATAGTAGAATTATCTAAACATATCAACTACTCATTGGTTTAAATAACTGTTCCTGGAATATGAGCTCAGTGCTCATATTCTCTAACTAGAAAGTCTCCTAATATCGATATAATAACTAGTTTGTATACTTTCCATTCGTACTAAGCTTAAAAATGTATCTGAACTATTTATTTTCTGCTTTGTTTATTCTTATATTATGAACATATTTCCAAACACACTCATTCAGAAGTAGTGGCATTTTAAAGAACTGTTGTTCTTTTTATAAACGAAAAAGTTAATGTGGGAGGCGTCCGACGATGAGACCGTCACCTCTTCCACCCTTCGCAGGCGTTTCAAGTCCTTTCCCACCCTTTGTAGGCGATAACACTCATACTGGCTGACCACCTTAAGTCTACAAAAACCAAGTTCACGAACAGTTTCTTCCAATTAAATATAAATTTCAATTCGAAAACCATGAACGATAAACAAATTGCAACAAATACGTAGCTCAAGAAACAAGACATAAGGTCGAACCAAACTACAGCTATTTCCATAGATTCTGACAAATAACAATCTCGCGATGCGGGTTTTTCTAATGCTTTAACAATCAACTTATATAACTCTGTCATGACGAATGATATGCGCGTTGAGAGCCTGCTGATAACTTTAGTGTGGACAGTTGAGTGAAAGATGTTTGTTTTAAACATGCCATCTAAATAAAAGCTTATTAATATACCCACTTCCTATTACTCAGGAAGAAAACTCAATTTTTCACCAACCCTTATCACACATATCTCTCAGTTTCTCATTCAAGAGCATATTTTCAACGCGATAGAAGATTATTCGCTATCACCTTGCCACACTGTCTACGCAAAGCTTTGATTTTCCCTTCACATTACTAGGCGATCGTTATATCCCATCCTTATACCTAGGTAATCCACCATCTTTACTCTTCTTACCCAAGGGGACAACAGATACACATATCTCTGACAGAGAATAGGCAATCATTATACCCCTACTTTTCCCTACCTTACATCGAGAATTTCAGAACAAGCTAGGAAATGAGAACATGTAATTAATAGTTATCGACGTCGACTCGCATATATATATCAAATAAGATTCTTGTTCAAGTATATTAAAGTGTAAGTGATAAATGAATACGAGAAAACTGTGTCGCAAAGTAAAAACAATATATATATATATATATATATATATATATATATATATATATATATATATATATATAGTTAGTCTTAAGAATTTAAATTAACATAAATTAAATGTTGTACTGAAATAGGATTTGAGTATGGTTGGTCGATCCTCAGCGTTCTAGTGCAGTGGCTCGGTTCCGACGTGGTCCACATCCTTTCCAAGATGACGGAGGAACTTCGTCATTGTTCGTTGTTGTTCGGTCGAACACCGCTCTTTCGGTCACGTCTTCTCTCACCTCTTGCATCAATGGCTTCCTGATATTCAACCCTCTACGGCTCCCCAAACCTCACTGCCTCCCTCACTCGACTCCTTGATGCTCCTCCCTATCATCGCTCCTCTTTCTCATTGTCTTGTCCTCCAATGAACCTCCGTTGCTTATTCTAACAAATCTTGGACAGTTGCCCACCTATGTCCTGGCCATAGAAAAATTCCTTTGTGCTTTCGCACGCGCCTAACTTAGAAAATTACATATTTCCCCGAATAAATCTGCTTTAGGAACTGCACGCGCTATATATATATGAGTGAGTATATATATTTAAAGTCTTTAATATACACATAATAAATTTTTGTTAACAAATGTATCACGCCACATTTTTGTTTTTCTGAATTCGATAGCTTAAGAAAAATACTAACTGCAAATTTTATGAACAGGTTCACATATATTATTTACAATACACATACATAAATAGAACAAATAACTACGTTTGAACCACATTTTAGAATAAAACGATAGAAAAATTCATTCTCTAAAGAACAAACAAATTTGTAAACGATGAAGAAAATCCATCAGGTCAGCTTGAAAAGTTTTTGATTTCACCCTGTCGAACAACTCTGCCATCCTATACGACGAAGAGAGCGGGAAAATAATGAAATTATTAAACATCATCTAATCTAATCGCCAATATTCTCTTTATCCGATCCACACGGAGCGCCAGAAACAGTGACGTCATCTCTCCTCGTATGCATTGCACCTGAGGTTGCAGGATACTATGGACTCTCATGTGCACTGGCCGAATGGATATTACTTAATGGTTGAACAGTAAACAACCGAAAGATGGGAACGACCATTTTGTTTGTTACGACCGTTGAATCCGGGCAATTAAGAGGATTGGGCTTTATATTCGGCCGTCCATCCCTTTCATCAATCGTTGTTAAAGTCTATTTCATTTTATAAGGCGAATAGGGGGAAATAATTATTTTTATATATTAATATTATAAATATTATAATTATATAAATACAGCAGAATTCCTTTTATCGGTTTTATCGGAAACGGGACCTTATCGGTTAGGAATTTGGCCGATTGGTTCGAGGTATCCATGAAACATAAAAACATTCAGATAACATTAAAGCGACTTTTGTTGTATACAGTACTGCACAATGTACATACACAACAAAAGTGAAAAATACGAAGCTATATAAACTTTGAAAAGCAATATAGGCGTTCATATTGTACTGTATCATTACTTAAAAACAATTTTCTTTTGTTGTTTTCCTTCAAGAGAATTTTTATAAGCTCTAACCGTTGAGATTTAGCCTCCAACCGCTGACGGTACTTTTTCTGCCGCTAAACTCATTACCGAGGTTATATATAGATTCCCCGAAGCGCCGGTAAGTCTCTTTAACAGTTTTAACCTGAATCTTAGACGAGAGACCATTAGGCGTTCATCTAGCTCATTCATTTTTCTTGTATACGATCACTCTGAACAAAACTTGCCTTGATTTCTCTCCGACCATCTTTGAGATTTATAAATCCACAAAACTGGAAGAAATTGGGTCAAACAAAGCAACTGTAGAAACCACTAGGTTACATTAATCGATTCCTAGACATATGAAAAATGTTGATATTGAAAAGATCGAGGGCATAAAACGTCTTGGTCTGAGAAGGAAAAGATTGTGATGCTTCATGACAGACAGCATGGTCACAAACTCATAGTCACAAGGAGGTCTCCGTTGCACCTAGTCACAGAGAGGTAGAACAGCATGGTCACACACTCATAGAGTGACAAGGAGATATCCGTTGCACCTAGTCACAGAGAGGTAGAACAGCATGGTCACACACTCATAGAGTGACAAGGAGATATCCGTTGCACCTAGTCACAGAGAGGTAGAACAGCATGGTCACACACTCATAGAGTGACAAGGAGGTATCCGTTGCACCTAGTCACAGAGAGGTAGAACAGCATGGTCACACACTCATAGAGTGACAAGGAGGTCTCCGTTGCACCTAGTCACAAAGAGGTAGAACAGCATGGTCACACACTCATAGAGTGACAAGGAGATATCCGTTGCACCTAGTCACAGAAACATAGAACTGAAGAAGGGATATATTATTCCTCTGATTACAGAAGCAAAGACAAATTAATTGGGTCTTGTTGGGCAGGTTAACTAACCTCAAGTAGCTCTTTACCTTCTAATAAGGAAGAAAAGCCTCTAGCTGTCACCCGAAGATTAAGTAAGAGGATATGTTTTTAGGACAGATTGTATGTTTAACGTTGAACTCCTCTACAGACACATTCTTTAGAAGCCGCTGAAAGTATGCAACATAATGATCTTAAGGCCAACTTGATGTTTTATCTTGGGAATGTCAGATAAGACGAATATACATTGTAGTTTAATATTTCAAATTACGTATTGCGACTGTGAAGGAGATGTACAACCTAAGCGTACGAATACAGGAGTACTCCAACAGTACGAGGACAGGCCGTTTGGAAGGCCAACTTGATGTTTTATCTTGGGAATGTCAGATAAGGCGAATATATATTGTAGTTTAATAACGTTTAATTTTTCAAATTACGTATTGCGACTGTGAAGGAGATGTACAACCTAAGCGTACGAATACAGGAGTACTCCAACAGTACGAGGACAGGCCGTTTGGAAGGCCAACTTGATGTTTTATCTTGGGAATGTCAGATAAGGCGAATATATATTGTAGTTTAATAACGTTTAATTTTTCAAATTACGTATTGCGACTGTGAAGGAGATGTACAACCTAAGCGTACGAATACAGGAGTACTCCAACAGTACGAGGACAGGCCGTTTGGAAGGCCAACTTGATGTTTTATCTTGGGAATGTCAGATAAGGCGAATATATATTGTAGTTTAATAACGTTTAATTTTTCAAATTACGTATTGCGACTGTGAAGGAGATGTACAACCTAAGCGTACGAATACAGGAGTACTCCAACAGTACGAGGACAGGCCGTTTGGAAGCCCAACTCGATGTTTTATGTTGTGAATGTCAGATATGGCGAATATATATTGTAGTTTAATAACGTTTAATTTTTCAAATTACGTATTGCGACTGTGAAGTAGATGTACAACCTAAGCGAACGAATACAGGAGTACTCCAACAGTACGAGGACAGGCCGTTTGGAAGGCCAACTTGATGTTTTATCTTGGGAATGTCAGATAAGGCGAATATATATTGTAGTTTAATAACGTTTAATTTTTCAAATTACGTATTGCGACTGTGAAGGAGATGTACAACCTAAGCGTACGAATACAGGAGTACTGCAACAGTACGAGGACAGGCCGTTTGGAAGGCCAACTTGATGTTTTATCTTGGGAATGTCAGATAAGGCGAATATATATTGTAGTTTAATAACGTTTAATTTTTCAAATTACGTATTGCGACTGTGAAGGAGATGTACAACCTAAGCGTACGAATACAGGAGTACTCCAACAGTACGAGGACAGGCCGTTTGGAAGGCCAACTTGATGTTTTATCTTGGGAATGTCAGATAAGGCGAATATATATTGTAGTTTAATAACGTTTAATTTTTCAAATTACGTATTGCGACTGTGAAGGAGATGTACAACCTAAGCGTACGAATACAGGAGTACTCCAACAGTACGAGGACAGGCCGTTTGGAAGGCCAACTTGATGTTTTATCTTGGGAATGTCAGATAAGGCGAATATATATTGTAGTTTAATAACGTTTAATTTTTCAAATTACGTATATTGCGACTGTGAAGGAGATGTACAACCTAAGCGTACGAATACAGGAGTACTCCAACAGTACGAGGACAGGCCGTTTGGAAGGCCAACTTGATGTTTTATCTTGGGAATGTCAGATAAGGCGAATATATATTGTAGTTTAATAACGTTTAATTTTTCAAATTACGTATTGCGACTGTGAAGGAGATGTACAACCTAAGCGTACGAATACAGGAGTACTCCAACAGTACGAGGACAGGCCGTTTGGAAGCCCAACTCGATGTTTTATGTTGTGAATGTCAGATATGGCGAATATATATTGTAGTTTAATAACGTTTAATTTTTCAAATTACGTATTGCGACTGTGAAGTAGATGTACAACCTAAGCGTACGAATACAGGAGTACTCCAACAGTACGAGGACAGGCCGTTTGGAAGGCCAACTTGATGTTTTATCTTGGGAATGTCAGATAAGGCGAATATATATTGTAGTTTAATAACGTTTAATTTTTCAAATTACGTATTGCGACTGTGAAGGAGATGTACAACCTAAGCGTACGAATACAGGAGTACTCCAACAGTACGAGGACAGGCCGTTTGGAAGGCCAACTTGATGTTTTATCTTGGGAATGTCAGATAAGGCGAATATATATTGTAGTTTAATAACGTTTAATTTTTCAAATTACGTATTGCGACTGTGAAGGAGATGTACAACCTAAGCGTACGAATACAGGAGTACTCCAACAGTACGAGGACAGGCCGTTTGGAAGGCCAACTTGATGTTTTATCTTGGGAATGTCAGATAAGGCGAATATATATTGTAGTTTAATAACGTTTAATTTTTCAAATTACGTATTGCGACTGTGAAGGAGATGTACAACCTAAGCGTACGAATACAGGAGTACTCCAACAGTACGAGGACAGGCCGTTTGGAAGCCCAACTTGATGTTTTATCTTGGGAATGTCAGATAAGGCGAATATATATTGTAGTTTAATAACGTTTAATTTTTCAAATTACGTATTGCGACTGTGAAGGAGATGTACAACCTAAGCGTACGAATACAGGAGTACTCCAACAGTACGAGGACAGGCCGTTTGGAAGCCCAACTTGATGTTTTATCTTGGGAATGTCAGATAAGGCGAATATATATTGTAGTTTAATAACGTTTAATTTTTCAAATTACGTATTGCGACTGTGAAGGAGATGTACAACCTAAGCGTACGAATACAGGAGTACTCCAACAGTACGAGGACAGGCCGTTTGGAAGCCCAACTTGATGTTTTATCTTGGGAATGTCAGATAAGGCGAATATATATTGTAGTTTAATAACGTTTAATTTTTCAAATTACGTATTGCGACTGTGAAGTAGATGTACAACCTAAGCGTACGAATACAGGAGTACTCCAACAGTACGAGGACAGGCCGTTTGGAAGCCCAACTTGATGTTTTATCTTGGGAATGTCAGATAAGGCGAATATATATTGTAGTTTAATAACGTTTAATTTTTCAAATTACGTATTGCGACTGTGAAGTAGATGTACAACCTAAGCGTACGAATACAGGAGTACTCCAACAGTACGAGGACAGGCCGTTTGGAAGGCCAACTTGATGTTTTATCTTGGGAATGTCAGATAAGGCGAATATATATTGTAGTTTAATAACGTTTAATTTTTCAAATTACGTATTGCGACTGTGAAGTAGATGTACAACCTAAGCGTACGAATACAGGAGTACTCCAACAGTACGAGGACAGGCCGTTTGGAAGGCCAACTTGATGTTTTATCTTGGGAATGTCAGATAAGGCGAATATATATTGTAGTTTAATAACGTTTAATTTTTCAAATTACGTATTGCGACTGTGAAGTAGATGTACAACCTAAGCGTACGAATACAGGAGTACTCCAACAGTACGAGGACAGGCCGTTTGGAAGCCCAACTTGATGTTTTATCTTGGGAATGTCAGATAAGGCGAATATATATTGTAGTTTAATAACGTTTAATTTTTCAAATTACGTATTGCGACTGTGAAGTAGATGTACAACCTAAGCGTACGAATACAGGAGTACTCCAACAGTACGAGGACAGGCCGTTTGGAAGGCCAACTTGATGTTTTATCTTGGGAATGTCAGATAAGGCGAATATATATTGTAGTTTAATAACGTTTAATTTTTCAAATTACGTATTGCGACTGTGAAGGAGATGTACAACCTAAGCGTACGAATACAGGAGTACTCCAACAGTACGAGGACAGGCCGTTTGGAAGGCCAACTTGATGTTTTATCTTGGGAATGTCAGATAAGGCGAATATATATTGTAGTTTAATAACGTTTAATTTTTCAAATTACGTATTGCGACTGTGAAGTAGATGTACAACCTAAGCGTACGAATACAGGAGTACTCCAACAGTACGAGGACAGGCCGTTTGGAAGCCCAACTCGATGTTTTATGTTGTGAATGTCAGATATGGCGAATATATATTGTAGTTTAATAACGTTTAATTTTTCAAATTACGTATTGCGACTGTGAAGTAGATGTACAACCTAAGCGTACGAATACAGGAGTACTCCAACAGTACGAGGACAGGCCGTTTGGAAGGCCAACTTGATGTTTTATCTTGGGAATGTCAGATAAGGCGAATATATATTGTAGTTTAATAACGTTTAATTTTTCAAATTACGTATTGCGACTGTGAAGGAGATGTACAACCTAAGCGTACGAATACAGGAGTACTCCAACAGTACGAGGACAGGCCGTTTGGAAGCCCAACTCGATGTTTTATGTTGTGAATGTCAGATATGGCGAATATATATTGTAGTTTAATAACGTTTAATTTTTCAAATTACGTATTGCGACTGTGAAGTAGATGTACAACCTAAGCGTACGAATACAGGAGTACTCCAACAGTACGAGGACAGGCCGTTTGGAAGGCCAACTTGATGTTTTATCTTGGGAATGTCAGATAAGGCGAATATATATTGTAGTTTAATAACGTTTAATTTTTCAAATTACGTATTGCGACTGTGAAGTAGATGTACAACCTAAGCGTACGAATACAGGAGTACTCCAACAGTACGAGGACAGGCCGTTTGGAAGCCCAACTCGATGTTTTATGTTGTGAATGTCAGATATGGCGAATATATATTGTAGTTTAATAACGTTTAATTTTTCAAATTACGTATTGCGACTGTGAAGGAGATGTACAACATAAGCGTACGAATACAGGAGTACTCCAACAGTACGAGGACAGGCCGTTTGGAAGGCCAACTTGATGTTTTATCTTGGGAATGTCAGATAAGGCGAATATATATTGTAGTTTAATAACGTTTAATTTTTCAAATTACGTATTGCGACTGTGAAGGAGATGTACAACCTAAGCGTACGAATACAGGAGTACTCCAACAGTACGAGGACAGGCCGTTTGGAAGGCCAACTTGATGTTTTATCTTGGGAATGTCAGATAAGGCGAATATATATTGTAGTTTAATAACGTTTAATTTTTCAAATTACGTATTGCGACTGTGAAGTAGATGTACAACCTAAGCGTACGAATACAGGAGTACTCCAACAGTACGAGGACAGGCCGTTTGGAAGCCCAACTCGATGTTTTATGTTGTGAATGTCAGATATGGCGAATATATATTGTAGTTTAATAACGTTTAATTTTTCAAATTACGTATTGCGACTGTGAAGTAGATGTACAACCTAAGCGTACGAATACAGGAGTACTCCAACAGTACGAGGACAGGCCGTTTGGAAGGCCAACTTGATGTTTTATCTTGGGAATGTCAGAAGGCGAATATATATTGTAGTTTAATAACATTTAATTTTTCAAATTACGTATTGCGACTGTGAAGGAGATGTACAACCTAAGCGTACGAATACAGGAGTACTCCAACAGTACGAGGACAGGCCGTTTGGAAGCCCAACTCGATGTTTTATCTTGGGAATGTCAGATATGGCGAATATATATTGTAGTTTAATAACGTTTAATTTTTCAAATTACGTATTGCTACTGTGAAGGAGATGTACAAACTAAGCATACTCGATAGGAGTACTCCAAGAGTTCGAGGACAGGCCGTTTGGAAGGTGCTATTAGATCGTTATAGTTCTGGATATATAACCGCCCTATACAACGTGCGATGCATATGATTACATCCACTGAGTTGAATTTTAAATGTTCATTTCAGTTCATTTAAAGTTTTGATTCGCAATTTTTTTGCAAAGTTTTAAAAAGCCAGTACCAACGAAATGTAAGCGGCACTTAATGTTTCACGGGCGTTTTTTGTATATTTTTCCGCTGGTAATATGATTTGTTGACTTTTTACTATTTTTTAGAGCAAACCTGTACAACCCGACCGAGTAAACATTACAGCTAGAGAGCAGTAGCAGTAGTTCACATATTTTCTGCGCGCAATGTATACTTGGTCTAGTAGTAACGTCAATGACTATGAAAAAAACGTAATAAGGAAAAGGGTTGTTTTATTGATTTCTTTTTACTGAATTCCGGAGACCATATTGAAAATCAAATAACCGTTGTTTGATCGCTTGGCTTCTGCCAAAATGTCCTGAGGATTTTTACATTGTTTTCTCTATGAATAATCTTTTAGAGACAAACATGTCAACTGGCTTTATCTTCTACAGTTACAAATTGTTTTGTACTCGCCAAATCAAACATGACGAACAAAATTACAGACACATATATTTTATATTAAAATCTAACACATTTTTGCGTAGAACTATGCGCCAATTGCTTTAAAAGCATTTCGCCTGGCATTAGCTAATACGCTGATGAAATGATTTCATTAAAACTGTTTGTAAGGCCTAACACAGCAATCAGCCAGAGTTCACAGACCTTACTTGCACTGTCAACTAGACGAGAAGTGATTTGCCTTGACTGCATTTTGCAATATTTCCCCTCCCTCGGCCGTACTAAACAACATTTCAATTCGGCTTCTATTTTTGAAGGCATTACGTGGCATTTGGGCAGAGTATAATGCTCTCAGTATTTTTCCATCCCGGTCTGGAACCAGATTGAAATCATCACCAATTCAGTAATATTACAATAATGTTAGGCTAATACTTTAATGGGACTCCAAAGAGAGTCAATGGTTAAGTTCAGTGGCTGCGATGAGGCCTCCGTAACCCCCACAGGGAAAGGGGGGTGCTCCAAGCCCAAGGGGGCTACCAACTGTCCCACCAAAACTTTAAAAAAATCAAGCGTAAATGGAAATGAAAACAACATAGTAACCTCCGACCATGCTCATCTATCGGCTACCAACACGCTGCAATCGCCAGTGCTGCGCGCTATTGAAAACCGTTGCTATTTTAGTATTAGAAAATTTACTAATTTGGTATAAGGCGGTCTTGTGCCAAAAAATTATAAATTTGATAGTAGATTTGTATAAACATATAATCCTACAAAATGTTCCGACGGCCTATAAATTGTTCTCGCACAATAAGTGAAAATATTAGTGGCTTCGGATTGATTTTTAATAAAGGGAGCCCCACATTTGTAATCGCAGGGGGGCTCCCGATAACTTACCTCTGCCACTGTGAGGTTCGTTATTGAATACAGTTTGATAACCAAGAGTCCATCACATTGACTGTTCTGCCATTCCTCATAAATCGGACTACATTCATAACAGTCTTAGCAACAGGTACTTTTATCGAATAAACGCACAGTGGTTTGAGACGGGAAAACTTCACTTTGTATGCAGCAAGTACAAAAATGTAGTACTCGTGTGGTCTAGAAGGCGAGAATGCTTTCAAAACCCTCCTCTAGAAAACTAAATTTCTGATGAATAAAACCGTTAAAGGCGGAAACCCTCCCTTCTGTTTAGTAGCAGATATAAATATATTTGAGCGAGAGAGAGATCCAAAGGGAAGTGCCAAAATATCCATTTAAATTAATATGCAAACCCTTCACTAATTAATTATTTGTAATAATGTACTTGAATAATAATTCAAAAAAACCTCAAACCATATATTTTCATTCCAAACTTAAGTACATTTCGGTTACCAAATAACCATCCTCAGAGGAACGACACGTCATACTAGTATGAGACATTCCTTTGAGGATGGTTACTTGGTTACTGAAATGTACATCAGGTAAGAATAAAAATATTTGTGATTAGAAGATTTTGTGTATTTTTACGCAAACCATTCCCCGTAGTAGCACTTACTTTTCTATTAAATGAGGACGGTTGTGTCTGGAAATGAACCCTATTTTGAACTAGGAGCGTAAATTGACCTTCATGCTATTTTAGAGTTTTGATGATAATGTCAAAACATACGTAGTAATTAAATATAATATATTGTATATCTGTTTTTGGTGTAATTTAAAAATATTGAATGTTTTTTACTGTTCAGTTGCGTGGAGTCTATTTTTATTCATTTCTGCAGATTTTATATTTTTTTACATTTATGTATACATTATCAGTATGTAAACACTTGCCTATACTAGCACGTATATTCTAAATGAGGATATAATGAGGATAAATGAGATGTCAAATCAAACGGCAACTAACTTTGTTTTGTTTTTTTACTATACAAATCCGAGTTTAAATAGAGGATTTCCCGACATTGTCATCAAAGGCAATTCCTATTTTACACTCTTGCGAAGAAAAATGGCAACAGGTAGCTTAGAGCAGTTCCCGGAACTATGATAAAAATATTTTTTAATCTCTCCACCCCTAATACAGTCAATCGAGATGTTAGCCATCTACTGGGCAAAATTACTCGTTTCGTAGACTTTATTGTTACTTTTTAAATGAACTTTCCTCCCATACCAAGAACAAACATCTATTAAATATGGAGAGCTAAACTATTTGTGCTGTATTCTTCAAATTTAGATGAACTGAAGCCACATGGCTCAGAAATAATATTCTGCGCCCTTTGCATGAGAGAGGAAAGAGACTTGACCACTTGCGGTAAGAACCACTGCCTTTGAAATAAACAGTCTAAAAAAGTTATACGTATATCCAATAAATAAACACAAAAATGCTTAATTATTCTTTTTACTTCATTTCTTTGAATCTGGATTGTGTTTAGATTCATTTTCTTGGTAATATTATGTAGCCTTCAAATACAGCACTAAACAAGTAAACAACTAGCCGAACTTAAAAATCAAGTAAAACGTTTTCGCTCGTTCAGAGCATAACACTGAAGGTTTCGTCGGAAGTTGAGGACAAAAAATCCACGAATTAAAAGTGCAATGAAACGTTAAATAGAATTGTAATATTACAAATTCCTTATCCCATATTAGTTACTAAGAGCTTGCGTATGTATGACTCAGTGAGGGTTATTTAGGGGTGTAAAGGAGGGTAGAGGGTTATTCATGGTGGCTGTTTCCGGGAAGTGTCCTAAGCTCCCAGCTGGCACTTCCCTTCACAAGATGGACAGAATCAGGGTTTCACAAGTATTTTTATACACTGTTGGTTAACATTGAAAGAGTACAGTTTGTAAAATTTCGGAATAACGTCTTGTCCTCTTTCTGATCGATCCGCACCATCATTTATCAATCGTATTCTCACCGCTTGGGCCAACAATTTAACCCCCTATTGTGTATTTCGAAATAATATCTTATCTTATTTGTTGGCGAAATATCAATAAAAATGTTCGGTAAAAAAAATAAAACATAAATAAACATTATACCAAACACGAATAAATTTTATTAAGAAATAAACTGATTAGATCATAATGTAATTAAATCCTATACAGTTAGTTATTTAATAAAATTGTTTTCATGTTTGACACCAATAAAAAAATCTCTTTTCAATAACACGTATTATGGTATTTTTGCTAAAAAATATATTAAAGGTTTTCATTTTGAAGTACACAAAAGACAACTTTTTTGGCCGTTACGCCCTCGAGTCTGGGCCCTTAGAACTCGTGACAGCCATCCTCTGGCGAGCTGCGGTTAGTAACCCTAACGTTCGTGAAATATTCAGGATAGATTGTCCATGTACCAAACTAATGAGCACTTTCCATGAAAATCAGAAGGTAGTGAAACTGTACGGCAAGTGTAGTACAAGAGCGCAATGAAAAAACCTGGCAAGAAAGATACCCTACAAGCAAAAATCTCGCGATAGACCATGCAGGAATCTCGTGGTCTAGGATACCCTGCGGTATTAAAAGAAGGACACCCAGAGGCATCCCCTTCTCCTAACACTAGGCGACTCATTGCAGGCCACGAAATGCAAGGTGATATGGTACAGGATTTTAAGGATCGGTCGGCCAGTTGCAACAGGGAACCGAGCTCTTCTGAAAATTTACAGATTATTTTCGGGAAAGAAATGCCAATAAAGTTACCAAAAGGGTAGGACTACTAAGGTTAAACAATAGTAAGACCAAAATAATGAGTATTTCGAACAAAGTTAATAAACAATATTGTATATGAAGATACTTATTATTGCTGACAATTTTAAATATTAGAGTGAAACTTAAAAAACTGTAGACTGCTGTAAGAGTTCTATAACTGAACGACTGCAATCGAAATCACTGAACCAACTCTACACTAAATCGTATTGTAAACATGCCACACTTATCACAGTAATTAATCAATTACTGGTTGCTCGATAAGAGTTTATAGCACGTTCCAAGTGGGTTTTTTTATCGAAGAATATTAAATCTGATATCAGAGTTTGAACTTGTGTTTAATAGCCTGTACAAATTAGTAGACGCCTCCATTCTGTACATTCAAAGGATTTATATGTCGTAATTGGGATGAATGAGTGAGTGGGAGAAAGAATGAACTGTTTATGTGTGTGTGTGTGTGTGTGTGTGTGTGTGTACGCGCGCGTATGTAAATGAGTGTTGTGTGTGAGAGCGCGTGCGCGTGCGCGCGCGCGTGTGTGTGTGTGTATGAGTGACGGTGAAGGTGTGTGTGTGTGTGTGTGTGTGTGTGTATGCGTGTGTGTATGTGTGTGTGTGGGCGGTATGTGTGTGTGTGTGTGTGTGTGTGTGTGTGTGTGTGTGTGTGTGTGTGTGTGTGAGAGAGAGAGTGTGTGTGTGTGTGTGAGAGAGAGAGAGTGTGTGTGTGAGAGAGAGAGAGTGTGTGTGTGTGAGAGAGAGAGAGAGAGTGTGTGTGTGTTTAACTCATAAAAGCAACTGAATAACCTATATATTTTTAATATTGTACTTTCACTCAGAGCCAGTATATGTAGGCGATTTTCTATCAGTTTGGCACACACGTAGTCAGGATTTTGGGAAGAGAGGGGTAGAATCCAAACGACATGAACACTCAATAAGGTGCTGCAGGGATATATATTTTAAATTATAGCACGAGTAAAACGTTTCAAATAAATTATTTCGTGTAAAGTAGTTTGTGTTTTTATCAAATTAACAACTTTCAAGAGGGAGTTTCGTCGCTACTGTACATAGCGACCTGATAGCCTGATAGCGTTCACTACAAAACGATCACACAAACGTTTCAACTCCCCTTTGATCCGATGGAAAGAACTAACGAAAGTGGTGTACACATTTTCTCCGCGCCTCTACTCTGGATGAATCATCTGTTGCGGTAAGTCGAGGACGCTGTCAGATTAGCGATCTTCGTACCGACACTGACTGTACCAGCCGTAAGTCTCAGGTAGTCCACAAGCTGACTACAGTGCAATAGTAACAATTCTCTATACTGTTGATTTTATGGTAATTTTACACACTTTTAATGGACGTTATTCTACACTTCACGCTTTGACGACTGTTCCATGAAGATGGCTAAAACTGACAGATAAATTCAAGTAACCCTTCAGCCGAGATTAGAGCAAAACTCTCAGTTGAATAGAGTAAGAATTGAATTTTCTAAATAATTCTCTCTATTTTATCTACAAGTATAAGTAATGTTCTCTCGAAATCTCCCTTCTTTACGCTGTTCCTCACAATGTTTAAGTTTAGAAATTAGTCTTAGGCAATTTTCTGTCCTACCATAAGTAAATTTGTAATATTGTTTTCAAGAGAATTTCAATAGGTTATATTATCACTTTTTTAAGCAATGTAGTTTCGAGTGTGTTTCTTGTGCAGCAAAATAAAGAAAAACCGTCAGTCGACCAGTTCCCCTTGTATAAAAACAGTTCTTTACCATTACACTTTCTTCTACCCGACCTAATAAACGTCCTTTCAGATATAACCCGCTTCTTTTTACCAGTTAAATGCAGAACCCTGCATGCACCCAGTATAAAGAAGTAAATGCCGCATAAACACCTCCCTTCTACTGATTGACTGTAATCTACAGCAAACAATATTTCCGAAACAAATTCTAAGCAATCCTCTTCAGGAAGATTGATGACACTTACAGTGTGGACCACGTAACAGTGCACTTGGCCTTGAGAGATCGCAGTAGGAGAGTGGAAGGTAAAGGTTTTGTAAAAATACTTTCCTACAAAAGATGATAAGGACTCTCAAAATAGTGACTTGCATGAGATGGTTGATATTAGATAAATTTGATTATAAATTAGCTTTGTTATGACATAGCAAATAATCTAGATATATGTGTAGACATATCGGATGCAGAAGCTACTTTTGTATATAAACATTCTGAATATGTAATATGTTTTAAGAAGTGGTGGTACACGAGAAATCTCCTGCGATCTCTCAAGGCCAAGTGCACAATTACGTGGGCCACGCTTTAACTATCTTTAAACAAACCTGCACCTCTCTAAAGCAAAAAGGTAACTATTAGGAATTGTTAATGCTGATGAGTGCCTAAATAATGATCACGAATCGGAAACTAACTGTTTTGCAAATCGAATACTCTAATACATTACGCCCAAAGTAGAGTAATGGTCAAACGTTCGCCATACTCTGGATAAACTATTACAAAACGGAGTAATGGAATTTCTCTAAAACATATTCCTTTTGCTTCTGACAAAGCAAAATCATTATCATTTCCAGCAGCATAACCTCTAGGAAGACTGAAAGCTAGGACTTCAATATAATCGTGATTACAGTGGAGGCATGCGCAATCGCCACTTGGGTCAGATTAACATATCTGCGCTGTAAAATACGCGGCTTATCTCGCTCACAGATTATAGATAATAAGAACTTTAATACAGATGGCCTTAACCACTGCGCATGTTGAAAGCATTAATAGACAATTTTACAAGTTGAATATGATTGTTTGAATGGCAACAACTTCAAAAAACAAATGTATATACTTATTTGTGTGGCATTTTTATAAAAAATAGATTTAATTTCTATTAATGTAAAGAATGTATGTTAAATAGCGTTATAAGGCTACAACCTAGAGTTATATAATAATCATAGCAATAAGGAGTTTTACCTAGGAAATACACCATAAAACAAAACTGTTTACATACATAAATAATAGAATGAATGTTTAATACTAAAAAATAATAAATTAACGTATAAATAACGGAAGTATATTGACCCATACAGGATAAAACAAAACTGATTACATACATAAATAATAGAATGAATGTTTAATACTAAAAAATAATAAATTAACGTATAAATAACGGAAGTATATTGACCCATACAGGAGAACCTTGAGTGAGTGCCGCTAGCGCTATCAACTGAAATTACTTTAAATTATCCAGTTTTAACAAATGTTATACATTTCTAAACTCTCAAGAAATTTATACATTATAACTCACATAATCTTCCTAAACGCCGAGCTGATTGTAAACTGAGAGCAGTTAATATTTAAATCAAGCCCAAATTTAATTAACTAATTTTATCAACTTTTGTATACTTTAAGGAGTAGAATAACAAAATGACGTTAAATTTTAAAATTTTCTTTTTGAAGTATTAATTACCTCAAGTCCCAACGTAATCTCGTCAAGGTCCCTCTGGGAAAAAATTTCTGGTTGCTCTCCTGGCTCAACAAAACTAAAAAGACTTTAAAATGACAAAAGATGTTTACATTTTTGCAAATATTCATTAAAACAGTTCTACCCAAAAGAAAAATAACTGTGCATTACCTTCATCAACCCTCCTATATACTTTCACCAAGAATGGGGCAACAAAGATGAGAATCAAGACCAAGGAGGAGATGTAAATAGATAACACTTTCCAAGGTATCGCCCCCCGAAACACCCTGACTAATCATTGAAGATAACGCATGGAGTGCAGAGGAAGTCGTGCGCTATGCGACGCCGAGACCAGGCCAGCATTAAAGGATGAAGCTTCAAGCATCTTACAGATCGTGAAAGCATAAATAAGATGCGATATTATACTGAAATATTACGAGTTAATGGCGGAAGTCAACGATTTATGAAATGTATTTACAAATTATTTTTACAAAAAAGACAGGGTTGCTTGAAAGCAGCAAGTGAGTTCTTAGTCCAGAGTAACAGAGCCATAAACTGTGAACACTTAATTTGTTTGGAGTCGGGCTGAGTGGTTCGGCCGTGACACAAAACAGTGTCCACAAATAAACAATTACATCGCAGAAACGAAGAAGAATGTTGATTACTCTGAAATTCTTTTAAAGAGTTTAAATAAAAAACAAACAATATACACAATCACATTAACGCTTAATTTATATTTATCATACTAGATAGCTTTTGATTAATTCGTCAAAAACGTTTATCTTGTAGTTTGAAAAAATTGATAATTAATTGAAATTGGCAAGATTATTCATAATTCACTTTAGAGTTGACAACGTGTTGCCAACACTCGTTGACAATTAAGAAACGTTGTTTAACATGTTGGGAACAAACTGACTGTGGTACTTTGTTACTATACCGACCACAGCCCTATAAAGAGTGTAGAACATTATTGCACTACTTTACGCATTAGTATTATAAACCTATATTCAGGGGCGTAGCTAGAGGGGGCACAGGGGGTACGTGCCCCCTCCAAACCAATTATTTGTAGGAGAAAAATATTACTCCATAAAACAGCTTCCCAACAACTCAACAATTGGGTAATTTCATGAGCAAAAATAACAAAATATGATTTCTAAAGATAAAAATGCCGAAAGTTTCCGCGGACGGATTCCACCCCCTGACCTTTCGCCCCCCCCCAACATCATCCTGGCTGCGCCACTGCATGTATTAAAATAGACATATAAAGTATCCAGTTACAATAGATTTGGTTGTAATTTTGTATATTGGTTTGTCGCGTGCGGGTTATGCAAAAGATCATAAAATCTGTAAACGGAGTAAATTCGGCCATATAATCTTAGATATATGCAAAATACTTTCTTTAACTCCTATGCCAAAACATCCGCCGTGTCTGTAGTCTCTTTATGGAATACTAAACCAGCTATCTCTTCATATAGCTATAGCTCTTCTTATAGACCTAGAAATTTGCAGAAAATCTATCAGAACCCATTTACCCCTCCCCCTCCTGAGAATGTGAAATGCTAGAAAACTAGATACTGGTCTTCGAAAACAAAAAAAAAATGTAATCTGCTCCCATTGAAAACTTATGTCACACACAAATTGCACCACTTGAAAATGTATGAGCTAAGCTAGAAAATTACATCGGTAAATAAAATGTATCGCATACAAAACCTACTTTACCAAATATAATCTGGACTCTGTAATATGTCGAATAAAAGAAAGTTTGACTGAACAAATCGTCACGACAGAAAGAAATGATGCACTAATAAACAAACACAAAGGAGAGTAACAAAAGCAATCCATTGAATAAAGACTCTTCATTGCGTGTAACTAATTTACCGTGGACATTTTTTCTGAAAGTGTACTTTTCAGATTAATTGTCTCACTACTGTAATCTTGACGATGACTGAATTAGTTTAAGTTAACGGGGTGGATCTGACAAGGTCATCTCTTATCTAAGGGTCAACGTTTACAGACAAAACTAATTTATACTGATATACGGCGATAGCGAACTTATCAGTGGGTCCTGCAGGATCAAAGGGTTATGTTCTGTCCTGACGTAGAGTGCGTGAGGTTTTAACGGTATCCCTCGTCCTGCTCTAGGATTTGACTACTAGCCTAACTGAAAACATTATACAATACATATATCGTATCTTTCTTTGCAGAAGCAGAGCAAAACATTTAAAGATCATGTGTTGTTATAACATTCCAATTAAAGTCATTGTGTGATGCTTAAACATTCCAAACAAAGGTTAATATTCCAGTTAAATTTAATATATTGTGTCGCAACATTCTACCTAAAGTCACTGTATGGCTGTAGTATTATTATGGAAATGTTTCTTTTTTATTCTTATTTGTTGTTTATTCTCATAATTAACATGTTTTTCAACATATAAATTTAATCACTTTTACATTAGTTTATGACTACCCGAACTTTAAATTATGTAAATTTGTAAAAACTTAGTGATACATTGTTGCCCAGTTATTAGTGTCTAGTATGACTTGTAGTTTGAATCCGTGTCCGATCGTGTTGGCGAGATTTAGGTGAAGTTGTTATAGCCTAAGGTTTAGTGAGTTTTTATATTTTGTATGGAGTTTAAGAAGTTTTTACAAATTTACAAAGTTTAAAGTTCGGATAGTCGTAAACTAATGTTAAAGTGATTAATTAAGGTTCACCGAACGCAATGGACTACAAAATTCAAGAGGTAATATATTTATTTATACTCATAGACTATACTATTAACCTTACCGAATATTTTTCTCATTTTACATTTTATCAACAATTACGTGTTCTTGCTCTGCCGATTAAAAGTTCAGAGACTTTACGAATAAAGATCTTTAAAAGTTTTGATTGTTTCAGTTGTATATTTGTGCTCAACTAAAGACAATCGATATTTTTATAATGTAATGGACGGACTAATTGTTGACGTCACAAACAAGTACACTATTCTTAAAATCCAGATAGCTGTCAAAGACCACCGGAATCCAGTTCTACGGAACATCCACAAGTTACTTCGCTAAAGCACGAGCGTTATGGGCGATTGTCAAACAGTACCAACAGAGATAACAATGCTTGAGGACAGAGTTTAAGAGAAACAAATCTTGTTGGAAGCGTGCGAAATTCAAACCCTTTTAGACTATGTGAAAATGGTTGCAATAGAAATTTTTTATTTAAAGAGAATGGGTAATTGCGATACATTAAAAGAATTTGGGATGGGCAAGTTGGATGAAACGGTCAGTAGAGGCACCCGATACTGGCGATCTGATTGCATTTGAGATAATAAACACGTCATCAAGTGTTGCATAGCGCGGTGAAAACATAAAAAAACAAGTTACGAAATAGTCGCTATAATTTATCAGTCTTTTTATATAAGCTTGGCGTATTCTGTTTTACTTAAATATTGTAAGCTAATGCTCTGTTAAAATTTGTTGCTGTAAAGGAATATTTTCAAAATATCTACATTTTAATACAGATTTAATGAATGCTAATGATCCAGCAGACATTTTATTGTAAGCAACTTGAAAGAATACTTTTGCCAAAACATGAAAATAATTACAACCGTGGCCTGTTTTTGCACTCCGATATAAATTCATTTGAAAACTAATAACTTATGTATAAAATACCTATAAACAGAAATGGTAAGCCTGACCTTCAGATGAAAAATTTTGATTATGAAGAAAAAAAATTAACATTTATATAGAATTTAATTATACATTTAACCACCTATAGTAATAGCAAAAGGTTGAGTGCTATTTCGCCAAGTGCTATTTCGGCAAGCAACAAAATTCCTAGAAAACAGTGCCATTTCGGCAAGTTCGGTTTTACAAATTACCATAAACTTTAATGAGTGCTATCTCGTCCAGAAGAAATTTTGACGAGGGTTGAGGCGGTTCAGGTAACTTCTTTAATTTATAGATGGAAAGTATTTCGTGTAAATAAGTAGGCCTAACCATTTTTAAATACTTCCACAAGTGTTTAAATTTAACAGTGGTTTCGCTTTATTCAGGCATCATAAGTTGATGATAATCATCAGTAAACTAACTAAGGTGAAAGCGCTTTTAAATTTAAAAAGTCTTATTTATTTAGAAGTTCAGATAGTCGAAGGTAAATGACTCCCATGCTTACGTGCAGAATCATATGCTGTGGGGGCCATAGTCCGTTATTTCATCCTAATCTTGTTAATTGTTTTTGTAGGCACCAAATATTTTTTTTTAACTAGTATTTATGAACATAAATGAGAAACATATAATAATCTAAATAAAATCTGCTTGTTTTTCTTGTCAATCTTTTACAAACACTGAACTGTCAGCCGTATTCACCACATTTTCCAAGCAATTGGGGTGGTATACATAAAATTACGATTTCTAGTTTACTTATTTATTGTTAATTTTTAATAAAAATCAATGTATTTCTGTCCAGTGGCGTAACTAATATTTCAGCCCCCCCCCATTTTCGACTCCCCTACGTGTAAAATGGATATTACTGTATATTAGAGCTAAAGCTAAATAACGTCAGTCTAGTATGGTTATATTTTAGTGATTTGAACTATTTTTAGTGTTAAGGTTCTTGTTTAGGCTATAATGTTTTTGAAGTGACCTGGACCCAAGCTTGAAATGTAGGTTTTATAGCCTCCATTACTGATTAGCCAACACAATGAAGATATAGTAATAAGAAAACCTTAACAAAACTCAAATATATCCGTCCAAGTTAGGCGGGACCAGAATAAAGACACAAAAAACCACGGTCAGAGTAGGCATATTTTCAAAATTAAAAGAAATATAATTATTACTGTTAGAATTCTAAAAACATTGCATAGAGTTGTTCAGAATGAAATGTACTTTAAAAAAATTAAATAAAAATAGTTATCGAATTTTTTTTTGCGTTTAGCCTTCCTCAAGTTGTAAAATGGTATATAGTCTACTGAAAAATTGTACAGTACAAAAATCTATCTATGTAAATAAATTTTATACATAGAAAAGTTTTACAACGGTTATTGTGTTTAAAATGTATTATTTATAACGTTTTGAAGCATATAACGTATGCAGCTTTGGATGTATCTTAATTAGGCTATCACCTGATTTGTGAAAATATTTTTTTTATTCTCACTATGTTGTTTACATTATAAGTATTTAATTGTAAAATTTATTTGACTGGCAAACGAGCCACATCCACTATTACAAACATCAACAAATTAGATAACATTCTACCCATTTATAAGAACGCGTTGAAACGCATTGAATTCAAACAGTTATTGTAGACCTATCAAACTGTCAAGTATAGGCTTTTGCCGAAATAGCACTAGTGGGCAGGTAAAGTGCCTCTTTTAGTGGAACTGCCAACTACCTGCCCTTTGTGGAAATTCGGCGAGATAGCACCTTTGCCGAAATGGCACTACACGATAGCAAAATACTCCTGAATGCCAGGTTGGCTCACTCATACAAAGGCAGAGGATTAGGACGGGCCGTATTCCTTTCGGCACTTTGTTTATTAGTCACCTAGTGGTGCTTCCTTGATCAAACTCTATTTTTTTAAAATTTGATAACACATCATAAAGTGTAGCATAAACTAACTCTGCACACTATTACGAGAAAATTGATACCAAACAATGTACAATTTACTGTCACTGTTCATGAAAGGATAACATGAAATAAAAATGTGTTGAGAGTGTTCGCATTTAAATACGTTAAAGTGACTAGTAAGTACTAAAGTAAATCATGGGTTGTTTGGTATCATTTTTCTTGTAATTTTAAGTAGAGTCAATATTTATTAACTATTTTTAGTTAAAAACACAAATTAAAAATTAAAGTTTGGTTAGAAGTAGCACTAAATGACTAATGGAGCAGAAATACGGCCGGTCTAGTGTCTGTCCTAATTCTCTGCGCTCGTAAGGGCGAGTGTGCGTGAGTGCGAGAGAAACTGACCTGGCGCCCAAAGGTATTCGCATTTTGCTATTGCTATACTTTCTGAAAAATAAACCACTGTTAATTCGTGTTAGGCCCTCATACTGCACACTAGACAAAGTCAGTGTTTCAAGGGGAAACTTTTCGGGCCTATCAGATAATTTAACAAATGGGTCTATTCACCCATAACGGATCCAGAAAAGTCATTTTTTATATCTTTTTATTGTTGTTCCTAAATAGTCATAATGCTCGATTACTATAAAATTATAAACCATTATTGTCACTGATTTAACAGATGAAATGTTAATGAAATATACCTTATTTTATTACATTTTAAATGCATTAAATAAACTCAAATGAAGAAATGAATTTAACAAGTTAAAAATAGAATCTTTAGTTTAAATACTTACAGTGATTTCGAAGATAAAGGCTTTCTGTGACGTATTTAAAAATTTAAGTTGAATAAGACAGAAAAGAAAATGAATACCTAGAAGAAGCTCGCGTCAAATTATTAAAGACGAGGCATTCAGATGATGCAAGCAACAGGTAGCTACTCACTACGGCTCTTTCACACGCCTTCATTTATGCTCAGAACCAAAAACATTGGTTTTTTGTTACAAATCCCTTTACACCTTACACCTAATTGTCAATCTATTGCATACGTTCTTTCTTTTGTATTCTTGTTTAGTAAAATTAGGCATGACTCATTTTTACAAATATTATTTCAGTAACAATAAGATTGTCAAGGAAAAATTATTTTCCTGTAACTCTCTTTT
Source organism: Prosapia bicincta (assembly GCA_036971475.1). NCBI lineage: Eukaryota > Metazoa > Arthropoda > Insecta > Hemiptera > Cercopidae > Prosapia > Prosapia bicincta. The sequence continues at coordinate 113,422,972 of JBAIZL010000004.1, forward strand.
TGACCTCAAATAGATTTGGTATATTAATTGCACTTGAAGGACAACAGTAAATGGAAGGTAGAATAATTACAAAAAAAATCATTATATTAATACATGTTTTTAGGATGACTACTACACATTAAAATGGTGAAACGGGTAGTACAAGGCTTTGCTATTGGGCATGCCTTTCCTGATATTTTTGTAGGTAATATCCTATTGTAATATTGCAATTACACTTGTTCTGATGAAGTGAAGCGACACTATGAATTGTGTACGATTAACAATTCGAATTGACGTAACTTTATCGATACTTTACGCAAGGATAATGTTGGCTTTTGTCAACAGCTGTATCATAGAATAACTGTTACAAAAACATTTGGCAGAAACGGTTGAATTAAACAGTAAAACTTGTTTAGATGTTTCATACAAGTATTGTACACACTTTTAAACTTACCAAATTCCAGGTTCTAATTTTGCGTCTATTGTTTCTGGCGTGCTGAAGCAATGACCTGGAACAAACAAAAAGCGAAACAAATAAATACCTCCATCAGCTAATACAAACACATTTCTTAAACTAACCCCTGCCGTCCTGCCTTTAAAGGAAAACATATTTCATTGCTTCTGTATATCGAACATTTGGACTCCCTAGATTGCAAAATGTTTTCCAAATTAGTAGCCATATAAATGTACATGAGCGGGATAAAATTCCCCTTAGTTCAATAAAGGACATTTGTGAACAAACTTCTTCCACAGTAAAAAATAATCCATCCACAGTAAAAAATAATCCATCCACAGTAAAGAATTGACTGAGCCAGGCAGTCTGAAACAGCCGATCTTACAGAATGACATTGTCGAAGGATACAGAATAATGTACGTGATGGTACCTGTGACTATTAACGTCCACGAAAATAGGAAATTATTGTAAATACAGGTAAGATTAAGTAAGGACGTAAAGCTCCTGGTAGAAGATATGGAGGGGAGAGTGTCATTACGTACGCAGGGTCTCGTACAGGTCTAATTTTATAAGCTGGGTCTTGGGTAGGAATTGTGTATTCGTCATCTATAAAACATCATTCACTTTCGGCATCACTGGTTGGGAATACAAATCGCGGTCTATCAGTCCCAACCTTTAGACAATCCTATTATCACGCTTCCTTGAACGCCCTATTTCTATTTCTTGGTATTTTTACTATACAGTAAAAAGTATTAATAAGTAACAAAATAATGAGTCAACGAAAGTCTAAGTGGTAGATATCTTTGAAAATGACCTGCGACCACATCCGCCCTACCCTCGTTCTCCGACTCCCGCCCCCAAGTGCCAGCTTATAAAATGTTACCCATACCTAAAGTATACCAACTCTCTAATGGATTCACAAAGAGATTCTTTCTCGTGAGAAGATTAATAAGGAAGGGGAGTAAAATTAGGTACGATACAGGACACGATGGTCCCCTGGTACTGGGATAACGGGAAATGTGGCTCAGGGTTGTTTACCTGAAGTACAACTTCTCTGATTAGGGATGAAGGGACTAACAGTCGCTCGGTAATGTACGGAGATGAAACTCATGCAAATATGCTAGCTCCCGACGCTTCTAGTCAGGTTATGTGCTCAATTCCTCCAGCACTAACACTGACAATAATTCAGTTCCAGACAAATTCGGTTATATTTCTTTACCCTTTAGTAACTGCAAAATGCTGTTAGCTTGTACCTTGGTTAAATAAACCGAGAGTATTTCCTTCGCTGTGGGGTTCCTAACAAGCGAGCACATTACTATAGTCCACTGCACGAAATCGAGCGGGAGGCATAAAATGCAACGTTGCCACATGAGGGAGAAATGAGTCACGGACAGGCGATAAACTGACAGCCCGACGCTCGAACTAGGCAACACTGTTCGCTCAGGGTTGCTATTAGTGCTCAGTGGTAAGCTATTTTCGACCACCCCTCTAGAGACCGGTCCCATACGTGGCAAAAGTGCTAAACATGCAACCCGCCTGATTTCTTGCAGTGGTATTTAGTCGGGAACGACTAGTTAGAGGGGACCACCACAAGATCCGAGCGAATTTTGGTTTCATAACTTGAGAACAATCTTCGCTTGTGAAGCAGCATACTTATATTTAAAGGCTGACGCCCCTCTTATTATAAACGCCCCTATTATATAAACATACCCTCTTGTTTTTTTTAAAGGAAAATACAAATTTCTTAAATTTTGCAAAGCAGACAAAGCTACACATTGCCCAATCAACGATTATAACACCCCCACCCCTGCACGTACGCACGCTGGCTAACTATAATGGGACTGGATCCAAACAAGAGGCACCAATAAACGCTCACTCAATAAATACTGCTCAATAAGAAACAAAGAATATATAATAACATATTAAGAGTGTTTCTCTTCTTGTAATCACGTCTATTTACGCGCTCATGTAAATAGCTTCGAACATGGAATAATTACATCAGTTGTTCATAAATTTTCGATTATTTGTGGGGCCAGAAGATTTAGTACAGAGTTTTCCCCAATTACCACTGATCTGTGCCTACTTCGTAAATATTCATTCCTAATTCTACAGGATAAATCCTAAACGCCTAGGCTTTTCCAAAGACCATTTTCCTACTGCGGTTTATCTATAAAGAATTTGAAAGCTTATTACATATTATTAGTTCATTTATTTTCGATTATTTATGGAACCAGAAGATTTACTACAGGGTTTTTCCTCAATCACCACTGATCTCGTGCCAACTTTATAAATATGCATTTCTAATTCTGCAGGATGATTCCTGAGCACCTAGACATTTCCAAAGGTCATTTTCCTCCTGTGTTTGTCTATAAAGAATTCGAAAGCTTATTTCAGTACTCACACTTAGCAGATTTTCCGTTTTTTTTAAAGAAGACTCTCATTTCACAAGTATCAAAGGGCTTCAGAATTTCGAAAAAGACAAGGAAAAGAGAAGTAGAATATGAACCATGTAATTTATGAGCAGGATGAAGACGTCACACTCGTGTTTTAAAGGAACATTGACATGAAGTAAAATTATACACATACATAGTTGGAGATAATAATTATACATATGTGTTTTGGGAACAAGGTTGCTCGCGTACACACACACGAGCACGTAACAAATTATCTTTAATTTTACACTTATTTAGGAGATTCTTTAGGGTTAGACACATTTCTGTCACTTGACCATTTACCTTTACACTAAGTTACTTCTACAGGTCTAGTTTGACTTACAAAGGAGCATACGTGAAGAGTGTGTTTTTTATTCTGACAGGTTACTTCTTTTGCCCCAGCACGTTTCCTACCTCTTTAACTACAAGTACTTCTACGTACTAAATTCTTTACAAATACTTCTAATTGTATTCTAATTTAAAATGAATTATATTCAGTATCCACTACCTCTCACACGACTAGATGTAGTAGCTGCAATGTAAATTATACAAATTATCACAGCACGCTTGAGATTAGAGCAAAAACAGTAGCTCCGAAACAGACCACAAGACGTACGAGCTCTTGCCAAGTGTGTATCATTACGACGGGTGTTCAACGTGTACAGTAAGTAAAGCAAGGCACTAAGACATATTTAAGCCAGTGATCGAAAAAAATTATATTTGTTTTTAGTCATGTTTACACGAGTTTAGTACTTAGAACGGTTGAGTTTATATTTAAGATGTCTTTAGATGAGATGGTAGTGAAATGAAGTAGTGTACAGTATATTGTTAATGTGTGAAGAAATATCTGAAACGATTTCAGATAAAGTAAAAACAACCTAGATAAGGAATATGCTATCACGACGAAATATTCATGGAGCTTTAACTTCAATTAGAGAGCAAGAATGTGAAGATTGAACACCAGGGGTTCTCCACCTGGGGGGGGGGGAGGCCGGGAGGGTTTCAGAGAAAGCGAAGATAAGTCTACTGAAGCTGTATACAGACGAGAGGTGTACCCTCAAATAGGTGTAGCAGCGTGTACTGACATGTGCGTACTGAACTACGTCATTGTTTTTGTAGAATGTTTAGTCTTGATAGACCCTTGTTGTTGAGTTATGATCTCTGTGCTCAAGGATATCCTCCATGTAGCATAGGTAAGAGTCTTAATTTATTATACAGTCATTTTCTCTATTTTACAGTGAAAACAATGATGTATAAAATATTATATTTCTACCCAAGTTATGAATTTCTAACAATTGTTCAAGATATATGTTGTGGAAGGCTCGAATCAAATCTATCACTGTAGGATTATCTTGTAAGGTTAAATATATTTGAATATTAAATAGATATTTATATTAAAATTTGAATAAAATTATCTGATGTTTAAATGACCTAATCATCTTCAGCTTCACAATCAGGTTGTATTTCTTGACCAAATATAACTGGTAGGGGGTGCGGCCCCTCATTTTATAAAGGGGAACGGTGAGTCTGAAACTTTAAGAGCCCCAGATTTAACAGAATACTGAAACTGTATGAGGATGTCTCTGAAACATTAAGACACTTTGTTGGCTAAAATTTCTACCAAAACTACGAATAGTAATTTCTTCTTGAGAACATATAGTAATTCTTCTCATCTCACGTATTTTATTTTTATTCTCGGCCACGCCAAAACCTATTCTCATTTTAGTATCTATTTCTTTACAAGCTGTAAGACGAGCGTGCTTATTTTTATAAACCCATAAGTACTGAACACTACCATAATGTTCTAAAAATGTTATCTATATATAAACAAATGAAACATTACCAAACTTATGGACACAGCCAATCTGACAAGTATATATCTGTTTAGAGGTTGTGTTTAGTCTATTACTGTTGTGAAGGGGGGAGGCTACTTGCACAAGTAGAATGAAGGTGATTCCATTCACGTGACCAAATGGACTAAAATTAACTAAACAATGCACTTCCTTAAGGACAAAATCAAACTGTTGCAGACATAGATGCAAGTAGCTAAATTTAGTTACTTGCTTTAATTGCTTGTTTTAGCTACTATACAAGAGTAAATCAGCCCTTGTGTATGTGTAAATGGTCAAAGGAATGCGCAAGGAAACAGTGTTGCCACAATTGTAATACACACAACACATAATCTTGTAACAACATAAGTTATGGAATTTTTGTTTTAACATTGTTTAAAGTGGTCCCATTATTTCTTTTGTTCATCCCTCGTTCAGTGGTTCAAAGAAAGAAAACTGGGTGAATACGAAACTAAAACAATTATTACAAATTTTAAATTTTAACTAAACTTTGAGTTATGGTCTGAGTTGACAAAGGGACACATCTCCCGAAACGGCCGTCCTCAACAGACATACGTAAGTGCTACTATAGGCAAGTTTATAAACATTAAAAGTGTTTAGTAAACTTACCATAAAAATGTATGCTGAATATTTGAAGGTAAATCTTTAAATAGAATATCTACGCTTTGGCATTATGCTGTTGTCGTCCAAGCTGTGTGTACAGCAGGCAGTCGACGCGAGCATGGTGTGAACTGCCGACTCAGGAAAACATATACAGGAAATGTGTTGGCTTTTCTAACAATAAACTGAGCTCGAATTGCATAACTGCTACCAAGAACGCTCCATTACCGGGAACTTATGGTTTCTATATAACTGATATAACGCTTCCAATAGAACTTACATTTTAACAGAAATCTAGCTATAATTTGGTCAAGTGACGGTTGATATAATAAAAACTATTTGAAAGTAAGGGCATTGCAATAAGAAATCAGAACATAACACTCCTGCATTGCTGAGAATGCGTGATTTTATATAAATGACTTATTTTCATCCCAGTCCAGTCATAATGATCTCCAGTTACTATCCTAGTTACAAAATAGCATTCAGTCCATTTTTTACAATCTAATTTCAGAACTAATTAATAAAAATAATTGGAAATTTAACACTAGCTCAGAAAATTAAAAATATACTCGCCCAAACATCTTTAAAATGATTCTCATTTATCAACAACACACTATTCTGGCACTTAGAAATGATTTTGGGAAGGGGGAAGTCCGTCCAAAAGAATTCTCCCGATAAGGTTGTACGGAGGATAGGCCTATATTTGTTATAATAGAAAGAGTACAATTTATCAATAAGTTATATGGTTTTAAATTGTTTGTTTTTTATCAAATCAAAATAATTTTATTTTTTAAATATTGAATAAAAAATACAACTATTATCAAATAACTGCAATGCAAGAAATAGGAGTTTTCAAATGAACCTTTGGCAGCCGAAGATAACATATAAATATTGTAGTCCAACCAAAGAAGCAATAATAAATCCCAAATAAATATAAAAAGAACCAATAAAAAAAACTAATAAATTAATGCATTTTATTAAAATTATAATAGAAAAGGGGGTGAAGCTATTACTGTATACAAAAATTATTAGTACAATCAAAAATTGTAAGTGGTTCGTTCCACTTCCATTCCTATGTCTAGTAAGTTTCAATATAAAATCTTTTTCTGCAGGTGTAGTTGTTGGTAACCATGGTAGGAAATAGAATATCTCTTTCAATACTTCCATAATGTTTCTGATAAAAACATCCAGGAAAGGGGGTGGTTGTCCATTCGGACCCCGCTTGGCTACGTCTCTGCGCTATTGTTACAAGTTTTTCAGAATGTAATGTCTACGAGTATTCATGTTTTTGCTACAGTGGAGGCTCGATTATCCGAAATTATGTGAAACGAGGGAACTACAGATAAACGAAAACACGGATAACACAGACTAAAAAATTGAGAGAGAAACGTATGGAAAATTGGTGAAATGAAAGAAATCGTGTTCAAATACGTGAGAAAAGGCACAAACAGTATTATCAAATAAGAAATTACCTTTATATTAAAACATAGATAAATTGAAATATATATATATATATAAGTATTTGCAATAATCCGACAGCCAAGATGTACACAGTATATACGTAGGCTACTGTATGTTTTTAATACTTCGGTTAACCTTGAACTCGTTTCGTCGGGACTCGGATAATCGAAGGTCTAATATTTTATGTACGCAGTCAAATTTATTTTTTAAAAGGGTATATATCGTACTTCTCAAATTTGCCTAACTTGGCCTTTCTTTCTGAAAGAAGACTTAAGTATTATAATAAAGTAGAAACAATGTATAAAGCTGGAGGGCGCTCTCTGTAGGACGCACAGATGCAACGAAGCACGCGCTCTCTTACGGAAATTCGATACCTACTTACTGGCCAATTAGACACGAATCTGTGACTTAATGTTATAGTTTTGATTCGTTAATGCATGCCAAGGTCTCTAAATGAAAGAGAAATTCCTGAAAGGAAAAGTAATTCAAAACTAATTTGTATACGTAGCCTAAACCATACGAGCACGGTGTCGTGCTACTCTGATGGTCGGGCCTTCATTCTGATAATTCCCACCCTCCGAGCAATTAAGGGTAGAAAAGTGATAAAACGAGAACCTGTTCTTGGAAATTACCATCGCTAATTACATAGATAAGAGTCCCTACTTCAGGTCATTATTGTTTAAACTGTCCAATTATCTTTATTGGACTAAACGACAGTTTCAAAATACAATTTCCATATGGAAATGTTATTAAGAGACAAGTTGTTTTGAAGATAGGTTATAGATAATTCACTGGAGGGCCATAACCTACAAAATCGTTCAGAAGCGTAACCCTACATTAATAATAACACAGGTTTCGAAATTGTGTTTCGATGTTGATGCTAAATTTTTAAACACTTCTTACCGAATATATATTACGAGAATTATATGCGATATTTCTTTCCAACTTTCCTAGCACTGTTAAAATGACTTGATTATTTGAGGCGTTTCGGATTACCTCCATTCTCAGAATTGATTTTTCACTCACTACAGCAAAACTACTCTAAAACGCGTTACCCTATGAAGCTAATGTGACAAAGTTGGGGAATACAGAAAGAAAACACACTCAATGATGCCTATTTATGTTAAATCCAACCCTGTCATACCGTTTGTAAAGAGCCAGAAGCCGCTAGTAGAAGGTTAGCTTCGAAAAAAAACGATCGTTTTGAAACGTGTCAGCAAGTAAGCAATTACGTATTCACTTAGTTAAGTAGTGTAAAATTAGTTTAATCAGTGAATTCAAGATGATTACATCAAGAAACTTCACATGTAACTGAAATGTACTATGTCTATATAGCCTAAATCAACAACGCCATTTATCTCCGTATACGTGTCCGCTCCATTAAAGAACTCTCAAATTGATCAAAAATTTAGAATTTTCCTTCTCTTAGTACATGCATTTAAGTACATAATGTAATGATTTTTAGTAATAGTTTTATTACTTTAGTGTAAAAGAGCTTTCAGTCAAGTCCCTTGAACATTTTTTTGAAAACTTATAATTTACGTATGCCTTTAGATCTGGTTTAAAGAAACAATTTTTCAAAATTAACTCAAAAATGTTAAAATTTTTGTGAAATGTTAGACTATCAAAAAAGGAAAATTCAACTACCACTTCTCTAGCTACAAATTTGAGTACCCTGGGGCAAAACTTAATAGTGGTGCTTTTTTTGTTTTCTTTAGCTTTTCAAGAAGTGGGCTTATCAAGTTGTCTGGCCAGGTTTTACGAGCATAAATATGTTCAGCTAAAAATTTTACATTCCTTCGTCTGTTTAGTGCCTTCAGGGGCTTGCAAGTTGTAAGCAGGTTGTCATGTATAAATTGCGGCACATTGTCAAGTACAGCAGAGTCTCGATAATTCCCCCTCGGATTACAAGGAAATACGATCCTGTGCATTAGAAAAAATAGGTGTTTTAATGAACCCTAATACATTACTATACTTAAAAAGGGAAACACAATCAGTTTATAGAACTTTATATGGACATTTATTGAAAGCCCAACTCATTTCCTTTGCAAACCGTATTGAAATGAACCCATCTTGGAAGCCTGACTCTTTTTTTGGATACCTTAGGGCCATAAACATTTTTTTGAAGCTCGATTCAACATTTTCTTTCAAATAGATAAAATAGGCTCAAACAGAAATAGCGTCGAATTTAAGGGAAACTCGAATTATCGGGACTCGAAATTTCGTGGCTCTACTGTACATTGATAAACTTAATTATGTGTATTCAATAGATTTTTAAGTTCAAATTGTAATTATTTTATTTATTTGCATAAAACAAATAAACTTAGCAACAGTTTTATTACTTGTTAAGTGACTGAGGAATACTTAGGCACATCTAAATGTATTATGGTAACATAAAAAATACATGCTTTTTTAAAAAAACTGACCATTCCACGAATCGAAACGCCTTCTACTCTACTTTTAAAGCTCTTATTCCAATAATAATGGATATTTAATTATAAACAAGAACAAGCAAGATTATCAAACTCATATTTTCGATTTACTTCGATTACACTTGAAAAAAAACCACTACTTACTGATGTTTTTCACTACATCAGTGCAGTGTTCAATGCGGTGTGATGGGACAAGACTGTTGCTCAGGTGTGTAGCATTACTGTGAGCCTATTTTGGTATTTTGTAATGTGTTTTTTTTTCATATGTAGCCACACAAATTTTCTGTGACCACAGGAAGGGATAATTTCCACCCCAATGTTGGCATCACTGAGACTAGATTTTATTTGTTTTTTTTTATATATTTTGTATTTTTTTAAATAAATATCCCAAGGGAATGGAACCAACTCTTATGTGTATTGTTCTTCCTTTAGATTATTTTTACGATATGATAGCAGACATAATTTCTGTGACCAAAGGAAGGGATAATGTCCACCCTAATATTGGCAGCACTGACACTATTACAGTATTGTTTTAATAAAAAAAATACAGTAGTTACAACAATACGAATAGTCTGTTTTAAAATTGTTGTTTTCTCTAAATATCTCTAGGGAACACAACCAACTGTTTTGTATACAGTATTGTCCTTTCTTTACGTTATGATTGCAAAAGTAGAATAAAAGTTTCATTTAGCATTTCATTTTCATACACTATAATTTTTATTACAAACATTATAAAACGTTCTTGTGTACTACTAGTATATTTGTATTTCAAAGTTTTACACATATTGGCCCTAGAACAGGGAAAAACAGGTTAGGCATCTCAAAAACAGCAAATATGTTAATTACTAGTCATTAAATAAATATTAATTTCTCATTAAAGTAATACATGGGTTTTACTCAGGTGTATCAGTTTGAATTTTCTTTCGCTACGCTTAACACAATATTATAGTTTCTATTTTTTTAAATGTCATTAACAAATAACCTTAAATTCACGTTATAGGCTATATTGGGTAAAATAAAAATATAACACAATTACTTCTTAATAAAATGTTTACAGAGTGAAAATAAAAAACAGTATTACGTTTTTAATTTCATCTAAAATTTGTACTAAGACCAAATCTACATTTTTCTCTCCATAAAACATTTAGGCCATTTGCTTTTAAAGGTTTAAATAAGAGGCACGACATAAAATAGTTGCATATTTAATCAAACTAAATCGTATGCATAAGTTTAATCACAAGTTTCCAATAACACATCAATTTGGTAATATACCCGTAACTAAAACACCATCCCACGTGACCACAGACTCTAAAACTTATGAAAAGGTTAGAAACAAACATTTGCGTGAAATACAGTGAAAATAAGTAGAAACACAGCGTATTTACCTGATATGCACGTAGCAAGTGGTTAATGGAGGCAGGACGCACTGATCTAATGGTAACGTGGAACTAGCGATTAGCGGATGGAGTTAGGCTAAAGTAAATGCTGCGACAGCTATCTAAGGTAGGCCAAACAACGCTACGCTACTACTGTACGTGCTGCGCGAACGTTCTATTAATCATATTGTGCACTTCAACACACATTAAACCATGGCAGTAGTATACAATGGGCGAATCGACGAAATAAAACGAGACAATTTCGTATAATATGAAAACGATTTATTAAATTAAAGAGTTTCAATTAATTAAAATAAAAATCGCAGTTTTTTTAAGTGCTTAGCTCGTGTGTACTGTGGTGGGGGGTTTAATGAACGTTTGTTGCAGTAAAATGTATTGGAATTAGTGTACTTTAATGGAGATCTATGGCAGGGCATAACTCATTTTTACATAACTGTTTTCGAATATTTTTAAAATTCACCAACTATCTAGGTTTTAATTGTAGGCTACTTCAATAATTCCCTGCATTCTTTCATCGTACTTATTTCAGATCTATTAGTTAATATAAATGTTAATAATAAAAACGCTAAATTAGTATCACATTTTATTGTTTATTCGGATATGTTATGGTTTTTTTTCTAAAACTAACATAATTTACATTAGAAGGGAATCAGTCATAGGTTTAAACTTCAAAAAATTACAAATTGAGGAACTTATAAATAAAGTATAGGCTGCTTTCTAGCGGCAAAACCAAACACTAATGAAGCTTGGATAATGATATCGAAAACGTTTTATTCAGTAAGTTTTCTATAAATTTATTTTGAATTAAAAGTTCAGAAAGTCATGAGTTTACAAATTTAAACTTCAAAAATTTCATCAAACGTCATAGAAACAAAAGAACGTGTTTGTTGCAAATAAAAAAAAAATACTTATAATAATTATAACAAATAAAGCAATAAATCAAAATAAACATAGACTTTAATATTTTAATAATTGTTAAAAGTATTAATAATATTAAAAAACTAGTCTATTTTAACCTAACGTTTAACTTTATCATACATAAAAAATAATTATGTAATTTGTAATTATGTAAAAAATTATAGTGGGAATAAAATAATAGTAAAAATACTTTTTATTTAAATACACGTTTGTTAATTATTTTCTTTCTACATGTAATCGGTATCGTCAAAAGAAATTAAATTATACCTGGCAATTCAAAACATCTTGAGAAACATGGAAAAAATTATAAAACCTGGAGGAGACAAACCAAGAGTTTTAAAAAATACAAAAATTACTTAACAATTAAAATTTTGTTTTTAATTTGTTTTTTTTAGAGCGCTATGTTATACCTTTAGATAAAACTACAAAGTATCTTATTAGCACGGATTTGGCTAAAAAAAATTATCCGGCATGCTTAAGGTGTGCTTAACAGTTAAATAAGGCCTCCTATGCAGCTTTACAGAATCTTATAACAAAATGGAATCCGCTTTACTCGTCAACAAGTTGGCCTCATAACAGACCTTATTTTGTTTTTGTTTTTTTATAGAACCAAACTTATCCTAACGTGATGGTAATCCACCTAAGATATCTATCTGGAGATGGTAAAGATTCAGGAGGAATTTCCCTTGTGTTTTTTAATAATGTTCCAACATATGCCGAAGAAACAAAGTCAGGAACAAAATATTGAATCAACACAACCAATAACTACACATTCAATTGAGATGAAATACTTTCAGAAACGTACGTATTACTATTTTTTATAGGCTTGCATGGTCATACAACTGATTGTTTTGGTTTGGTAAATTTATTTCTTCTCCACTTAATCTAATTCTAGTTGCAGGAGGTGCAAGATCAGTCATTTTTCGTTGTTCCCTACTTTTTGTATTGTCAAAATATAAACATAAAAAAAACTTGACGTTGTTTGTTCATGAAGATGCTACATAGCGTTCTGTCTCAGTAAGTTTACCCAAATTTACAAAATTTAATTTTCGGATAGTCATAAACCATTGTTAAAGTGATTAATTAAGATTCACCGAATGTAATGGACTAAAAATTCAAACATTTAAATCGACAACATTTTTTTCCATATTTTATGTCAAGATATGTCCATTTAAAAGTAGGCCAATATGAGAAATCAAAATTGTGAGGGAACATCCCTAAATGGTTCTTCACGGAAGATCGTAAAACGGTTCTTTCTAACAGAGTATTGTTACTGTCCCAAAGAGGAAACAACTGTGACTGCCAGGAGGACATTTTAATTTACCTTCACTTGCCTATGATGGCCCTCTATCTATATCACAGAGCAAGTATGACGATCTGCAGCACCTCGAGAGATTTTGTTCTTTGAATAAACAAGAGTACTTCGATAAAATACCATATGCGTCTGAGATGTGAGTGTTTGGACACTCGTCCTTCTTGAACTGATTCTCTGGATATCCATCTTTTTTGTCATGTTTATCATGTATAATTCAAGTATATATGTATTTTGTTCACTAATGGTTACTATGTAATTTTTTTTATAATTGGCTTAAAGCCATTGCAAAATTGTTGACAAAAAGTTTTTGTTTCCCCTTTTTTAATATAATTATTATATACTATTTTTTAATATATATTATTAACATCGAGAGTTTCAAAAACTAAATTGACTATATCTCAAAAGTTGTGTTTTTGGACCTTCATCCTTTTCCCCCTATGGTCTTCAAATATTTAAACATATAAAAATATAACTGTAATTTTCATCCTTCGGTATAAGTCAAATGTTTTACAAAATTATTAACAAATAAAACATAAAAATTATAAATGTATTATTTATCATCCAATGAAAGCCTCGTGGAGAAAAAACAACTTATTAAATCAACCTGTTCAGTAGACTAAAGTACTAACACAATATCGAACTTCACTAAAATACATTTAACTCAAAAGTTAGACTTACTAGAATCAATAAACAACTGACACCTGGAGAAACTATTCAGCGGTAGTTATTGGGAGTGTGGAATTATATTGTACAGCAGATATGCCATTAAAAAAAAATTAAATTGTCTCCCAGCTTCATAGACTGGTGATACAGTAAAAGTATTAACACTTTAAAAGATTACATGGCTTCCTCTGGAGCCTTAGTCATACCTTTTTATGCCAAGAACTGCACTATATGTTCACAATATTACAACATAGTCATATGCAATTCATTATCATAATTATTGGATTGTTCTCATATATTTTTATACTTGTTAGGTTACATTGTGAGGTAAAACTACTGTCTATTAGGGATGTGTTCCCAGTAAATTCATCAGAAGAGAAAGAAATAAGGAAAATTAAGATGAAATAAAGTTGAGGCAAAGCAAGAGAAATGATACGCCTATGGTACTGCCAGTAAGGAAGAAACATGACTGACATGGGTAGGAATGCATACACCCTGAAGTGGGCTTACTCATTATCTACCTTCAAAAACAGTTATCTACTTGCTACTAGACACTGTGATGAAATCATTTAGACCTCGTTTACTGAAATTATCTTATCCAGTTTTATTAGGTGATCTGTTTCTTAAGAGTCAAAAACACTTGTAAATTATTTCTTTTTGGTTTAAATGGCAACATTGCTCCCATCCTACTTTATACTAAAGAAAGGATTTTTTAAATATCGAAATCTTGTTGCTGTTCATGATGAGCTTCGTGTTAATTCTTATTACACTTTTGCTATTACTTGCGACCAGACTTTTAGTTAACAAAAAGTCTGGTCGCAAGTAATAGCAAAAGTGTAATAAGAAAGGATTTTTGTTACCTGCCTGAAAGCCATGTTTTATAGCTTAGTAGCCTAAATTGTCTGATTTGTTTTTTTTTATTGTCTATATTTTTAACCCATTTTTTAATATTAGTTAATTCCATCTTCTTGTAAGCTACTAGTTCTCACTAAAACACTTGTAAATATTTTACAACTTGCCTATAGTAGCACTTATTTATTTTTGTTGAGGACGGCTGTTTATAGTGGGGACGGGTGAGATATTATAGTGGGGTTGAAGATGTATTTGGTGAGTATTAGGAGTTATGATGTCGCAAAGCATGTGAGTTATAATGTAATTGGGTGGTGTTGAGTATGCGTGTAAGGTGTAGTTTGAAATGTTTGTGTATTTCATATTGTTCAGTTGTGTAACGTCGGTTATTTTTGTATTGTTTATGAAGAATTTGTAATTTGGATTTTATGTTTATGTGGTCATGTTTTATGGGCCACATCTCCCGAAACAGTCGTCCTCAACAAATATAAGTAAGTGCTACTATAGGCAAGTTGTAAGATATTTACAAGTGTTTAGGTTATTTTTTAAAAATAAATTTAATTCATTTATCACAGTATAACACTGATGACTTATTGGTAACCTCTTAATTATTTGAGGGGATTTATACACAATGTAATGTGGAGGAAAAAGCACTGTTATAGTCCAGAGCATGAAATCGGGCTGGTGGCTTGTTTAGCACTTTTGCCATGTATGGAATGCGAGGCATGGTCGCAAATCGCTTACCCCTGAGCACTAATTGGCAACTCTGAGCAAACAGTGTTGCCTAGTTCAAGGGTCGGGTTGTCAGTCTATGAAATAAGAAGATGAACAGATGGAGTACTTAATAATATATTCACACCATATGAAAAAGATCCTTGTATATCAAATTAGGATTAAATTGTACTAAACAACATAAATACCATCAAGTAAACATTTTTGAAATTGGTACTAAATATGAAGGAACTTAAAAACTGCAAACTGTTTAGAGTGATAAATGCTATCTACTGATGTAAACATAACTAGAATATGCCGAAGGAGCATTATTAAAATGTTAACTTTTCCAAACTAAGTTAACTAAATATCAATACGACCGATGAATTAAATAATAATATACAAATTAAAACATCAGGTAAACTATACAACTAACAAACAAACGAAATTGTATCTAATAATTCTAAATGTATTGAAAATTAAAGTGTTAAACTACGATACTTTAACAGTTCTTTCCATTGTTTAACACTATTTAATTTCAAGGTTCACTCAAGACATAATAAACCATTTTTAAATTGCTTATAAATAATTTACCATTTCTTTATCTTGTAACTTTGTGTCTATAAATATAAATTTCTATGAACTCAAGGTTTTTGCTAAATTCAGAAACTCACATTAATTTAGGAAAAACTAAATTTAGAAGCAGATAAACCTTAGGTATATGGAAATTTCCAACTATTTAATAATTACAGAAACAGACTGATTTGGAGAAAAAATTGTTGGTATGAGATGTTTAGTATATTTAGGAATTGAAGTTGGCATCACTGGGATAAGATATGAACAGCTAATAGGTAAACATTGTTCTTTTTATAATCTTATAATTGAATGTGGTGAGTCTACTTAAAGATTTTCCATCAGTTCAAAATGCAGATATTTTCATTATAGGAGGAGAACATTTAAAACAGTTGAACTTTAGTAATTGATATAAGTAAATCAGGATCACCGGGGATAGATTTGAAAATTTACTACTAAAATATTAGTTTAAGGAATTTCCCTACAATGGTGTTATAACATGTGAGAGCTATAAGCAGCATCCATTATTTTGGAAATTATTTTGATTAGTTGTATTCTATTAAAAACTTTTTTCAAACTGAATGTAAAAATTATTCTGTTATTAGGTGATAAAAATAATTGTTCCAATGTTCAAAAACTATGCTGTTTTTTTTTCTTACTTTCAACTTAGCGCTCTTATTTACATCTTTTACCTCTTTTTCTTGATAACATTGTATTTATCATTAAAACTTATATAAACTTATAGATATGTAAGAAATCTATATCATTTTCCATCAGTATCTCTTTAGTTACAATGATGTTACAATTGGTCAATGTTCACCTAGGGCAGATATTAAAGAAGAAGCATGTATAAAACTTCTGTTTACCACATCAATAAATTTTTAATTAATTGCCTTTAATAACTCTTCATTGACTACTCAATATTATTTAAAATTAGTAGATGGTTATTTCAACGTTTTTATTTCAAAATTTTAACAAAATCTTTTTTGGGAGGATATGATGATACAGCTTTTGTATCAGGTCTTTTGAAGGTCAATTATAATGTTAGTGTTAATATTAAATGTGTTAACCTTAGTTGAATATTAACTTTTTTTGGAGAATATAGGTGCTATCCTTTAATTGATGATGACTGATGAAGACCATTCTGGCCAACTAATTGAAGTTTAACATTTTCCTTTGGAACTCACAATTGATATTATTACAGAAGACAAATATGTCACAGTTGAACTTTAAGGAAGTTCAAGTTTTTCAATCATTTCAAACATTGTCAGTGACGAGCTAAAATATTTTAAAACAAGTGCTAGATGGGTCCCAAAGCAGTTTAATACAAGAACATTGAATGAAATGTCCAATGAGTTAAAAGAACATGCTAAGTAAATCCGAGCTTGTAAATAAAGTAATACAAGCCCCTCAGTGTTGGAGGGCACTACGAGTTAGACTGGTTATGAAGATTCATAATTTGGAGTCTGTTTTGGCTAGTAAAAAAAAATAAATATTTTTACACTTACTTAGTATGTGTTTATACTTGGGAATATTGTTTAATACTCACTCGGGGCGCTCTCTTATTCAGTATCACTAATCATCAGAGCTCAAACAACTAGGTTACCTCTATATGCCCATTCTACACAATTCAAATTTTATTCTAAATAATGTATAATGGGATCCATCAAACATTTTTCTTCAAATTACAAGTGACATTAATGTGATAACATTTGCAAAATTATTTATACAGTAGAGTCTCAATAGTCCGAGTCCCGATTTTTCGAGCTTCTGTTAAATTTGGGCCTATTTTTATTTCAGACGATTTTATCTTACACTTGTTTGTTTTAACTTGGCAAAAAAACCACTACTTACCGATTTATTCAGCATATGCGTTTCACACTAGGTCAGCTCATTAATCAATGCTGTGAATTACTGACAAGACTGTTGCTCAAGTGTGTTGTGTTGGTGTGAGTCTATGGTGTAGTGTGTTATTGTTCATAGAGTAGTTGTTAATTGTTAACATAATTAATTGAGACATTACAAGAAGGGAAAATTAATCATGGTGATGGAACGGCCGCCTTTAAAACTGCACTACGATATATTGAATAACAGACACCACGCCAACAGATGTGCTTCTGATAAGACACTTATGCAACGACGAACGAAAACATTTTGATAAGCAGACACAGAAGACACTTTATAACTTTATCAAAGAAATGTAGCAATCATGATTAACAATGTATTCCTTAGCAACATTAAATTTATGTAAATACTATAAACAATTCAGTTCTATAAACATATTTTGTGCATTCTTAATTATAGTATTAGGATTCATCAGAACCCCTATTTTTTCTAATTTACAGGAACACATTTCCGTGTAATCTGAGTTTTCGTTAATCCGAGGGGATCTCGGTCTCATCTACCTCGAATTATCGAGACTACTGTACTACTAAGACTTTATTGAAGACAAATGACTTGATGATCCTATCCTTTACCTTAAAATTACTCCCTTCAAAACAGATCATGTTCTTTTATTTCCTGTGGACTAAAAAATAAATGACAAAGCCACTAAGTCCAACTAGAATACAGTAAAGATATAACAGAAATTTACAAAATTTTAAAGATTTGGAACAGCACTAAAGGATGAAATGAAGAAAAAAGATACCCAAGAGAAGTAAGTAATATCTTGCAGAATACCAAACATTTTTTAAATGACTGTTTTTCACTTTGTGTGTAACTATGACATCAGTAAAACATTCATTTCATATGTTAAAATTGTTTAAAAATTCGTTAGTATAAAAATTTCACAAGAAGTACTAAGTGGGCTTATATTCAGTATAGAAATAAAACCTTTAGACCAATTCCATCTAGTCTAAAATGATGTAGGTAAATGACTGTCAAAATTCAGCAAGATGAACATATTTGAAGTTATTTTTGCGAAATTGTAAAGCGAATCCTGAAACAATGTTTTTACATGTTTATATTAGAATATTTATAATGTAAATAATCTCTCTCTCTCCCTCTCTTGCGCGCGCGCGCGCACACACACACACACACACACACACACACACACTCTAGTACATAGCTTTATTTATGTCCACATTTGTTGATTCCATCTTCGCGTGAGCTACTAGTAATCACTTACACTTTTAGAATGTTTTAAACTTGCCTATAGTAGCACTTACTTTGCATGTTGAAGACGGCCGTTTCAGGAGATGTGTCCCTTTGTCAACTCAGACCGTAACTCTGTTGTCAAATAAACCCTGTTTATTTATATATCTATTATGTAATATGCATTTAATACAAATGTATATTCATTCCAAATCATATACATTTTTAAAGGCATACATCTAAACTATAAAGAGAGCAAATAAATAAATGTGTGTGTGTCTGAAGATGTTCAATAAAATTTTTGTGGGGGACCCACAAAATATAATTACTGATGGTTTTATTCACAAAACTAATTTCATTATGTATGGAAGATGTTCTTCCCTTAATAAGTTTTTGGCATATGTAGACATTAGTTCAATAATTGAACCATAATCTAAAAGACAAAGCTTGGAGTGAAACATACAGGGCTGTGAAGTGCTATGATGGAGAGGTTGTTTCATCAGGTAGGTGGCATTTTGTAGGGGCAGCACAGGTTGGATCTGAGATAATTTTTTAATGATTTAAATTTATTAACACATCTTTTAACAATTAAATTTAATCAAAATTTGAAGTGGCATTTTGAAGACTTACATCATACTCAGAAAATGTGTCATACAGCATTTGAACTTGTGTACTAAAAAATTCAAAATCAAACTCAGTAAAAATGTCATGTTGACAGTGTTATGGGATTTAAAAAGTACTTGCTGTGTGTGACTATTTATTAGTAGTAGTAGTACGGTAAAATACTAATACAACTTAGAAATGCTTATAAGCAAAATGAAGCCAACAATGATATACAGGGGTAATGTTAGTGATTCAAATGAAGTGTAATTTCTTCAGTGCAATTTTATTTGCCCTCATGCATATCAACTAACCCAAGAATAATTATCTCAACTAACAATAACAAAATTATCTAAACGATACTACTGCCATTCTCTAAAGCTTGGATCACTAAAGGAAGTGTTACAAATGCGAAACAAGATAACAAAGAATTTGTGGAAAATAGTGATAAAAGAGCAAAGATTTCTTTGTATAAAAATATGAGGCAAGCTTCTCATTTTGGAGAATTTTATCTTTCACAGATGAGTTTCAATTTGTAAACAAAAATTCACTTTTCTTTAGATCCAATTATTTCTTTAAATATTGAATAAATCTGGCCCTTTTATGTGCTAAAAGCCAAAACGTCATAAAGCCTAATAATAACCTAAGCTCTTTCTTTATTCAAATCATGCAGTAAATATTTTAGACCAACAATAAAACTACAAGCAATAAAAACCTTTATTTGTGTTTTACGATTGGTAATAAACATTTGACATTGTAAGTACAATGCAATTGGCATGAATAAGAATTGAGGAATACACTGTAAACCTACTACTGAGTTTTTTATACAAAATATTTTTAAAATAATTATTTAAATACAAAGAAAACATTCAGTTATTTTAATAATGTTTTCTAAACTCGCTTTTAAA
Organism: Prosapia bicincta; assembly: GCA_036971475.1. Taxonomy (NCBI): domain Eukaryota; kingdom Metazoa; phylum Arthropoda; class Insecta; order Hemiptera; family Cercopidae; genus Prosapia; species Prosapia bicincta. The sequence goes on from JBAIZL010000004.1 coordinate 113,443,207, forward strand.
GTAAATTTTAGAGTACAAGTTTTTAAATACAAGTTAATAAAAGATTCTTTAAATATTTATTCCATCCATATACTAATAATCAAGGGTGGCTCCAGGGGAGGGAACGTAGGGGCAATTGCACCCCTGACAATTTGGGTACTAGTTCTATTTTTGAAATATATTTTTCATATTCGGAACACATTTAAATTTGTCCCAGTTTAGGCCTACTTATAAACATGTATTTTTCATTTGACTTTTATTTTAAAGCAATGCATTGTTTAGATTTATGTAATGTTAGGTGTATAAATTCATCTGGTAACATTGGTAGTTCCACCCAGCAAAAACAACACTGGCATGTTATAAGTCGTGCAGTAGTTCCATACCGACTCGGCTAGTCGTGCACTACAACTACACGGCTGCGTCGTCCTCATCAGACCAAGCCGTTTGATAAAACAATGAAAGTTAAAAAATAATAATTTAGGTATCTATGTAAGTTCAGGTAAAATGGATGTTTTGATGGGGAAAATGCCAAATTTCCTGTGATTTTTAAGTATAAGAATAGCTTAAAATTTAATTTTCAGGTTTTTATTTTTGAAAGTTTTCTGCCCCAAACCCAATGTTTTTTTACCATTGTGACCCCCCCCCCCAGTCTATCCTGGAGCTGCCTTTGCTAATAATAATAGTATAATAAATATCAATATTATTGAGCGTATTTAACATGTTCGCTAGGGATGTATATCAGGTATATTGCAGATTATAGTGGTGTAATGTCCTTGACATAGATTAGTGTGCTTTTGGTTATTAAGCAAATTTTTGAAAGTAAGAGTCTTTTTCACTGTCAAATGTGTTGTGATAAAAACGTATTGTTCGTTTCCCTTTCAGCTTTTGGTTTAGAGTGACCCAAAATATTTTCAGTGCTAAACCTTAAACCCACTATATTTTATTACAGGAAATTATTAGAAGTAAATATGTTATGCTTCATGTAAGCCTATTGAATATTTAAAATATTAAATACATTACTTTAAAATTAATTCTATAACACACTTGACAATATGTTGAATAGTATATATTTTAAACTAATTTTTTATTAATATTTTGAAACTGTCTTTTATTAATTTCAAATAATTAAATGATTGGCCTAGTGACAAAACATTAATAAATGAAAGATGTTACTTTATATGAACACTATCCTTCACCCATTTAGCCAATAATTGCTTTATTTCTGAAAAATATTTATTCTTTATTTAAAATAGCAATTTAAATCAATACAGTACCTTGATAAAATTTAATTGACATTGTTTTATGAGTGTTCACAGTGTTATTATGAGAATATTTACTAATAAGTAAAAACTACTTTTCATAAAGTTTTTAAAAAATCAAGTAAAAAGATAAAAGTTTGAAATATTGTCACGTCTTAAATCTTACAGGCTATACATTGTTTGTAGAGTTACTTGAGTGTGAAGATGGCATATCCGCTCTATTTGTAAAATATGTTTATATATATGTGAAGTTTTATTTCCTATTTTTTTCATAGGAACATTAAGGGCCTTCTTGGATAAAAATGCAATAACATTTTTTTGTAATGTAATAACTCTCCAGTGTTCTGCAGACTCCTTGGAGTCGGCACTGATGCTATTATACTTAGTTATTGTAACCTTTTCTTAAGTCAATCAAACGTGATGACGAATTTGACATCCAATATGAGGACAGTGGTGTGTTTTATGGTATTGAGAGTAAACATGACTACGAATCTGATTTTGATATTCAAATATCATTTTATATATCTCTTGTACATTACATGTAATATAGCAAATAATATAGTGCCAAGGAATCATATACATTGGCACAATATAATGAAATACTTGGGCAAGTTTGGCACAATGTAACCAATTCCACAATAACCAGATACACTATAAAATCAGAGCACAGGGTAAACTGTGCTTTAAGTTTTACCAGTTTTAAAATGTCAGTTTACTTTAGATAAAGCATGATTAAATTGAAGCTCCTAGCAATTTTGTAGATGAATATCTTGAGCATTCCTATTGATTTAAAGGTGCGATTGTTCAACTGTATGCTGAATACTAATGAGCGAAATCTTAAAAATATAACAGAACTGCAAGTCAGGTAAGTACATATTGTAATAGCAATAGAAGCTGTAGGTGTGTCAATGGCAACATTTCTATTAAGTAAAGAAAGCATTTACTACGTCATTAATATACAAAACATGACTGAAAGGTTTAAAAGCATTACCTAATGACGCTTGGCACTATAACAGCATTATAGTTTAATAATGATTACCTATTAGAGATAATTCATTTCTCTCAGCTTCAGATCTTTAATTCCCCTGCCCCAAAACATTTATTAAGCATAGTTTTCTATTAAAATAAAAATATTTCACTACAACCTAACCTTCCTCCAAACTTCACTTTTCTTTGTCTTGAACTTTGATTTAACATTGCTTAACTTACAATAAAAATATTGGAAAGAACCCTAATACTACAAAAATAATAAAAAATAACAAATAAAACAAGTTACTTAAGATTAAACCCTTAAAGGGTTTTTAAGGGATAAAAGGGTTTAATCTTAAGTAACTTATTTTATTTGTTATTTTGTATTATTTTTGTAGTAATGGGGTTCTTTCCAATATTTTCATTGTAATATATTGTACCACTGTGCTCTTGATATTGTATATTGCTTAACTTATCTTAATATTATCTATTTATGTGATATGATCTATAACGTATATTTTAGCAGTATGTTACTTCTTATACAGTGTTGCAGATAATTTCTCTCTGAAACTTTTTATTGTATTCTTTACCTTGTGATTTTTTTTATCACAGTATTTGTAATGAGTCAGTGATTTGTGCAATAAACAATGCACTGACCAAGTGCAAAATGTGTCTGCTGATGCCAGTAAGTACATTAGTAGTTAATACAAAGTTGTGTTCATTAAAAAATAATGCAATGTCTTTTTCATTTAAAAAAGATGTTTTATTTTTGCATACCTTACCATCATCAAACTACAATTATTAGTTTAATATCACCATCATCTCTCTCCTTTTTTGATTATCCTCCTTTCTCACAACTATTTATGTCTGATGTAAATGTTTGGTTTTTAACTATACAATATTTTAAAGTGTTCAGTAATAATGTTTTGTTGAAAATAAAATTCAATGCTCTGAATTTGTTGTCAGCCAAATTAACTTTTATTAATAGATAAATAAGGGTATTTTATGAATAGGATATTATCACCAAATTTATAATATTATTTATGAATTCTAATTTCTATATTCCAAAATTATAAATCTAGGGTCTATAAATTTATATATTTAAAATCAATACAAAATACAACTTTTACAAAAATAAATAATGTCGTCATGGGAGTATCTACTTTCAGTATTTAATTCTCTCGCGTGAGTGCTTTCCGTCAGAGAGTAATGTATTTCAAAATTTTTTTTATAAATTATATTAAGTTATTAAAGAAAAAACATAACTGTTGTAACAAGAAAACATTAAAAACAAATAATATGAGGTAAGTGGATGTCCTAGAGATGACTGACAAAAAAAATATACAAGGATTGTTTGACAATGCTAGACAAGGCAGAAAAAAAGCATTAAGAATATTGACATAATTCCCAGCAGAAACTTAATGTATAATACAGTGATCCCTCACTATTCGCTGGGGTTACATTCCTCGAACTTACAGCGAATACTGAAACCAACTGTATATGGAAATGGGAGGGTTTCGTTCCACATAAAAAATGTTAACATTAATTACAGCTATACTGTACATTGTAATACAGTATGGTATATTTACGTACTACATATTTTTATTATTTATTTATGTTTTTCTTCAAACCGAAGACACAAAAATACTGTTAGATATGCGTACTCACACACACATACACACTTATTTTATATTGTTAAACACTATCCACTAAATTTTTAAACACATAATTTTAGACAAATAATCTTTTAAACACTGTTAATTTGATTTTTTCAAAAAATTATTTATTTTGTTGCAATTTTTTTCTAGTTCTTTACACACGTTTTCAAATGGCATGGCTATAGTGCTTCTTTCAGCTCTTGATTAAATTTTAATTCCCTTTCTAAAGAAAGTCTCCTTTAAGGAGACTGTTTCCTTAAACAACATTTCATTGACAGATTTTAATGTCTACTTCGGCGATACAATTTTTACGATTTTTTCATTTTTATTATCCGAGAAAATCACAGATTCGGTAATTAGTTCTTCCAGTTCCTCTTCTGTCAAATCTTTGTTCGGACTTTTTCAAATGATTGTCGGCATCTTCACTGTTAATGTCTTAAAATAGTTTACCGTTAATTTCATGTACTATTGAGGACTACCTCTACCACTACAGCACAGTAGAACAGTCTAATGATCTTTTGCGGTCCCAAACTATGAGCAGATATCTACTCCTTAGATAAGAAAGTTCGTGAAGGCGAACTTGGAAAAGTCCAAAACAGTCTAGTCTAATCGACGTTAAAAATTTGATCGACTGTGTAGCCTTACTCCAAAATAAGATTTTTAAAATACATTGGAAATGAATTGGCCGCCAGATACAATAATCGAAAACTATGTTTGGATTTTGAGAACTATTAAATTAGCAGTAAGTAAACAGAAGTAAAGCAAAATGTATGTATAGAGTTGGATGGGGACACCGTATTGACTCATCGTTGTTTGTCAGTGACTATAACGCCACTTGTTATTAATAAGGGATGCCTATCTTTTGAGTAGTAGGCCTACTAGTGTTCAGTGTAATTGATGTTTGGAGAATAATCAGATTTCTTTATGATAAATAGCTCCATCACAGTACAAAGACGAGAACACATTATTCTACAACTTGCAAAGCAACTATACTGTCTTTCTAGACTTTTTTAAAATAAGATACATATTAGCGGGATATCCTGTAATTTTACCAACCACGAATACTGAGGGACTAGTGTAATAATTTTAAAAGGGCAAGCTGAGCTATACAAAACAAAATCTATAGTTTTAAGACCTATCACAAGATGGTAGGTATAATGTTATTTAATAAACAATGTTTATATTAAATAAAGTATCTCCATGATACACTAGAAATTAAAATCAAACAAATATTTACACTTAAAGATATGCAATCAGAGAAATTGAAGAAATATGGATCAAATCATTATACAGAAAAAAGGCATTTTAACAAATAAATTTAATAAGTCTACTAAGCAAATAGAGCAGAAGATTGTAAAAATCACTGGGGTGAACAAGCCTATATTACATGAAAAAGAAGAAGAGAGGATGAATGCAGTGAAACCTTGTTAATTCAACCCCATTTTACTTAAATCTTGGGGTTGTAAATATTTGAACAGTGTTTTTTCTCTATACTATAAGGAAATTATTGTAAGTACGGTACTATATGTAGGTTTTTGCTTTTTCTGTCATTCTTCTGCTAATCCGGATATTCGTTATTTCTGATCAGCTACACTCCAAGCTGGTCTGATTTAAAAAGGTACAGTAGAGTCTTGAATATCCAAGACCCGATTTTTCGAGCCTATTCCGAGTTAAATTCGAGCCTATTTCTATTTCAGACTATTTTATCCTTTTGAAAGAAATTCAAATTATTTACTGTTAGACAATGCACCGTCACATCCTGATGAAGATAAAATGTAGTCTGATGATATTTGTGCTTTATAACTACCCGCAAATGATACGAGCCTAATCCAACCGATGGATCAGGTTGTTCTGGAATGTATAAAAAAAATATAGACGTTACCTTAAACAATCTTTCTCGGAAGAGACTGAAAGGCAAGAAAGCATTGTAGGCTTTCTAAAAAAAAAATACAGTTAAGGAAGTTTTGTACTGTGTAGCCGAATCACTGTTGACTGTGTCATTGATCCACAAGAAGAAACAGATTTGATATTTCTTATCAAGAAACTTTCAGGTTGTAAAGATGTCGATAATATGGATGTTCTTTAATAGAAGAGTAAGGATGAACGTAAGTAACAATATCACATGTTTCGACTGTTGAAATGGTACAAGATACTACTGAAGGCAGTGATGACAAGAATAAAAATGAAGGAATGGTTGCCTTGGAAATGTTCGTTAATGGAAGAGTAAAGACGAACGTAAGTAAGTAACAATAACACATGTTACAAATATTGAAATGGTACAAGATACTACTGAAGGCAGTGATGTTGAGAATAAAGATGAAGGATTGACCGAGACAGTACAAGAAGGAAAAATAAATCATGGTGAAGGAACGGTTGCCTTGGAAATTGCAATGCACTATATTGAATAGCAAGACACCCTGACAACAGATGTGCTTCTTCTAAGACGTCTACGCAAAACTATCTGATAACACCATTTTTTCCAAAAATGTCTGATAAGCACTTTATATCTTCTTCCAAAAAATATAGCCATTGTGATGAACAATGTATTCCAAAGCAACATTAGTTTATATAAGTACTGTGATCAATACGTTTCTATAAACATATTTTGTGCACTCTTAACTATAGTATTAGTGTTCATTGGAACACCTATTTTTTTCTAATCTAAAGGAGGGTATTTCTGTATAATCCCAATTTTCCTAAATCCGAGGAGATCTCTGTCCCATCTACCTTGAATAATTGAGATTCAACTGCATTTAGAAAATGTACGATTTAAAGATGAAATTACTAATTATATTAAACCGTTTAAAAATTATATATAGATAAAATATCTTTTATAAACATTAACAAAATACCTAAAAATAACAAAACTTTGTGTAGAAAAAAGGAAATGGAACTCTAAATTAGAGAAAATTGATAAAATTAGCTCGGAGTACAAAATGTTTACAGACAATGAAATAATACTTGAATACTAATACAATGAAAATAATAATTTTAAATCTAACTATCTAATGGGTCACACTAAGCAGCAATTCTTTAGATTTATAAAGAATATATATCATGGGTTCAACAAGGACAAAAACTAAGATATTTTTCGAATTATTAGGTTTTTTAAAAAATAAAATATATTATAAATAAGGAAGCATAATTAACACTTTATACTATTACTAATTATGAAAGATAATGGGAGGACAGGAATATGGTAGGGACAAAAAACTCCTCTAGTCAATGGAGTATGAGTATGGAATGAGATTACTTGTCAAAAATGTGAAAGGAAACATAAAATAGTTTCAATACTGCTAACAGTTCATAGAAGTTTATAATTGATTATACTACAGATTTAAATTTAAAAAAAAAGATTTGCTCTTAAAAATTATTAAATTCAGAACAATATACTGTAAAGGCGATTTTATTACTTTTTAGTTAAAATTTTGTTAAAATAAAATCAACATTTAAAAGATACTGAAATGCATATTTTGTTTTTACACTGGTATAGGCCTGTTTTTAAAAGTAAATTTTAAAAATAACAAACTGTTAAAAATTATTAATAATAAAGATTTTTTTGACTCACCATCAGCAATCAGTCTTTGGACAATATTGACCATGTCTTTGGTTTCCTTTACATAAAACTCTGAGTTATTTCGGTCATGAGGCATTCCTAGATCTATAAAAAATATTAAGGAAAACACTAAATGTTATTTTAATCCTCTTAAGGAATAACAATAACACATACCTTATTTTGCTTTAGCATTTAAACTAAACTGGAAAGTGCTCAAACTAATTACTTACAATAAATAACTAAAATATATATATAATCCTACATAAACTCAATACATATAACACATAGACAATAAGAGATTCTTATAATTATAATTATAAAATTAAAAAGAAATAAAAGGGTTAAATCAATTTACTATACTTGAATGTGTTATTTAAAGCTATCACACATTTGCAATAAATACATTTATTACATAAAACACATTTCAATGACTAAACCCCATTTTGAAAGGAGTATTTGAACTACACTTTTCAACCAGTAAAATGTAAATATACAACTTAACTTGTCACAGTAGGTTTGAAACATTAATATGTAATGATAATGATGACAGTGACTGGAACACTTTTAAGAAAACAAACACATTAACTATGAGTGTGTACAAGTTTTACTTTTAATTACCTTCATATACTGGTAATTAACACAAGCCGAGCTCAAATCTTATTTATAAATATTCATAGATTGGTAATTTCCTTACTGAACTTGACCTATTATTATACATTTTAAAATGTATACAATCTCAATTAAAGTAGCACTTACTTTCACTCTTAATGGAGATTGAAGTTTTGAGAGGTAAAATTACGCTTTCCCTCTACATTACATTATGTAAATTCACAATGGGGTGTGAGCTGATGATTGGATACATCTCCCAAAACACTTGTCCTCATTCAAAACAAAATAAAAGCTTCTTAGGGAAAATGTAAATGTGTTTTAAAGTAGCATAATACTAATAGTATACACATAGTATATGTATACAATTTATATGAATTGTTCAAGAATAGAAATACTTAATAATCTTTTTTTACTTTGCCAACATTTTGTCATATTAGTGTAAAATAGCATTCAGATAGGATGAAATGGCATATTCACTTAAAATGGTATTCAATACTCTAAATAACAAAATCTGTAGTAAAAAACAATTTATAAAATATACAACTATATCAATATTCAATCTTATATATAATAATATTACCAAAGTTCAATGAGCTAAGTGACAGTATTACAATTAACCTTCTGATGTTGATGAATTGGTTATCGAAATGTAGATAATGGTTTAATCTACATAACGCTGTAAATTAGTAATTATTTGAATAATATCTAATATGATTAATAGAATAATATATTAGATATTTTATGTTAACTTTTAATTTGAATTTATATACTGTTCTACATTTTATAAATTGTAATTTACTATCCAATTTTGTTAATACTTGAAAGACAATCAGTGAAGTAATTTTTTTTTTTTTTACTTATGCTAATCAAACAACACCATAAACAAGAAACAAGTGATTTTATGTATTGAAATTTTTAAATAGAGGTTGAAAGTTGAAAATTTTAAACATAAAGCTGAGTAATATAAATACATGCAAAAAAAATTTTTTTTTTCTTTATAAAACGGATCACTTATTTGTGCTACACTAAAATATTGTATAGCTATTTTACAACAAACTACAGAGTGTCAGGTTCAGTGGTGCACCGAATGGGGCTGAGCTCCCCTGGCCCTCTCTATGAAACAAAAAAATTATTTACACTTTTAAAATGTTTTATACTTGCCTATAGTAGCACTTACTTTGCTTGTTGAGGACGGCCGTTTCGGGAGATGTCTCCCTTTGTCAACTCAGACCGTAACTCAGTTAAACCGGAGTTACGGTCTGAGTTGACAAAGGGACACATCTCCCGAAACGGCCGTCCTCAACAAGCAAAGTAAGTGCTACTATAGGTAAGTTTAAAACATTTTAAAAGTGTAAGTGATTACTAGTAGCTCACGCGAAGATGGAATCAACAAATTCAAAAAAATTATGTGAATCATCCTTCATTGGAAAAGGTATAGTGCGCATGTGAGGTATATAAATTTAACTACTATGTTGTACCAATAAATAAGTTATTACACTTTGAAATTACTTGTGACCAGGTATTCTGTTAACAATAAGTTGTTAACTTACACTGGAGGAAACGTTTTTGTCTTACGACTTCTTCAGTCTCGTCATAAGTTAACAGAATGTTTGGTCGCAAGTAATTTTAAAGTGTAATAAGAGTTTAACAACCAGCTTGTCATGAACAAGAACAATATTTACAAATTTAATAAATAAATGTTATTAATTCATTTTTTAGAATTATTTGTCCTTGAATTTCTAGGAGAATTAGATAATTAGCCAATTAAAATGTTAATAATATTTTAATAACTATTATTAATAAATAATGAAAAAAAAAGCTTTAGGAATTTCCCTTACAAATACACAGTTGTTGAGTTGGCCTCCTAAAAGTAAAACTAAGTATGCACTGAAGTAACTTGATTAATTTAGCGGAATACTACAACCTACTTGATGTTCCCTCCTTAACAAAATTCTGGGCGCGTTACTGATCGGGTTAAAAAGAGTTAGGTTATGAAAAAAAAATATACTAATGGTAATGCTGAAATAAAAACATTGGTTAAATTTGGAAGTTTACTCGCAATAACAGCTAGTTTGTTTTATTATACGTTACTTGAAAGTAAGTTCTAAATAGCAAAAACGTGATTTTAAATGTCACATACCATGGTTGTAAAATTTTTTAAAATACAATCATTTATCAACACAATTGAAAATATACCACATTGTCACAACATACTTTTAAAACAATAACTGAGGTGATCCTTTAATACAGCTGACACTTAAATTATGAGAGAAATTTCATTTGTTTTCTTTTTTACAACCAATTCTTTTCCAACGCAATACTTTTATGTTGTTTTTCTAATGTAACTCCAATAGTGCCAAAACTTGTGAAGAATTACTTGATAAATGAATGCATTTCGACAATGAGGTTATATTCCCAAAATTATAATTAACCTATAATAGTTATAATAACGTTTTTCTTGTTTACAATGAATTTTAGAGTAAGGTATGTGAACACGAAAAAATCAAAGTTGAGCAATCTTTGTCAAGTATTGCCTACATTTTGTATTTTAAAGCCTTGAAAAGGATTATAAGGTAGTTTTACCTAAATAGGATAAAAAATAGGTATGAGAAATAGATTATAACGCACAGTAGTTCTAGTTTTGTTCAATCCTATGGAACGCTTTCACTAATATATTTAAAGCATGTTAAATTTTATCACACACAAATACATATTTAAATATTTATAAAATTAATAATAATGTTATGTTATTATAATTTAAAATGTAAAGAGGTATTTTCATATGCACTCTACTGTTTACAATGCAACTATTGTTGTATATTGCATTTGGTTCTATATTGTATATTGGTGGCCAATCCTACTTTAGCGGTGGATATACTATGTCTAAGAAACATATTGTATTTTTTATGGAGTGAAGACTTTTGTCTAGAAACAACGCTTTAAGTATATGCCTACCAGTCTTTGCTAAAATAAATGGCGCACCTTCAATGCAAAACAACATTCAAATAAAATCAAACTATATAGTAAAAATTACTAAGATTAATTGACATCATTCTTCATGATTTATGTTGTAGCAATAATTTTGAAGAGTTAAGAAAAAAAATTTTAATATGGAGCACAATTTTAAAGGACTTCAAATAATTAATTAAGCTCAAGACAAACTACAATGTCATTGTTGTATTAAATCATATAAGGAGGTCATGGCTTGCAAGATTCAATAGAGAGCAATGATCTTTCACATGATCTCAATAATACTACAATAATGGCAATAAAATGTTACAAAATATAAAATATCAGTTATTCTTGAGTGTTTTACCAATTTATCAACTATATCAGAAGTTGAATATGTTTGCAATAATAATTGATGATTTTTCCTTTCAATTCGAAAAGTATGATCATGACTATTTTAATACGTTTATTAATGTTATAAAGAACTACTATTCAATATTAAAAACAAAAATTACTTTTAAAAGAGTTACATAATTTGATTTTTTTTTACATTGGTACATCTTTGTACTTAGATATAAAATAATACCTTTGTATTATTAAAAGTGATTTTTGTTTTTAATATTGAATAGTTCTTTATAATATTAATATACGTAATATCTTTGTATTTTGAAAGTTCATAAAATTCATATGAAATATTTTAAAACATATTAAAAACATTTTTTAAAAATAATTGTTATAGTTTAAGTAAAATAATACACAAATGATATTTTAAAATTAAAATTCAATATGATTCCCATCTTTTTTTCTAATTACTGTACTAAAAATTGTTTAATAAAACTCGTATTCTTCAACTTCAAATATTAATCAATAAAAAAGTATTATTTTGAATAATTCATTACTTAATTCCTTTAAATAATTTAATAAATCATTACATTATTTTTGTCATTTAACACATAATTCTATAATACTGTCCAGTACCTAGTATAACGAGGTACTGTTTTAGTACTTCAAACGGCTGTGAGAGTGCAGCACGTGTTGCACAATTAAGGCTACTGAATTGACAACCCAATATTTAGGACAATCCTCCTTTCTTAATTTTAAATTTAATAGAAATATTAAATGGTATGTCACATAATGATTAAACTTGAAGATGTGAAATAAATAAAGTTTTATTGTGAATATCGTAAATTCGAAGTTTGGGGGTCATTGATCCTTATATGTTGGTAGCTTGATTATATTTTGAAAATTGTAATAAAATATTTACAGTATTATTTCGTTAAATAAATTTCTCTTTTAAATACTAACCTAAGGGTATCGTTCATCAAAGAAATCTAGGTGTTTTCAGCCCATAAAATTTAAAGACCTCATGTCACACTTAGGGTGCAATTAGGTTGAAGCATAATGCTGGCCAAACTATTTTCATTGAATATCGAATAATCCAAGAAAAGCCAGGCAGATACAGTACTCTAAACCATGTCAATGTGATTTTATCAAAGGAGTCATTATATCATTATTAAAATAAGTAAATTTAACTAAATTAATCTACATTCTTTTTTTTTAAAAATTAAAGAAGCTTATTTAAAATACTGGACAACTATTTCACTATTTAAAAATATAAGTTAGTTTATAAAAATGTGAAGCCATTTGTATTTATGTAATATCCTTGGAGAATTGTCATAATAATATTTGTCTATAACTATTCAAGATTATTTTTATATTAGATTTTGTCAATGCTAAATATAAGGAATACAACCTTCATAAACAGCATATATTGGTTCTCAGTTTAGATTACACACGGAAAGGATGACCTTGTAAAAAATGAAAGTACTGAAATTATTTGTAAATGTTTCTATATTTTTTTAATGTTATTAATTTTCTTTGTGACATGTTTTTTCAAACTGTAGGATGTTATAAATGTAGTACAAGAATTTATTTGATTCAAAACATCAAACATGATAACATAAAGAATCATAACCTAACAAATTCAAATAAGATTGTGACACGAATATTTTATTCAGAGTACAGGTTCGTGAGAAATTTCGTGCAACCGACTTGATTTCATCGCGGCCAAGGTTTGGCACCTGCCTAATTTAATCCTATGACTCTAGCGCACTCTGGGTAGGCCAGATCCTAATTATGCTACAAGTGAAAGTGAGTTGTTGCGATGTCCTTTCTCAAGTCACTGGCCAATGAACTCTGAGGGTCGGTCAAATCAATTTATCGTCAGAGGCCGTTTATGTTTTGTACAAAACATTGAAGTAAAATCCTCTACATTTGGGATATTTTTTAACGAATTCATATTTGAAAATTAGGTTAGAATGAGTGGAGTCTGCATGTGATTGTATCAATTAACGAATTTTAATTAATTTTCTTTAATTTCAATTTAAAATTAGTTTGAAATAAAGATCTGATAGTAACAGACTAGAATGAGATTACTTAAGTAACAGATATAATTTATTGCTCTAATCAAGTCAAAGAAGAGACCAGTTCTCAAGTTAAAGGACAAAGAGAACTGAAACACCATAAAATATTCACAAACACTCAATAAGAAAGATATAACGTTAGAAATAGGAATATAATCAAGTTCTGACAAATAGGAATAATAAACGATCAGAACTTTTGAATTTTTTTTATTTTGGATTAAATAGAGTTTTCATAACTATAAGTATAACTTGTAAAGCATTGAAAAACTAGTGTCGACTATTCCAAATTTACGATGCTGTTGTTAAAATTTTAGTTTGTAAAAGTGTTCCGGTTATATGCACTATTTTTTTATTGTGGCCGCTTATTTTAATAATAAAGAAACAAAAATTAAATAATACTTTTAAAAGACATACAATAAAACTGTTTTTAATGCAAATGGATTTATTCCACCTTATAAATACAAAAAACGGCAAAAAAAATGTTAACGAAATTTACAGACGACATGTCATAAATAATGTAACGAAATTAAAGGAGAAAGCGCATGCCATAAATATCGTAACGAATAATAAAGAAAAAATAAGTAAGCTAATGAAATTTAAAGAAGAAAGAGCAAATATAAATAAAATAACAAAACCAAACGACGGCGCAAGCCATAATAAACGTAACGAACCTAAGAAGACGGGGCAACGTTAAACAGCGTAACGAAATCTAAAGAAGACGGCGCAAAGCCATTAAGTTTCAGAAGGGTCAACATTTTGTTAATGTTTTAAATTAATAAAACATGTACGGTCATTGTTCATCTTCCACTGAAACGTGTTTAGAACTCCGCCCGGAGGAAAGAGAACGCACGGGTTGAGTTGTTTTTCCGGTTGTAAAGGTTTGGAAATGCAACAAGAGATTGTGAAAGGCAATGTCGATTCCAACTCCGATTACATTTTTGTTGAAATAATTGTAAATTCTTGAATGAGAATTATATTTAATAAATTTTAAAACGTCATTAAAATAGGCTTAAAATATTGGAAGTGGTTCTATTTGACAAAGTACTGAACTGACAACAAATAACTGTAATGGATTAGTTGAAATTTACAGCGAGAAATCGATTATTAAATCGTTCCTGTTCAACGAGGCGAGGCAAGACCAAGGTTCTTCAGAAAGAAAACATTTCCAATATGGCATCCCTTGAAATATTTTGGAATTTAAATTAAAACTGTAACTTCAGGCAAGAAAAATACACAACCTTAGGGGCCTCTGAATTAGGGGACCCTTGAAAAATTGTAAATTTATACATATTATCACCAAGATAAGAATCAAGAAAAAAATTTAAAAGTTTTTTATGTAAAGAGTGTTTTAATTTTAAATATAAAAATATGTGCCAGTAAAATTCTCCTTGATTTTAATAAAACACATCCTATTAATCTTAAAAAATATTATTTAACCAAAACTTGTGATCTTCCTGAAATTCTGAATAATATTACATGTAATAAAACTATGACACTATAAGAGGCTACATAAATTGTTTTAGTGAAGTAATAATTTATAAAAAATAATTATTCTACTGTTTTAAATTCTGACACAGTTATCTAATAAAAAGAAAGATCATTTGATCCTACTTAAAAATTATGTTAATTTTAATTTCAATATTTTTACTTCAAGAAAGGCTTGTAAATACACAAAGCTAATCTATTTTATATATTTCAAGGCATAACTAAACTCATGGATTTTGTTAACCATGATAATCAGGAAAACCTCTTATCTTTGAACTCAATACAATTACATATTAATAGTAAATAGGCAGAGAATATAAAGCAGACAATTACAGTAGTTTGAAGGAAGTTGATTTAAGAGTGGATGTGATTTATTTGTATTTGGTTTTTTCATGTTGCTATTTTTGTCTGCAAATTTCATGTTGCTCTACTGCAGGGGTTCCCAAACTGGGCGGGGAGGGGTGATGAAAAGTCAAGAGGGCGTGAGACCAGTTGGAAAATAATAAGATAAATAAAATATATTAAATAATATAGGAACAAACTTGATGTTATTAATGACTTGCGTTGTGCCCTTACTAAAATACAACCCCAAATTGGCATGCTAGTGTACTAAAATGCAAGCTCAAGCATTTCCCTAACAGTTTTTTTTGTTATCAGTTAAAATTTACCTTGCAAATTAAAACTTGAAATTGTTATATTGTTTTTTAAAAAAGTATGTATAAATAAATAAATTGTTTTCAATATATATATTTGATTCTTTTTCATAAGCCCAAACCATTTATTTATAGTGTACAGTGAAGGGGGCCTGGGAGGAATTCATTTCAAGAGGAGGCGGCATGGTACCAACAAGTTTGGGAACCCCTGCTCTTGAGCATTTCCTAACCGATGGTTTCTGGACCAAATTATAGGTTTGCCTCGGCCGGGACCATATTCCGATGACTCAGTAAAAAAGTAAATACTTAAAAATATTTTTCTGGGATTAAATTGAAATTTTGATTTTTGTTAAACAAGATTAAGTAAATACAATCGTGCTGAGAAATAGCAGATATGCATTGAATTCTTGAACAAAATAATAATTATTAGATTATGGGGTAACACAATCATAATGATTATGACATGTAGAGGGCAGGCTTCCAATAACATTTCAACTTGTGAACCCTTCTTAAGAAGCCCTAAGTTTAAAAATTCCGTCTCCGTGTAAAACATTTGTGCACGAAAGTCATCTTGGCAAAATGAGGCGAATTTTCATTGTTATTTTTGACTACGTAAATTTTGTACTCTTTATTTCTTAAAAACAATGTATGTAAAATATTTTCTACTTTTTGATGTATAATGTAGCCTACATTCTGAAAATTGCAAACGTGTGTTTTTGTAATATGTTGTTTATTACAATAGAATTTTAATTAATAATAATATAGAGTGATTTATATAAAACTCACGATTTTCATGTATGTATTATTTGAGTAGGAATACTGCAAAAGGTTTTATTTGCCTATCAAATGATGAGGAGGTCTTGGAGTTTTAATTACATGTTGCACATTTGTAAGCAGAGAATTTGACATTTGTCAACAGAGAGAATTTGCTGATTCTGAGTTATGTGCACAGTATCAGCAGAGAGAACCGTGGGTCCATTTTTTCCATGGTACAATGAACACCGAAGAGTATTGATGCATTATCAGTGAATTCGTTGACCAATTGGATACAATTTGGGCTATATCAAGGGTACTTTTACCAGGACTGTGCCACTTGCCACGCAAGTGATCCAAAGTTACATTGAGCATAATTTTCAGGAATTTGTGGCCGGCAAGATCAAGATCACCGGTCTTGTCAACACCAGACTTCTTCCTGTGGTGTTACCTAAAGGGAGGCGTCTACACTACCCAACCTTGGACTTTTGATGAGCTGATGGACAAAATGTTATGGGAAATCAACAGTATTGACAACATAATGCTTCAGCAAACTGCCAAAAACATGGAACGATGAGTTCAGCTGTGCCTAGAGGGGGACTGAGGTCATTTTCCACATAACCTTTAACAACCAATTAATCTCTTAGGTATTCTGTACATGTAGAGGACAATAACACATTACCTATATTTTGCTTCTTAACATACACATAAAATGAAAATAATGAGCTTTACATAAATCACCCTAGTTTGTTTTTGAAAAATTGTTTTGTTATTACTCTTGAATTTGGTTACAACTGATAAGAGATATATAACATGTGGTCTGTGGCAATTCATTTTCAGGTTAAGTGATCTGCAGACATCTGCGGAGTATGGAACCCTGTCCTCGACAGTTTAGATGTAGTCCTTATCTGAGATGTTCTCAAGTACCTTATTTTTGGAATTTTTGTGTAATCTTATTTGATGTTTTGTTTATACGATAAATGTTTCCCTTTATTCTGAAGCTTTTGTTCACTTATTTTGAGCCATGTACATAAATGTACTGTAAAACCTAACACTATAATCATTTGACAAATTATACGCCAATATTCCTATAAATGGAACCCTAAACAACAAAACGTACTAACGTATGCAGCATAATGTACACAGATCCATCAATTAATAAGAAGGTTGATGAAGGTAGGCTTAGATCAAGTTAGTGCAACCATTGGATTAAGCTAACCTAAGCCAATAACAAGCTTAATAAGATAAAGATTTTTTTCTTTTAACTGTAAGTGAACGTTACCTGGTGTTCTATAAATCACAGCTCTATATTTTTTACAAAAAATAATTAAAAATGTTACAATCTCTTATACTTAAACTAATCAGAAAAGCATCACAAAAATATTTATAATCAACTATTGTTATTTAAGGTCATACAAGTTTTTTAAAATTACGAGTATGTATAAAAAAAACCTGTCTTGAGGTAATCAAGTTTTATATTTTCATTGTTTGTTGAAAAAATTACTTGAATAGCAAGTAATAACAAATGTGATTTGCAATGTATGACTAGATAGAAAAAAATTATCTGCGTTCATGCCGCCAGCAATTAATCAACGTCCATCTTATGTAACCAATATTATTGCTGCTTTGTAATAAAATGACAATAAATATTATATCAATCTTAAAATTAGTAATTGCAAATATAAAGAGTTTTAATTTCTTGAAAATAATCCGGAACAAAAATTTACAGAGCAAATTAATCATTTTACGATACAGTTCATTATTTGGCTATAGTTGTTCAAAATTTATGTTTAGGAAAAGCAATAGAACAAGACCAATCATTCCAGAACCACAAGTAAATTGCATATTTTAACTGCTTAAACTTATGTTGTTATTGAGTGGAAGAAACACTATTCATTAAAATGTCAAACATACAAAAAAGGTTATGTACTACACACAGACTGGTATAGAATAAAAACACAGATGCTTTGTGTTCTCTACTTTGTGAACTTTTTAACAGAATTTACTTATTTATAGTCCCTTTGATGTGTATTGATTGCGTTGGCTTAAATTATTTCCGATGCATGTTGTCTTTGTTACCCTTATTCTATCCCTTTTATTTACACAGTTGAACTTTAATGGTAAAGATTTCTTTTGTCAATAATAAATTAAAGAGTTTTTTTTTAATATATAAACCCAGTTTCAAATTATTTTATGTTGATTTTATTATTTATTAGCCACTGGGTTTTAAGATTACTAATCACTATATTCTACAGAGTTTACTTAATGTTTTAAAATTAAAAAAAAATCATATTTGTTGATTCCATTTACACATGAGCTACTAGTTTTTGCTAAAAACTTGTAAATATTTTACAACTTGCCTATAATAGCACTTGCTTTTATTTGTTGCGGACAACCGTTTCAGTAGATGTTGGTTGACAATGGGACACCCAAAACAACCATCCTGAACAAATAAAGTAGATGCTACTATAGGCAAGTTGTAAAATATTTACAAGTGTTTTAGTGGAAAAAAAACATTTAATAAAATGACATTTTAATTCTTTAGCATGAAAACATTTCTAATTCAATTACTAAATTACATAGTAATCTCAATATATATGTATGTCATAATGTAGAACTTGATCTGCGGTAACTCACTTTCAGCTTAGTGGTTGGGAGATATCTGCGAATTGGGAACCCTAACTTTAGAGTGATGAGATGTAGACCTTTTTTGTTGATATAGATGAATTTCTGAGTAAGTGTGGCCTGTTTCTATTAGGTGCTTAGTTGAAGATCAGTAGGTATCATTCAATACAAATGTATTCTTTGAATCTTGGTTGAAAATGGCAGTCTGTTTACCCAATGTAGAATTTCATACAGGCTGTACAGTTTTTATTTACAGAATATTTACAGACCTTAAAACCCTAATTAAACTCCATAATTATAAAAATAATTACCTCCAACTACACCTATTTACGATTATTTACATTTAAAAACATAAGTACAATTCAAGAGCTAACAATGGTTTTAACCTACAATGATCACTTATTACTTCAAACAACCTAATGTGACTAGATTGGAGACAAACAGACCCTTACACTTTAATGAAATGTTTAATAAGTTTTTTCTTTCTGCCTGTGAATGAGGATTTGTTTCAAAACGTGATACACTGAAATAAACAATGTTCAATGGGAAAGACAAACAATAGGTATTTTTCTATAATTAATTTGCCACAATTTCATAAGGTATTTTTCTATTACCTTGAGTCCATAATTTTCCGCTATATTATCTTCATCATAAACGTTTGTATTATCAGTGGTTCAAACCTTAATAATAAAACCTATTGCTCATCAATTTTTAAAGAGCCCTTGGATTTTTATTTTGTTGAAGCTTGCTGAGGATGATTGTTCTAGATCTACCATTTAGTGTCGCACTTACATCTTAGTTGATCAAAAATAATTTATTACCTTTATTACAAGATATTGACAGGTTCTATATAATCTCTGGAGTTTAAATGGTTTTATCTTCAACATGCCACATATTTTAGGGAAGTTCATTTCTTTTTCTATCTAAGAGAGACTTAACATATACATTGGAACTAATAGACAGCCGAGGTTGAAAACAGAAACAAGTTTTAGATATCTGATGGTTAATTGAGCAGATGTACTACACTAAAGCGAGAAAGAAACATTCATGGGTGTACTTAATCAGCTTTTTACTTCATTGAATTTGATGTGTGACTATTTCATCCAATAAATAAAGAAATAAGGAAATAACTTATCCTACCAAGACAATTGTTGCATTAAAAACCTTAAATATTCAGCACTGATGACTTAAAGTGAATAAGAGGGAAGACTATCAGATATTTTCTGTGACACTTCTCCCATTTATTTACATTGGACTCTTATGGTCCAGTACTTCTGGTGTAATTGTTCTATAATTTAGCCTGAAACAACTTTTAGTGAGATCCTGGCTTAAAGAATATTAACAACTGTGGATTGGAAGCCTCAAAAAATACGGGGTGGGTTGAGGCAAAAAGCAGTACGTTATATCAAACTCAAAAAAATTACTTTCTAATAATAAGAATTTGTGTTAAGATAGCAAGGTTGGTTTTAGCTCGGTTTTCATCAAAATCTCCCTTTGTTTATGGTATGCTCATTTTGACTGAAGCTGGCTCAAGTCTTAAGAATATAGTTTCTCAAAGGTGAAAATTTAGAGGCGTTAGTAGCTGATAAAAGAAATAGATTGAGAAGCACTAAAAGCAAATTAAAATCATTTATAATGACTACTGAAAAAGACAACTTAATAACTGTGAAAAATGATGTTGATATAGTGAAACATGTTTTCCTAAATTAAAGAAAAATTGATAAAAACATATTTAATATACAGTATAATGAAGTATATTATCTACTATATTAAATTAACCTCTTTGCCAAATCAGTAAGTACTGATTTTTTGCCAAATGAATTTATAAGTAACGTATCCCTTAACTAACCTCTTAACTCTTAATATATTTTATACAGAATAACACGTAGCTGTATGATGGATAATATTATAACGATTATGCATTTATAAATGTTTTTAAAGGATACAGTTTACAAGATCCATTATCGAGTTGAGTTCTTGATCATCAGGGGCACTGTAGAAGGCACGAAAATCCTTTCTTAAATCGTGAAACATATAATAGTACGAGGGTAGTTCGAGATCTTTAGAACACGCTTCCGGGTGCAAACATTGTCTTAGAGGTAGTTGTCCGTCCGTGACAAAACGAAATAAAGGTGACTTTGGGTCTATCTGGAGAGACCTTACAAAAATCTCAAACTGAAACAGAAAATACAATTTGTGTAAAGATATGGTTATTTGTACAAATATTTTAAAGAAGAAAATGAAAATATATTTATACAGAAAGAAATTCTAATACTATAACTGTACTAGTAGAATATCTAAAATTAAACAACAAAAAATTATGAATTGCAAAATACCAAATACCAGTACTGTACTAAGAAACAGAATGCAAAATAAATATTGTTAAAGGTTTGAAATTATTCAATAATTTGCTAAAAACTTGAAACAAATCAGGAATGCTAAAAATGTTGCTTGTAAAAGTAACCAAAGACAAAATAAATATCATATGAATGTGTTACAGAGTAATGTTATGAAATATAACATGTTTAATTTTGATGATTGCTCCGCAGAAGTGACGCAAATCATGGAATATTTTTAGTGACAATCAGTAGGCACTTTTTAACAATATGGATACCAGAAGATGTCTAAGAATGGAAAGGATAAGTATCCTCAGTTAGTTAACAGTTTGTTCAATCTTTTCCTTGACTAGTATTTTTTAACATCATAATCATATTGTAAACAATCATATGACAATATTTTTGTGACTGGTAACAGACCTTCAACTTTTGGTGCCAAAGTCAACACCTTATTATCAAAATAAAGTCCCCAAAACAGTATTGATTTAAGACATTAATTAATGTAATCATAGTTCCCACATACACCCTAGAACTTTAACAAATTTTTAGGGCTCTATCCAAAATATCGACTTCTTCCTCATCACATTGCTAGTCACAAATAGGTGACTATATCTCCAAGATGAACTATACCAATATAAGTAAAACTCAAAAAACAGCATTGATGAGTTTTTAATTATAGTAAATCAATTGGAAATATTTGACATATTCATCAGGGATAATTGTTTTTTAAAAAATAGTAAACTTTCCATAAGGCTATTATGGATGATTATGAAAAGTTAACGACAGATGGTGTTAAATCAAAAAAAAAGGCATTTTAGGTAGGCTACTTCTGCTCATTAATCACACTGCTCCCTAATTTTTAAAAAAAAACAATAACTTTTACTATTTTGAAATAATATTTTTAAACAGATAGAAAAACAAAATTTAAAAAACTGGATTCCATCCCAATCAACAAAACAGAAAGGGAACCTAAAATAAAATTAAAGTATTACAATTTTAGAAAAAACTTGAAGTTTTTGTATGAGTGTTAAGTTGAACCAAAGAAAAGCAGTCTTATGTACAACTCTATGAAAAGTTTACACTTGGCTTAATTGGTGGGTTATAAACTTCTTCAATAGTGGTGGTTAAACAACTTTTTTGCCTTAAAACAAATAGTTGAGAGAAAGGACATTCTGGTTTAATTACTACACTGAGGAATAACGAAATTTTCACATGCAACTGAAGACACTCCCACACATTTGGACCAAAGTCAAACACTACGTAGTTGACAAACAGGTTGTAAGAAACAGGTACATTTTATTAACTTCCAAGAAAAACTGGATACCAGACTATTACTGTGCTCATGTGGTTTCTCCAGTTCTTTCTGCCTTTCTAACCTCAAATCAACTGTTTCTTATAACATTATTATAATCAAGTAGATACAAAAAGCTGTTTAAGAAGGCGGCGACACCCAAACATTAAAAATAGTGATATATGCTGCTTTCAAAGTCTTAAATTTTAAAAACATTTTATAGCCTCTTGAATTTTGTAATCCATTACGTTCGGTGAAACTTAATTAATTACTCTTACATTAGTTTATGACCATCCGAACTTTATATAAAGTTTGGATAGTCGTAAAAGTGATTAAATAACATTTTATAGGTTATTTATTTTAAAAGATAGGTTGTACAAATCTATTTTCAAATCAATTTGTACAAACAAATTTGAAGCATATCAAAAAGAGCAAACCTGCATTTAACTTATTTTATTCTAAATTTATAATATTTAATGGCAAAATATAGATCCCATGAAAATATTTGTTATTCTTTAGTGAATTTACCAATTACTAAAAAACATAATTCACTCTACACAGTTTTTTTAGAATCATTAAACAAGAACTTACATTGTATTTTTTATTACTTCTACATGGTTTTTTGTTTTATCCTCTCTACAAAGAGTTTTAAAGTAAACCAGAAAAGAAGAGTAAATCATCACAACAGAATATTATTAGAAACAATTACAAGGTTTCTACTATGAATGCAATCTTCTTTTACAGGCCTTAACTATTCAAATCTATCCTGATAAACATTACACACCCTTATAAACACCACAAGGTGATTATACCCAGTTTACTGTATGACTTTGAAACGAAGTAAATTATTTTGTTTTTTAGCAAGCCAACTGTGGGAGATTGTCACTGCCGTTAATTGGGCTGTAACCTGATACTATAAACCATCTTTAATTACTATCCTGTGGGTTCTGCTCTTAAGTAAAACCATTGTAGAGTGGATAAAGGTTTACTTTGGGCATACCTAGATTGAACCAGCATGGGAAGTAGCCTAGGAGGGGGCTTGAAGCAGTTGAACCCCTTCACTGAATGTTTTTATCAAAAAAATTAAGTAAGTTTTTCAAAATATTTTTTATATTCATGATTTTGTATTTATATATCTTTTTATATTCATTATTAAAAGATAATATTCAATCGAAATCATTCTACATACAACAATCAAATAAACTTGTTTAAAGAAGAGCACTCTCATCTAATATCATTTCTGAAATACTTCAGATTTCCATTTAGATTACAGAATAGGTAAAATTATTTTTTTTTAATATAATGTTAATCGACACAGGTTTAGATAAGTTGATGACCATTATGTATATTTCCAGTGATAATAGAGTGAATATAAAATATGATTGTTAATTAAATATAAATTACTAAAACACTTGTAAATATTTTACAACTTGCCTACACTATATTTGTTGAGGATGGCCGTTTCGGGCAATGTGTCCCATCGTCAATTCAGGCCTTAACATTATAAGCAAGTGCTATAGGCAAGTTGTAAAATATTTACAAATGTTTTAATGAAAACTAGTAGGTCACGTGAAGATGGATTTAACTAATATAAATTACTCATAATAAAATAAAGGTTACCTCTGAAATAAAAATAATGCATACAGTAAATGTTTTAGAAATTACAATTAACAGCGAGAATAATAACCTTAATTTTTATATTTTCTGCTATTTTGGTAATCTTGCAATATTTACTTCCATCTTTGGTTGCCAAGGGTATATATATGGAATAAACTATTTTTTGCAGTGCAGTTATATATTGGAAAATAGTTGTATTTTTACTCAATAGTTGAAAAATGTAAATTATTTAAATGAGTAAAAACAAACAACCTAAAACTATATAATTTAATTAATAAATTTTACACTACCTATTATAAAAAATATGTACTCCCACACCACCTCATCAAGAATCACTACATTCGACTGGATTCTTCTCTTCGCAAAATCCTGGCTGCATGGATGAACCAACCAGGTTTGCCTTTGGTGTATGGAATACTGAGCTTTCCAGTATTTTGGAAGGTTTACAAGTAACAAATAGTCCTAAAGCACATGTCAAAACCTCTCTGATTAGGTAACTTATCTTGTTCCAGTGGAGGCCCAGAGACTTGTGGAGTCTTCAGACTATTATGTTACTGTTATGACATGATAGTGACACCAAGCCTTGAGTTATGGACTAACACTTTGTGGAGTAGGGAGTTTGATGTAGGGTTTATAGAAGTAGAGGTTCCCAACGCTGTAATTTTATGTTCTTTGGGCAAAAGGACAAAGCCTTAAACCTAGATGTCATGTCTTTTTTCTTTTCCCCAT
Source organism: Prosapia bicincta (assembly GCA_036971475.1). NCBI lineage: Eukaryota > Metazoa > Arthropoda > Insecta > Hemiptera > Cercopidae > Prosapia > Prosapia bicincta. The sequence goes on from JBAIZL010000004.1 coordinate 113,468,098, forward strand.
CTTTTTAATTTTTTCTATATTGTCAATCTATTTTCAAGTATACTTGAGAATATGTGGTTGAAAAATAAGCAATATAAAGTTTATATCAATGAGAAAATATTTCTCTATCCAAAATCATATTGAATCTAGTATAAAGTGGAAAATATGGAAGGTGGCTATGCTAAATAAGTGGTTTGAAATGTGGGCTTCACGAAAAACCCAAGAAGGAAATGTTTACTTTAAAATTCTAGATGCATATATAAAGATAACACCGCGTTGGGTCTTAGAAAGAAGTTATGGTTGGAAGAGTTTTTCCTGAATCTAGTTGGCATCAGGACAAGAGGAGGTCTCATTTATCTCTGAAGTTAATTTCTGGAATCAAAAGAACCATGCAGATATACAAAAGCTTGTAGTGTTTGCAGTGGCAGGGCTGCTAATGTTCTGAATGTCATAAGTTAGCAACACACAAAAGCACAGGTGGTGTTTTATAAGTCAACAATGCTCAAATGTTTCAGAAACCCTTTTATCTGAGAGGCAAATGTTTGCAATACGTAAAAAAAAGCAAACTTTCAGATTAACACATCTGAAACTGGTAGACCGTACAGTTTAACAATTTTTTCGTTTGCTTTTAGAAATGTGTTAATTCAGACAAAATCTTTCCTAAAACAATTTGTTAATAAATTGTTTAATAAAGCCGGTCTTAACGATATTCCTATTATTACGAGTATCTTAACTTCAATTAATAAAACACGCAAATCGTGAACATAATTTAAAACTTTGCGCATCGTTAAAATTACAAATAATTAGAGACCACGGTGCCATTTCGCCTACAGATTATCTGTCAATAGGCTGGGATAAAAGCCCATAATAGAGTACAGTACTCCTAGGAGGCTATATATTTCTTTAAACATGTTATTAAAACCTTGTAAGCCCAAACTAAGAGCAAACTACTATATTTTTGTTTCCTTTCACGTTTTACAATATTAAAGTTGAATAAAAATCTTAATACAGTAAACTCCCGATTATCCGTGGAATAGGGTGGCCCGGCAACGCCGGATAACGAATTTCCCGGATAATCCGCTATGAACAAAGAATACGCAAAACGATCGATAATCGATTATTATACCATAAGTTACACAAATAATGACCCCGGTTAATGCAATTCACAAATAATCTCCAGAGGACAAAATAAATACAGAAAATATTTTAAAATGTCGATGTATTTGACGAATTAAAATATGTACATTTATAAGTCTAACTATTTACAATACGTACATAAGTATGTCAAAAGTAAGTATGTATGTACATATGTAATTTCCTTTACACATAATACTTTCACTTTTTAACAAACAAAATCTGTCACTTTCGTCTCTTTTTTTGTGAGCATTGATTTAGCTTTAATGTGCGGATCTAAGTTCCTTAAGAACCATTTTGTCGCACAGTGAAGAGTCGTCTTGCTCTAATTATTGTGTCCGTTGTTTTCATCTCAAAAATTGTTTTTCTACCATATACAGGTCTATTTGGGACATTAAAACAGTGCATTAGACATTAAAATGTTGTTTTATTTATCGGTTTACAACCAAAAAAAAGGAAATTTACATAAAGTATCAACTAATACAAATGATAAAATACTGCATGACAAAAAATAAAATTCAATAAAAAAGACAGAGAAATAAAAGTAACGCATAAAAATTCAAACTACCTACTACTTATTTTAGTATAATAATCAACTAGAATGTTTGTTTCTACTAGTGTCACAAAGCCATAAAGATCGATAATGTATATGACAGACATGGATAATGCGTATGTCACGTCCTAGACTATTTATAGCCGAGATTAGCTGACATTTGTTTACAATCTTATGATACACATTAGGTTTTCGGGGGTCTAAGCATTTTGTCATTGTCTCTTATATACAGTAGTTTGTTCCCATTTCGAGTAGGTTCATTCAGTCCAACAGGACAGTTATCGTTTATCCTTGCGTTATTTGAGAGAGCTTAGTTTATTTTTATGATCGTTTTTTTACCGGATATTGTGCCGCGTTGAGTGGTTAAAAAAAACCAATAATGAATCTGATAGGAATAAAAATTCGATAATTGTAAAACAATGGCAGACCCCGGATAATCCGCAAACCGGTTAATCCACCCACGGATAATCGGGAGTTTACTGTATAAAGCATCGTATAAACCTGTCGAAAATATAGTCGTATATATAATAATGTTTATGTCTTTAGATTACGTAAAAGTTTTTAACCTAGATAAACAGCAACCATAAATTTTAACTTAGAAAATTATAGTCGTTAAAATATTAGTTAAATCAGTGACACATAAAATAATTTTTGAAAGGTTATAGCCTATTTAAAAAAGTTTTTGTAAAAACACCACAAAAGTAACCTTGTTAAGTTTCAACTACCTAATCTGTTTTAAGTTGTTTTCCGAAATTTCCTTTAACGGAATTACAAATTAAAAGACCTATAAACACAATCTTCGTGAATATATTTTATAAAACTGTGTGCCGTACGCAACGTTTTTCAAATTCAAATTTAATGGTCAGAAATAATCTAGAAATCTATATGATTAAAGCTCCGCACAAGGCAACAGGTTCTTAAGGTGAGAAAAAATTCTGGCACTGAAAATAAATCCATCTAGTAGACTATAGAAATGAATGCCCAATGTATTAACAATGAATGTATGAACATTTCGCCAGTGTAAAACATCTATGTTCATTGTTGCCTTGACTCCGCGCAATCAAGTCCATACAACACCTGTTCCTTCATCCCGGTGTAATTACAAAGTGAACCTGGCAGCGGAGATGCAACCATGTGTTACAAAACAGTCGGTGCCGGTGAATGTACTCTGCCGTATAGTGCATTGCGAAAGCGGTATACAGCATCCATCTGTCTTCCAGTATCGATATTTTGCTGAAGGTATCTACAGTTTCACTGTGACAGAGCCATTTAATGTACTTCGCCGTACAGTGCATTGTAAAAGCTATATAGAGTCGACAGATGTCTTCCAATATCGATATACAAGATATCGCTTAAGATATCAACAGTTTCGTTGTTGAGGGAACATAAAACCGTAGTCCAATTAATCAGGAACGTCGTAATTCAAATGCTTTATGACACGATAGGGCTTCTAGTATCGATAAATCACCGTGATTGGCTAGATAAATGCACTATATCCCACAGTCAATCAGAAAAGTGTGAAGTCAAAGCGTATGCCAAGGTGTGGCGATCGTTGATCTTCTTTTGTTGATATATTGGTGTGATTGTCTAAATGAATATATGAATAAAAAAGCAAAAAATCGATAATGCTAGGAAAGTCGAATGTGATTTTCTAGGATCGATATATAACTTTGATTTTTCTGGATGAAAGCACACTTGCAAATTCCCATCGAGAATAAAAAACGTAATCGAATAAAAGACGAATGTCGATTTTCTACGATCGATATATCGCTTTGTTTTTGTAGATGAAAGCACAATTGCACATTCCAGAGCCATGAGGAAAAAAGTCGTAAATCCCAGGCGTAATATCATAGCAAGACGAATGTCGATTTTATAGGATCGATAAATCGCTTTGTTTTTGTAGATGAAAGTACAATTGCACATTCCAGAGTCATAAGGAAAAAAGTCGTAAATCCCAGGCGTAATATCATAGCAAGACGAATGTCGATTTTATAGGATCGATAAATCGCTTTGTTTTTGTAGATGAAAGCACAATTACACATTCCAGAGTCATGAGGGAAAAAGTCGTAAATCCCAGGCGTAATCTCAAACAAGATGAAAGTATATTTTCTAGGATCTATAATATAGCTTTGTTTTTCCAGATGAAAGTACGATTGCACATTCCCGTGTCGTAAAGGCAAGGCATAATGCCATTATAAGAAGAATGTCGATCTTCTATTAGCAATATATCGCTGAAATATTGTCGCAAGTAAATAAAAAAACCGTAGGTTTAAAACAAAAAATTATCAAATATCGAATATTAACCACTGGCAGATACAGTATCGATACATCACTGTGGTTGTATAGGTGATGTACTTTGGCGTGCAAGTTTGTAAATAATTAAACAAGGTTTATCAAGTTACCGAATAGCTAGAACACTGTATGAATATACCATTGAAGAACTAAAGGCGAAGATAAAAACACATTGTAGTGCAGTATAGTAGTACATTGCTGCAAATGTTCAAAATGGAAACACAAAGTATAGTTTAATCGAATGGCATTTAGTGGAACATCAAGTAAGTCCTTCGTTAGATCGGCCTTGTAGGTTTTTCGCTTCGTCTACAGTTGGTACTGCTTTCCTTTATTTATAACAAACTATTGGTAATCTATTAGCAACTGCTTTTCTCTTTAGTACGGTATAATAATACAATTTGTGGGCGGTACTCGTTCTCCCAAAGGATATTAGCCAATCCACTGCATCACTGCGAGACACTCGAAAACAGCAGTTTACCATACTCTGCAAAGTGTTCTAGGGCTAAATAATTTCTGTTATTTCATAACTTTTATTTTATATTTATAGCGATGACAGAGCTCTGTGCATTTTGAAGTTGTACAATATCGATATATCGCTGATAAAAGCAAACGTTTCGAAATCGAGATAACAGTCACTGCACCGCACAGATCATGATAATTACGGTCGGTGGGATATTGATACTTTGTATTGTTGAAGAGAAATTTTAGACGTGGTGATGTTAAATGTACTTTGTTTTAGAATGCATTGCACAAAGCCAATCTGGACGGCAAGGCGTTCAAAACGGAAGTCTAAAGTCAGTCCTCAAGTACCGATAATAACACAGAGATGGAGTAACAATTGCGCTGTAGTTGAAGAGATAAATATATTCCCCTGACGTAAAATCTGTGACTGCCATCTAATGACGTCATAACCAGTTGATTGCGCATGACTATCTCACTAAAGCAATGTCATCGCTTTAGGTTAGTTATGCCTTGTCCTGCAGTACATCACAATATTGTCGGATACACGTATGTACCTGGCATAATGTTTTTCCGTACACGAGTTCAACGTCAATCAGCGAGTATCGATTCGTCGCTCTGAAGTAACGGTAAGCGAAGAACCGGTAGAACGTATCGAGAACTGGTTAATAAATAAACTGCTTCAAACCGTTCTTTGTTATCTCTTCCACTTGTGAGGAATCACTAGCAACATTTAAGTAATTAAATACGGGATTGGGAATAGATAACTTTTAAACGTAATATGCAATCCTTACACCCATTGCATATAGATTAAAGGTTATTTTATTAAAAATTTTGATTATTTTAAAAACAAATACAAACTGCTATTTAAAAAAACTAATAAATTATTATTTGATATTATTTGACTACCACCGACAGAAAGCAAGATTCAGAGAAGACCAAAATAAACAGTCATCCACAATAAAATTTAATTATAGCCGTAGGCGAAATCATGGGGGCAGCTGGTACTTGAACATTCTCTGAAAAACGTTTGCTTTAAAAAACACAGATTTATAAAAGCCATTGGAATTCCTAAAGCAGGGGTTCCTAAACTTTTTGGTACCATGCCCCCTCTTTTTTAAATGAAAACCTCCCACTCCTCTCCACTTCACACTATAAAAAATGGTATGGGCATATGAAATAGAAACAAATATTATATACATTGAAAACAATTTATTTATTTATACATACTTTCACAAGAAACATGATATAGCATTACAATAAAAATATTGAAAAGAACCCCAATACCACAAAAATAATCAAAAATAACAAATAAGACAAGTTACTTAAGATTAAACCCTTATGTACATTTCGATGACCATGTCATCATCATCAGAGGGTCTAGTTACAAAACACAATCTAGCACACAAGAAGTTACAAACTAGAATGATATTTCTAGTTGTATTTCTGATGATGATCATTCTAGTTTGTAACTTCTTGTGTGCTAGATTGTGTTTTGTAACTAGACCCTCTGATGATGATGACATGGTCATCGAAATGTACATAAGGGTTTAATCTTAAGTAACTTGTCTTATTTGTTATTTTTGATTATTTTTGTGGTATTGGGGTTCTTTTCAATATTTTTATTGTAATATATTGTACCACTGTGCTCTTGATATTGTGTATGATATAGCATTTCTAGTTTTAATTCACAAGGTAAATTTTAACTGATAAGAGGGAAATCTGTTAGTGAGATGGATGAGCTTGAATTTTTTTCTCAAGCATGGTTATTTGTGGTTGTATTTTAGTAGACACAATGCGAGTCATTAGCAATATCAAGTTTGTTCCTATACTTCGTTTTTATTGCAACAAGTGATGAAAATGTTTGTCGTATAAGCAGGTGCTTGAAAAAGGTAAGTATAATCGAAGAGCCTTTGATACACTTTTAAGTGTTTTATCCAGAATGAAGATTTGACAATCGTGGCGCTGTTGCCACATTGAACGGCAAACATTCGTTTCGTGACACTTTTGTACTATAGTCTATCCATTTTGGGACGGCGGGTAAAAGATTAAGTCACCGCCCGAGCTCCCAACAATAGCTTGGGTCAGGCGCTCGGCGGCCGGCCGCCCGCGCTAATGAGGCGTAAAAAGCACTCCACTCCAAAATATTATCACATAAACGTAAGCGTATTTTTTAATTTTTTATTACAGTTTTGATGTCTACGTGTGATTTCATGAAAAACTAGTCTAAACACGACGGAGTTATGTCAATTAGTAAAATTAGTGGTTGCAAAAAATTGTATTTGGCCTTATTTAACTTTTGTAACCACTAATTACCGACCACTTTTCTAACCGAGCGCCTGACCCAAGTTATTGTTGGGAGCTCGGGCGGTGACTTAATCTTTTACCCGCCGTCCCAAAATGGATAGACTATATCATTCTTTTCTAGCTGTCAACTTCATTTGATTTCAAGTTTACAAAATTTTCTAAACATCATGGTCAATAAAATTATCTTTGTAAAAAAAATCTGAGGTGTACATTTAGTTTAAAATTTTGATAAATTGTGTACTTCAGTTTGAACTAAATGAGAATTTATTGACATCAAAGGTGTATCATCGTATGCTCCCTTCCTCAAAACAAGTTATGGATGCTTAAATCTCATTCTGATTCACGGAACTTATGTTGAGTTCACCCTGTCGGAACCGAACAACAATCGATGAAAAACTAAACAGACGAAAACAATGGTATCAAGGGAAACGGGGCTAAACGATATAAATAAAGCAGGGTTAAAAATGCAAAGTACACAAAACACTCACTTAATAGACGAAATGCTTGGACGGTATTTCGTGAAATTATTTCTTTTTTGATCACTATGAAGTGTAAAATTCCACGAGTGTATAAAATACAACAATCGAAACATTCATTTAAAAAAAATGACCAATAATATTGATGTGCTTTGAGGCATCAAAGCTACGTTAATCCGATATTAAAGCAGGGACCTCCTTAAACTAAATTTTTAAAAACCCCAGTTGGAAATCCCGCTAAAGTGCAATTCCATTGTCTATTTATGCCTATGGGTAGAACTGTCCCTTTAAAGTTACAGGATGTACAGTTTATCAATGAAATATTTATATGCTACCTAGTTATTCATATAAGTTTTACTTATTACCAAAGGAATGCCTCAGTCTTAATGTTTTTAAAACTATATTTAGGGTACTAAAAGAAGTCATATGTAGTGAAAAACCTTTAAATTCCAGGTGTATTTAGAAAATTTTAAATCCTTCCATACATCTATGATTTTTTCGTACTATGTATATTTCAATTTGTTACCTTTTATATTTTGACATAAAAATCTTAAATTTTTCTAGACGTCTATTTTTTATTTAAAAATAAATAAAACCTCTTAACCAACAAAAGTTTTTAGTTTGATCCTTATGTAGGCTACATTTCGATTGCAAAGTTATTCTTGCAATAATAATTTCCTCTGAAGGCGATTACTTTGCAATCAAAATGTACATATGGATTCAAGTAAAATCTTTTTGTATTTAAGAGGGTTTATTTGTTTAAAACAACAAGTTACACCTCAGGTGCTTAAAGTTGTTACTAAACGCCTAATTGGGTTTGAAGGTAAACAATCAGCTTTTGACTTATTCGTTTCTTCTTCCCTTTACAATTTACCTTTCACCCATCACCGTGTTTGTTAAAAAGATTTACTACCTCCTCAGCGCTTGGAGCACGACTTCTGGCTTGCAGAAGCGCCACGAGAGCGGAATAGTCTCCGAGTACTTCGGTTATTGCAGAAAGCAATTAGGCAGTACGGCTAATGGGCGAAAAGTGAGTGAAGAGGCCAAGGATGGAACAGAAACTATAGCACGTGATAGAGACCATCTGGTCGGCGGAGCAGCTCACGATTCCGTGGCCCCATAAAATCCATCTTCCGACTTATATGGGAAACGTTTATTGCAAACTTTTTATTTTGTCAACGTTGGCAATACTGTTTGTAGGTAAAATGTAAATCAGCCTTATAAATGAGAAGGGGTTATACTCCGGTGCTAAATTACAAGACTCGCAGTTGGCTTAATAACTCAGCTGGAAAATAGCGATCGTTATTTATACGTTAACCGTGCACTTCCTTCTCTTTGCAGGAACAGAGATGCAATATTCCTGTAAGCAACGGAGGTGGTTAACATTCTTCTACCTTGCTGCCTGTACTCCTAAGTTTAAAATTTAGATAATGGAGTTAATCCGAAACACCTCAACGAAGAATAATGTTTTGATGTTAGAAACGGCAGAAGAAATGTATTAAAAAAATGGAAGTTTGTATAATTATGTACAAAGTTATTAATACAAATTAGACGCACAGATCCTGGATGCATTTAAAGTTCTGGAATCGACGGGGTTGCCGTTTACCTCTACCAAACCTACCTTTGCCAAGAGCATCTTGTTGTATGGGTAGGTTGTCTTCAACACTTACGTGGGTCATACACCGCGTTAAAAATGTGAATCGAGTGGGGGTTTATCACTTGCCAAACCTGCCAGTGGATAAATCCCTGGACTTTATGTAGAAAACAAAATCCAATTTGTTGATATTTAACTTCGAGGTTGTTTTATCCCGGAGAAGGATTTTCTGAAGGCATCTAGTGACCATTTATTGGTTATATTTAAGACATTTGATTTTTCAGATACTTTTATGATACACAATTGCAAATTCGAAAAATATCTGGTCAACAAAAAAACATATTGTTTACTTTAAATTTAAGCGCCTAGTGACTATTTTTGATAATATTTCCTTAGAAATCATAACTATTTTACCACTAGTCGCAGCTGATAACATTAAAAAAATCTTTATTCTTATAAAAAACTAAATTAGAAACGGAATTATGAAAATAAAATTTGTTAAAAAACCATTAAGAAGTAAAATATTTGTATTAACTCTTCTTATTTGTCAGAGAGAGCCCTTCTTTAGCGGAGTATAACAGGTAGATATTTTTCTAGGACACCTACAAAGCGTACCTTACACAAGTTAGCCATTATCCCCCCTCCATATCTTAGAACAGGGGATGTTTGTACTGCATATTACTTATAATCCTTTTCTAATCCCTTTAGCATTAAGTGTGCTCGTCATACAAAAAATAGAAATCTTTTAAACATTTATTTAATCCTATATCTTACTATTTAAATATAAAGATCCAATGAAATACACTATATAGATTATCTACGGAGCGTAACTTACGGCTAGCTGAAAGTAGTCCACTTATTCGTACATTTTGAACACAGATGCGAAATTATTAAAGATAATTTGTTCATGCAAAACAATATAATTTATTAAAGGGTGTCAGAGAAGTACAAATTTAGTGGAGAATGTACGACGTTACAAATTGACCAGTTACGTAAATTTGCGCAGTTTGTTCTATATGTCTAGATAACAGGCCTTCTTTCTTCTTCCTCCAGGTGTGACTTTTTTAATACCCGTATAGAAATTACATTAATTTGCAGCTTGTTTTCACTAAATAACATCACACGGAATCACTATTGGAGTAACTAATTCCATACATGTCTTATTTCTTTGGCTTGTTTGATAGCTTTAGGATGTGTGAATGAACATTGCGTCATTTTGAAGCCTCATGAATAAGATGTTACCTTATGGCCAATGACATTGCTCCAAATGTAAACCTTGCAGTGACGTAGCAAGATAAAAAAAGCACAAACTAAAATTAACAACGTGAAGTAATCTTTCAACGTAAATATATAAAATTTAATTTTTGACATAATTTCCTCTAAAGATGATTGCTTTGAGTACAATTAAATAAAAAATATTGTTTATGTATAAGAGGTTTTCTTTACTTAAAATAACAAACGAAAATTGATAATTAACGAGCAAAAATATAAAAAAAGTATGCTGAAATTGCTAGCACGAAAAATAATTTAAACAAATATAAATTGAACCAACCCCAAATGGAATATTGGAAAAGGATTTTTCTTAAATACGTTCCATTTCTTGGGAGAAAACATTAGTTATTGTTAATGTTCGTGATACAGAATATTTAAAAGGTATTTACAATAAAAACAGTTTTTTTTAATACAAATAGACTTAATAAGATTTCCATTAACTAAACTTGGAACATAAGTTGTACCCCGAGATTAAGTTATTGATAGAAACAGCGTTTATTTCGTCTACGTTTCTACATGCATCTGTAACTTAAGAGGATTAACAGAATTATTTTCGGACTAATAATGCAGTACAAATGTTTAATGTCTTTGCATAAAACTTAATTGTGCAAATAGGATTGTTTTAAATTAATTGTTTTCAAAAATTCTTTATGGTGCAGTGTTTTATAATCAATTTGAAATTTATAGGAAGTCTAATTTTCATAATTTGAGATTAGATAAAGAAATTTGAGTAAAAGGTTTGTTAAAATTTCTTTATATCATATTGATTGTTATTTTATTGCACTATTGTTTATTTGTATATTAATTTTCATTTATTTGAACTGTTTTTAGTCTTGATAATGATTATAAGAGAACTGTGATTGGTTAAAATGTTGGCAAGAGGGGATAAATAACTAGTTTAAAAAATTGTGTGTCTTAGAATAGCTTGGAGCATTTAGTCTTTCTTATCGTTATACAGAACATTATAATCTTATTATTACAATTAACAATCCATTATAATAAGAATTGGGTAAATGTATTTATGTTTATTATAACCTATAGGTAACCTTGTGAGATTAAATATATAAGAAACACATACACACTTGTAAACACCATTCTCATAACACACATTTTATTAATCAAACATGTTGGCTTCATCCATGAAGGCTGTTCTTGATATAATTACCTTAAGCTATTGGTATTAATGTACATTTTAAAATATTTTAATAAGTTCAATTAATATATATTTAAACTTTTATTATTTTATGTATAATTTTTAAGCGTCTTAAAATGGTAAATTATTATGTACTTCTATATTTTTAATGATTTTACTGATCTATTTAAATTGTTGAATATGTTAAATTATTACAAGTAGAGGACGTAATTAGTTCGTTTGCTTTAAGTACATAGATAAGATATTACCTGTTGTTGGCTTTTAAAATATGTTTTATCGAACTAGAACAATATCTGACTGGAACATACCTAGGGTAGTTTTATCACTGATAAAAATATATCAGTGTGCATTTCTTATATATTCATTTTTATAATTCAAGAAACGAATAACTCGTTTAAAAACAATCAAAGAGAAGGAAAAAACGGAAACGTGTTTATTACAATCAAAAGAATATTACCAATAGCTTATGGCAAAAATCCTCCACGACGCTGACTGTAAAATCGGCCTAACGATAATGACATAAAAACGTGCTTAAATTGAGGAAGGATTGTTTATATTATACAGAATGTCTACTCGTTATAGATGACATTAAGCCAAACTAACTGCTTTGTTATTGGGTTCGTTGTTATCAAGTCGGCATTACCTTAAGCGGGTAGTTATTTAAATGTCTGGTGTGTCTCAAGGATGACGTTTTATGTCTGTAAAGTAAAAATATCAATCGACTGTAAGGGGGTTTTATTTTTGTATTCATAATTTTTCCTCTTTTGTTTTTTCTTCTCGGATACCGCTCTTCCGCCCTCTTCATTATACTGTATCTTCCACTTCTCCCTTTTTCATACCATCAACAAATTTCACGTTAAGCACAAGTCAACAAATTCTTCTATTTTTTCTTGAAATTAACTATTATTATCTTTAGTATATTTCATTTTTACTTTCACTATCCCTTCCTTACCTTATTCTTCTCCGTTACACCCACTATATTTTCTCTATCCTTTTGCAATTACCAAATCTTACATTACTGACCGTCCATTTGATAAACTATTACCAATAACTTTTGCTTCAATCTTTCCATCTTAAAACGCTCCTTTTTAAAAATATAAATTCCTCCTATTAACTCGCACTCTTTTGACATACATCTTGTACAAACTTCAGTCGTTAAAATCTTGTGCTTTAAGTAACTACTAGAGTATTTGAAGCCGTTTGTCTCTTATACAATTTATAATTACAATAGACAACTATTCAATTATAAAATATAACTCCTAATACAATAATTACATTAAACAACTGTTAGTTATATTTTGCTTTGTAGTGAGTAGATCAAATCACTGATCGGGAATGTAGGCGCAATGATTGAGTTTCATGCAATGAAATATATTAATTTGAGTGTCTTATTTTTTTAAATTAATTCCATAACTTCATACTCTCCTTGTAAATATCTTGTACAAATTTTCAATCGTTAATAAAATACGATTTTATTCATCAAATCAAGATCAAATAATTTTTTTTAATCTACAGCGGATGACAATTAATTTTAATAAAGTTTTTTTCAAATATTTGTTTAATAATTAAATTTTAAAATATTTGGGGTTAGAGGTAGGAGTCAGACTGACTATCTTAATATTCGAAGTCTAGCGCTTTGGCACTGATCCAACTTTCCCATAGCTAGAAATGTATTCTCAAAGATGTAGGCCTATATGAATTTGTCTTTTGCCCCCATCTGGTTGTCATCGAAACCTCCACCGCACAACCTTAAATTGTTGCCATGATTACAACACAATATCATAAATAATTCTCTAGGATTAAAAATGAAAGAAAAGAATAAAATAAACAAATAAATTGGATTACCTGTTATCGAACCTTGCTTCACAAACGGATAATCCAAACAACGAAAAAAATAGTAACAAAAACGTATAAATAGTAACAAACAATAACAATAGTCCAACCGTATACATAGAAAGGGAAATGGAAAATTGCAAGGAAATTCGCTTTTCATTTTGTCACTTAATATTGTTATTCTGACGTATGTATATAAATATTTATATTAATCATAATTATAAAATAAAATTTGTCTTTGTTGATTTAAGTAGGAATTTACTTGCAATTATTTATATATTACTTGTTATGTTTAAACGTTCTAAAATAACGATTTACTGAACGATTTAAAGCAAGTTTTTTTAAAAAAATCCAACCGAGAAAAAATATTTTCGAGCGTACTAAGCGACATTCGTACTTGTCTAAGTAGGTCGCTAGGAAGCGTTCTTGAGCCAGGAAGTAGAAGTTACAAAATGTGGTCAAAGAGTGGTTATGGATTGTAGACTATTAAGTTCGTTTATTTTTGTTTTGTATTCCGAAATGTCTATACATTCCATATCGTGGTTCATGTCTGTATGAGTGTAGCCTATTTCTATCATGTGATTAGCAAAAGATGTTTCAGACTCTACTTGAATATAAGTTTATATCTTATTTGAATTTGAAATTCCTACTATAATCGTCTTTAATATCGTTAGGAATGTTAATATACATCTGAGTACATAACTATTGCTTTTCTAACATCAAAACGTAGTTTAATGTTTTGATTTTAGGAAAAGCAGAAAAATGTTCTCAAATGTATATTTGAATCTTAGTTGAAAGCTGTGGAGTGTTTGGTTAATGAACAATTTGCTATACTCTATAGAGTTTAGTCTGTACACATTTGGTGCAAGGAGTTTATAAGTTTTGTTAGTATTGTTTGTTAAACTGTGCTCTACTGTTTGTTTTAACGGCTATCATGTTCTTTGATTTTTGTACGAGATCTTATTTGAGGGTTTTTTATGTATATGGTGTAATAAATTTCTTTTCCCGCTTTTTGTTGTTTTTGTTATGTTGAGTAATAAGCTACGTTTTTGTCCAAGTATGTCTTTTCTTGCGAGTTATTTTTATTAAATATTTCAATTCTCATGTAAGTAATATTCTAGGTACAGTATTTAAAGTGCTATACGAATCCCATTTTCCAGTTCCATAATTCATTTATTTCTATTTCCAGCAAAATACCTTATCCATGATATTATTAAATTTTGTTTAAACATCTAAATGCTTTAACCATTCTCTATTCTATGACCGTCTACAATGAGTAGGTCTATTTAACATGGAAGCATATATTACTATGAGAAGATACTAACAACCAACGAAGAAACAAACACATTGAAAACGTCCTGCTTCTTGGACACTGGTGAGTACAAAGTGTGTATCAGTCTTACACAGTTCCCTTGCCCGACTTCGTGAGTGATAATGACAGTTCTTCCTTCATAAGTGACAGGTCACAGGCTCACAGGTTAAAGAATTTATCTGAGGATGCACTGTAACGCAAAAACTCTGCTTTGCGTAAGACTCGTTTAAATTAATTTTCCATCTAATCATTAAAAATAAATCAATACTGTTTTAAAACAAAAGAACTTTATAGATTTCTGATATGGCTAAGAGAAGGTATAATTGTAGACAAATGCGTACAACAAACAACTAATCACAGTTTAAATCTACAGTAGAGTACAAGTACTGGGCGTACCGAACGTGCCACTTGACCGGATACCGCAAACAGTGTCTGAAATTACAGGTGCTCGATGAAAGTAACCTGCCAGCCAATCATATAGTAGATCACCTTTAAACGATATTGCCATTTAGAAAAATCAGACATATCGGCAACCACAACAACCGAACTAATTATATTTTAATTTTTTGGTCGGGTCTATCCTCTGTCGTGGTTACTCCCCACGCATTAACTGTAAATGTCGTCATCCAGGGTAACTTGAGATAATGTTCAGTTTAAACTGGACTGATGTTGGAGTTAGTGAAATGTATGTTTTGAAGCTTTGTCCCTCAGGCTGAGAGGTTTTGTAAAAAGTTAAGGAGATTCTATTATGTTATGTCGAGCAGCTCGTTCATATTTATGAAACCACCTGTTGTATTACCCATAACGGTCTTGAAGGTTAGGCCAAATCGGTTTTACCTCGAAACGCGTATTTGCCATTATAACCGCGTTATCCATATACAAACTGTTTATGATTTAACGTTTCGCAAACACAGTTGCAGTATTTTGTTTGCATTTTGCAATTTTGGCAGCGAACAAGGTAGCGTTCCATCATAAGTCGTGACGTCAGTAGGAAAGGAAGGAGGGGAGGGGGACGTTGAACTCTACCAGAGTACATTCCCCTTGCGGTAAACGGAGCAAGGCAAACCTACTGTAGCTCCTTCTCTGTCTCTCTCGTGGGAAGGAATGTTACTTCGGCGTGAACCAATTGAGCGTTGAAAAGGCCAACAAAAAGACGGAATCGTCTTCGTCCGTCCTTTTGCGACGTTTTCAAAATGGCGTTCCGCGAAGGGGTAATGCAACACCGCGAAACTCTGGTGCGGTATTTTCTATAGAAATATCTGTTGCACCGAAGGCTTACATGGTTGTCGTTTGGGGACATGGGAAAGTTTCCACGTACTTATTTTATAACCTACTAAACCGTTTCAAAAGCTTACGCCTGTAAATAAAACACTCAAAAAACGAGTGTCGAAGAGAATAAGAAATAGGAGGTTATGAGCACGAAAACTACTAAACTTCTCCCTCTAATAAAGCCCTCAAGAAAACAAACGCTATATTTAAAGTTAGCATTGTTTTCTCAGCAATTACAAAAACTGACCTTAATGTTTGAACCAAAAGTTATTCCGATAGTTTAATTAAAACAAAATATATCTAAATAGTAAACTAAAAGAACCGAAACCTCTATGACATCGTGTGTAAATGGTGTTTTCAACTATGACCAGCCAGTGTGATTATTGTCGCCTATGAAGTAAGAGAAAGAATTAGCATGGTAAGGATTAACATTGTATAAACCCCCTGGTGTGGGATATACGGGAAGGTCATGCCATCATGTTTTCTGGGTAGCGTACCTAAATAATATCTACTCTCTATCAAGGTCAGGAAGACGTCCGTACATCTTACACCAGTTTATAGGCGGGAAAATGTAAGGTTGTCGTATAGAACAGCTATCATTACACATAGGCTAATATGGTGTAAGCAGGAAGCTCTCCACCCGAAACAAAGAGGAATATCCTAAAACTCGATAGACTGGACTCAGTTAAAATTTTTTGTAATTAGATTCATTTAAATTTATTGATTTTGTGTCATAAAAAGAAAGCCAAATTTGTAGAAACCTGGATTTTGTCTTTTAAAGTGTACGTTTTGTACGATTCTGTTAAAAACACAAATATCTATGCTATTAAGAAATAAGACTATAGAAGTAATAACGAAAATAAAATTGTCCCAATAATATAAATGTATGCCAACTTGTTTCAATGGACAAGTGACCATCTTCAGTGATACACACGTTACAACTAAGACACTGATAATGGCAATTTATTCAACGAAACACGTTGGTGTAACAAATCCGGTTATTGTAGTCTATACACGGACGATATAATAGTATTTCTTAAAAGTAATTCCCAAGCTCTAGTTTTATCACACATCGTTGCTCTTTAAAGTTTTAAACAAACAGCAAAATCAGCAGTCACATACGAAGAAAGCATTTACAGAATTAACTGAAGTAAACAATTCGAAACTCTAACAATATTTTCTTGTATGAACCATAGAGATCAAAAAACGAAGAGAAACAGACCCGTATTTGTGTTACACTATATATTATTAATTAATTTCTGAAAGCATCCTTAAAAATCAATTATTTTAAGATAAAAAACTTTTCCTGTGGGTTACCCAGACCTCCACTTGTCATTGTCATCAGGCCGGACATCCCTTAATGAGGACAGCGTTTTTCCTCGAACAAGTCTGTCAATCCTTGTCATGCATAGTGATTCATTTAAATTTCATTACAGGCTGAATTTAATTTTAAATATTAATTTTATTTGTTTCTTGTAAACACACACATACACACACAATAAAATGTGTTCACATTTTATTAGATACAAAATATTTGTATAAGAAATACAACGGAAACACACACAAACAAACACACATAAATAAATAAATAAATAAATATAGCATGTATAGATAGATTTCCTACTTCAGGGACGAAGTCCTGCACACACGAGCGATAATTACATCTCAGCATAGGAGTCTTTTAATATCCCTATCCTAATCCTACTTAGGTTAGGCAGATAAGTAGCGTGATGAGGCGATACTAGTCGGCCTGTGTCGGACACGCGCGCGCGCGCACTCACATTCTAACATGTATGGTTTTCAAAAGTAAAGATTATACTCGTAATTGTGTACGGCCTACCCTGTTGGCTTCGCAATCACGCAGGTTCTATCGATCCGATTTCCAATATCAGAACTGTTTTTAATTTGCAACCAGAGTGCATTGTAAACTAATTAAGTACAACCTATAGACAGTGATAGACCTAATCAGTACAACGACCGGTACATGGGAAGCGGTGCATGCGAAATAAGTTCCGCATACTAGCGCTACCTACACGGGCATCCAAGCAATTAGTGCAGGATGTGACTTCGGTTCTCCACATAAATATGGCAGACTATCTCGGCTCTAGACCCTTCTTCACAATGGTTTTTCAGTTTTTATTTGAACTCAACTTAATTTGAAAACCATTGCCCAATAAATTTAAAACTAAATTTTGTTAACTTTTTACAGAAACCAATTTTGCACCACGGATAACTGTAATACTGTGTTTATTTTATTAATTAAACCAGTATAATTAAATTAAAATTTACCAATTTTTATAAATTTAAAAAAAAACGCACGTATACGCAGATACTTATGGGCAGGACTAAATGGATCTTAAAACTTAGAGCTAAAACTAGAAATAAACACAGCTACATTTAGGCCCTATTCACAGCGTCGCTCTGGGTGGTGCGTTCGGTTAGCGTGTAAGGTTAGGTTTAAACGAGTGATCACAAAGCGCCCCTGTGGTTCCTTGTGCCGCAGGTTCCAACGCCTATAAGCATTGGGAAATGGGAAGTATCCCATAGTTTTCTCACATAGGTTAGCAGCGCTACAGATTCAGTGGAGACACTTAGTGACCCTGAGGGAACCGGCCCTTAATGTATCATCCGAAAATAAATTATTTCTATAGCATTGGTAAAAATGTGAATTCTCCCATAGTTTTTACACACAGGTTAGCAGCGCCACAGATTTAGTGGAACCATTTAGTGACCCTGAGGGAACCGGCCCTTAATGTATCATCCGAAAATAAATTATTTCTATAGCATTGGTAAAAATGTGAATTCTCCCATAGTTTGTACACACAGGTTAGCAGCGCCACAGATTTAGTGGAACCACTTAGTGACCCTGAGGGAACCGGCCCTTAATGTATCATCCGAAAATAAATTATTTCTATAGCATTGGTAAAAATGTGAATTCTCCCATAGTTTTTACACACAGGTTAGCAGCGCCACAGATTCAGTGGATCCACTTAGTGACCCTGAGGGAACAGGGCCTTAATGTATCATCCGAAAATAAATTATTTCTATAGCATTGGTAAAAATGTGAATTCTCCCATAGTTTTTACACACAGGTTAGCAGCGCCACAGATTCAGTGGATCCACTTAGTGACCCTGAGGGAACAGGGCCTTAATGTATCATCCGAAAATAAATTATTTCTATAGCATTGGTAAAAATGTGAATTCTCCCATAGTTTTTACACACAGGTTAGCAGCGCCACAGATTCAGTGGATCCACTTAGTGACCCTGAGGGAACAGGGCCTTCATGTATCATCCGAAAATAAATTATTTCTATAGCATTGGTAAAAATGTGAATTCTCCCATAGTTTTTACACACAGGTTAGCAGCGCCACAGATTCAGTGGATCCACTTAGTGACCCTGAGGGAACAGGGCCTTAATGTATCATCCGAAAATAAATTATTTCTATAGCATTGGTAAAAATGTGAATTCTCCCATAGTTTTTACACACAGGTTAGCAGCGCCACAGATTCAGTGGATCCACTTAGTGACCCTGAGGGAACAGGGCCTTAATGTATCATCCGAAAATAAATTATTTCTATAGCATTGGTAAAAATGTGAATTCTCCCATAGTTTGTACACACAGGTTAGCAGCGCCACAGATTTAGTGGAGCCACTTAGTGACCGTGAGGGAACAGGGCCTTAATGTATCATCCGAAAATAAATTATTTCTATAGCATTGGTAAAAATGTGAATTCTCCCATAGTTTGTACACACAGGTTAGCAGCGCCACAGATTTAGTGGAACCACTTAGTGACCCTGAGGGAACAGGGCCTTAATGTATCATCCGAAAATAAATTATTTCTATAGCATTGGTAAAAATGTGAATTCTCCCATAGTTTTTACACACAGGTTAGCAGCGCCACAGATTTAGTGGAACCATTTAGTGACCCTGAACGAATAAGGCCTTAATGCATCATCCGAAAATAAATTATTTCTATAGCATTGGTAAAAATGTGAATTCTCCCATAGTTTTTACACACAGGTTAGCAGCGCCACAGATTTAGTGGAACCATTTAGTGACCCTGAACGAATAAGGCCTTAATGCATCATCCGAAAATAAATTATTTCTATAGCATTGGTAAAAATGTGAATTCTCCCATAGTTTTTACACACAGGTTAGCAGCGCCACAGATTTAGTGGAACCATTTAGTGACCTTGAGGGAACCGGCCCTTAATGTATCATCCGAAAATAAATTATTTCTATAGCATTGGTAAAAATGTGAATTCTCCCATAGTTTTTACACACAGGTTAGCAGCGCCACAGATTTAGTGGAACCATTTAGTGACCCTGAGGGAACCGGCCCTTAATGTATCATCCGAAAATAAATTATTTCTATAGCATTGGTAAAAATGTGAATTCTCCCATAGTTTTTACACACAGGTTAGCAGCGCCACAGATTTAGTGGAACCATTTAGTGACCCTGAGGGAACCGGCCCTTAATGTATCATCCGAAAATAAATTATTTCTATAGCATTGGTAAAAATGTGAATTCTCCCATAGTTTTTACACACAGGTTAGCAGCGCCACAGATTTAGTGGAACCATTTAGTGACCCTGAGGGAACCGGCCCTTAATGTATCATCCGAAAATAAATTATTTCTATAGCATTGGTAAAAATGTGAATTCTCCCATAGTTTTTACACACAGGTTAGCAGCGCCACAGATTTAGTGGAACCACTTAGTGACCCTGAGGGAACCGGCCCTTAATGTATCATCCGAAAATAAATTATTTCTATAGCATTGGTAAAAATGTGAATTCTCCCATAGTTTTTACACACAGGTTAGCAGCGCCACAGATTTAGTGGATCCACTTAGTGACCCTGAACGAATAAGGCCTTAATGCATCATCCGAAAATAAATTATTTCTATAGCATTGGTAAAAATGTGAATTCTCCCATAGTTTTTACACACAGGTTAGCAGCGCCACAGATTTAGTGGAACCATTTAGTGACCCTGAACGAATAAGGCCTTAATGCATCATCCGAAAATAAATTATTTCTATAGCATTGGTAAAAATGTGAATTCTCCCATAGTTTTTACACACAGGTTAGCAGCGCCACAGATTTAGTGGAACCATTTAGTGACCCTGAACGAATAAGGCCTTAATGCATCATCCGAAAATAAATTATTTCTATAGCATTGGTAAAAATGTGAATTCTCCCATAGTTTTTACACACAGGTTAGCAGCGCCACAGATTTAGTGGAACCATTTAGTGACCCTGAACGAATAAGGCCTTAATGCATCATCCGAAAATAAATTATTTCTATAACATTGGTAAAAATGGGAAGTATCCCACAGTTTTCACACACAGGTTATAGATTGATTTAAAACAGAATAGGAGTCTACGAAAGTGAAATCGGTCAGAGGGAGTGAGAGATGCCGCCGTCTCGGCGAATGGGAAATTCACATTTTAATGGGTCGGTGAGCCTTGTTGCCAATTCTACGTTAAACTTTCGTTCGTCTCTAGGTGTCACAGCATTCAAACTGACAACACCGCATCCCTACCCCACCTCAGACACGTTCCTATTCTGGTTTAAATCAAACAATAGCAGCGCCACAGTTTCAGTAACCCACAGAGTGACCCTGTGGGAAGAAGGCCTTAATGTATCATCCAAAAATATATGCTATTATTTAAACTACCCAAAGTATTTTACCGATACCGTTAATTTAATTACTTAAATAATAATATTGGCTGTGAAAAAACGGTAAAAATTTTCCTTGTATTCAACTATTATTTCTGCCTCACGCGTATACCCCATAATGTAGTCCAGCTTAGATCAGGTATACTTATGTGCGTGACCTCCGATAGCATCCACACTTACTTTCCATGAAGAACCGAAATACATATGATCTTAACATTGTGATTTGAACTTTCATGTCAAGATCGTGACTTCACAAGATGTTTCCAATGAGTACAAATATAGATCTGGGTCTTTCGATACGCCACTTCACCTCCACGGAGTGATCTCCAATTAAAAGCCATTCATGCATTAAATAGCAAATATACTTATGCAATTAAATACATCAGTAATTTCTCATATATTAAATCACAAGTGAGACGAAACATTAATTTTATACGACGCATAACAATCATTTCGCAAGTTTTCGTTTATTTAATATAAAATTATATTTATTGTTATTTTTTAATTATACAATAACACCTTTTTTAAATCGTTAAATTGATATATACATAATTTTACGTTTTTCAAAAGTATTTTGAATTAGTAAAACTACCATTATAAAATTTACTCATGCCTTAATAATGCGGAGAGATTTTAATGAAGGGGAGGCAAGCTGATGTTTGCTGTACTACTCTATTCGCGCGACTACTGACCTACTAGCCTACCCTAAAAACATTCATGCAAGCATCTACGAATGTTTTTATTGCTCAGTATTAAGACTGTAATTACTACAGCAGTATGTGCTTTGTAAATTACTCACTTTACCAATTGTGTATGAAGTAAAAAAGAGAGTTAAGAGTAATAATTAAAAAAAAACTTACCACTAACAAATCATATTCCTACTGCAATAATTATAGTGAAATTGAGTTCCCACATTCCATTGGACAAGAATGCAGTAACAAGAAGAAAATGAAAGAATGTTCAAGCTACGTAGAATTACAATGCGTCTAAGCATTCAAGAGATTTTCTTGATTTAATTTGTGACTTCCTAGTAACAAGGATGTAATTTTAGCACGTTATATATACTCGTAGAAGAGCTGAGGACTAGAAGCACCTAGACCTCTATTAGAATAGGACCCCCTATTAAAATGGGGACCTCGCGATATCTCGGTCATTTTTGGAAATATTATATCATATTCTTCCCAACGCATACATTAAGCTATCACATAAAGCGATTATACTGGCTGTAATAGTTTTTCAGTTTAATCCCAGATGAGAATGGGTCTATTTTAGAACACAACTTTGAACAGATGATTCACTAATTCCCTCCTGTTTCCATTGCAGGGGTAATATTACATGCCGTCCTTAGTCCTGCTTTTATTCTACCGATCGTACCTCTATACACTTTGTGTAACATATATGAAACCTTATTAAATTGATACCATGATTTTCTATAAACCATTATTTACAATTCTTCCTCCGCTTCTGCATGCGATATCAGTGAAATAGCGCCTAATTAAAAAATAAACACATTATTTGATAACAAATGCTCTTGAGCATTTACTTTATGGTTTCCTAACCATAGCTCCAGTTAAACCATAATCTTAGTTAAACCATATCTTCAGTTAAGTCATAATATCAGTTGAACCACAACCTCAGTTAAATCATAATCTTAGTATAACCATATCTTCAGTTAAGCAATAACCTCAGTTAAACTATGGGCCTACTTCAGTTGAGTCATAACCTCAGTTAAACCATAACTTTAGTAAAATCATAACCTCATATATATCATAACCATAGTTAAGCCATAACCCCAGTTAAATCAAAATTCAGTTTAAGTTACAGCCTCAGATAAATCATAACCTCAGTTAAACTATGGGCCTACTTCAGTTGAGTCATAACCTCAGTTAAACCGTAACTTCAGTAAAATCATAACCTCATATATATCATAACCATAGTTAAGCCATAACCCCAGTTAAATCAAAATTCAGTTAAGTTACAGCCTCAGATAAATCATAACCTCAGTTAAACCATAACTTCAGTAAAATCATAACCTCATATATATCATAACCATAGTTAAGCCATAACCCCAGTTAAATCAAAATTCAGTTAAGTTACAGCCTCAGATAAATCATAACCTCAGTTAAACCATAACTTCAGTAAATTCATAACCTCATATATATCATAACCATAGTTAAGCCATAACCTCAGTTAAACAATAACCGCAGTTGGGTAATGCAAATGGTTATATTACTGTGGCACTCCGGATTTAAATAAAAGTTCATTTTTAAGTAAAATTTCTAATGACTTGGGCAGATAATTGACAGTGGTTATGAGATTAAACAAAGTTCAACGTTTTTTTTGTCCTGAATTAGGAGCTAAGGCACGTAGAAGAATTCTAGCGTGCTAACCCGACCGAATGTTCCGCCTACCAAACCATTCCCAAAGGCTAAAATGCCTTTCTTTCAAAAATAATAACTGAACTCTCCTGAATTTCGATAACAGCCCCAACTAAAACCGGTTTCAAAAATACTGTAATTGTTTAAATATGCAGAATTATCCGAATATTAAAGAAAACAATACCATAGAATTAAATATTAAAAAATTTGGACACAAGGATAGAAATAAACATCACGACGGTAAAGGAGGGTAACATTCGACTTTATTTTATAAGCCTTTCTTTTTTGTTGTAAATTGTAAATATTTATTTCTATTTACATTGTTTTTAGTTTTAGTCCCATAATTTGAACAAGTATGGGCGTTAGTAACCTTCCGTGATTCCTAAAAATCCCTTTCTCGGTTTTTTCGAATTATCTTTCCAAAAAACAAATATTTTAAATTACCTGATCAAGACACCCTATGGAGACTAAACATATGCTACGATATGCAAACTAGATTGTGATTACATAGTAAATAGATATTATTAGGAATAGGGTATTATTGTACCAAAATAAGATGACTTAAACGACATTTGTGTCAAGTAATCGTCGCAGGAAATTCGATGTTCGGGTAGTAAAGATTTTGTAAATGCAGAAATCATATAATATTTTACTAATACATTTAGACATTCTCGCCTTTTATGCAAGTAGTTTCTTCTTTGAACTATTTTAGATATTACAAGCAGGTTCTGCAAATGTAAAAATTTTGAGCTTAAACTTATGTAATGAAATATAGGCCTACCAAAATTGAATCTCAGATAGCTTGTGAGCAAATATTTTTTTTTAACACAGGACTTATAACAACTTGTAATTTTTATTTTAAATAAATAAATCCTCTCAAACACAAATATATTTTATACAATCCCTTTTGTACATTTCGATTGGAAAGCATCTTCAGAGGATTTTATTCTTGTAAGTTAATACTTCCCTCTGAAGATGACCGGAAAGTGCGTAATGGTTTTAATAAAATGTTTTTCAGGTTAAGAGGTTTTATTTATTTAAAATTAAAAAATAAGAACTACAGTTTCTATTTTATGCAGTTTATACCATTGAAGATGATTTTGTCATTAAAAGCGTTACAAAATTTAACTACTTACTGCTAGTTGGTGTTCGTGACTAAATTACAAGCATATAAAGTTAAACAGAGTTTTGCGAGGCGTTTTATGGGACATCCTTAAATCCACTCTGTGTTTGGAAAAGCGAGGGTCTTTCCGACAACGGCTTTTACGTTGACTGAACCCCCTTCCGCCGGAATACACAACGCCAAGTCTACACGTTTACTTATCTAACATCCTGTGACGAAGGAAACTCATTGGGAATCCACTGTTAGGTTCTTTGACTTCAACAAAATCGCCAAGTACGCCTACTGTAAGCTTGTTGAGTTGTGGGAAAATATAACAATCCTTGATCGGGAATACTTAACTTTAATATCTTACCTGTTTGTTTATTTATCGACTGCAAAATAAAAAAAAATAAAACTTTTTCCTTCTTATTCAAACAAAAAATATGCATTACGTAATGATTATTACCAAAATAATACCTACCAACATGATTTGTTTGTTCAAGGACGCTCCTGTATTTAACACTGAGACATACGAAACTAGGCAACCAACATGTTTATTTGGTGAAATACTTGCTTAATACTGAACATAAATAACGCTGGTTCACATATGTTATTAATAACCCTTGTGCAGGCATATTGCATTATGGCCATGACTGTGTAGGTTATACTACAATTATCAAAACAAATAAAATTTCAAATTATTCTTAATTATGCATTCAAATACACCTCTGTGACTTGCATATTCTCAAAGTTGTGTTTCATTATTTGATAATTACATACAAGAATTATACGCTGGTACTCAACTTATGTATTTATGTATTTTATTTATTGAGCCAGAGAAACTACATGAGTTGCATATATTTAAAATAAAACACTAATACAATGAATTTATATAATTAAAAACATTTAAAAAAAGTTTTAAAGCAGTTAATTTTATTGTTTCACTTTTTTACGTCATCGCTGTTAAATGACGTAAAAAGGCGATGGAGTTCATATTTGCTACGAGCATTAGTAGTCAACGCATCACATCCAAAAGGCATTTACTTACTTGATTATGACGGCCAATCACAACGAATTCTCTACTGCTTGTTTAAGGTTTATCACTAATTATTACAATAAAAAAGTACGATTTCTTTTGGAGAAAAACCAAAGGTTATTTTAGGCGTAAATGTTTCGAATATGGTTTAAGTTAAAAAAACTTTTCAGTTTCAAATAACTGCAGAATACTTAAACTAAGAAACAAAACATTAAAGAAGGAATGAATAAAGTAGAAACACAACATTTTTAGAATAAGTAAGTTGAATTGAGAAATAGTAGAAAAAAATTAATTTTACGAAACACAGTATAAATAGATGGCATACACAGTCAATCTGCTTTCATGAACATAATTTTTAACATGCTAGAAGAACGTCTCATTACAATAGTAAATATGTGCTTGGTTATGACAGCTCCACACATATATTTATCGATCTTCGAGTAACATCAAACAGTTAACATATAGTGGTATCCAACACTTTCTCTCTGCTCTAAGTTCGAACGGAACAATTCCATGGACGAACGTTATCCTTGATTTACCATAGTTTATTATGATACAAAGCGCACCATGAGAGAGTGTGTGTGTGTGTGAGAGAGAGAGAGAGAGAGAGAGAGAGTGAGAGAGTGATAGAGAGTGAGAGCGAAAGAGAGAGAGAGAGAGAGAGAGTGAGAGAGAGAGTGAGAGAGAGAGAGAGAGAGAGAGAGAGAGAGAGAGTACATATTTTAGTTTACATAGAAAATAAGACAGTCTGATTGTTCATAAAAATAAAAAGAACTTGAAGATGGTGAAATAGCAGAATTGTAACAATGCTAACAAGGAGTACCTAGCCTTGTGACTTCAACATCCGAATCATAGGTCACAAAGATAAAGCTTATATTTTTGGATTATCCGTAAAGTACCGTGTGAAAACACGCACCCACAAATACAACTTCGAACTTGTGAGTCCGGCTATGGTGACTAGCGTCATATCAGGTCTCTGATAGCCTGAAAACTTTATTTTAAGACCTGAACTGGTGACAGGCTTGAACGCCCATAATTGAAAATAATTTAAACATAACCTTGAAATAATCTCTACATGCAGACAAACACAGCTGATAGCGTTAAGCTCTAAGTTTTACTTCCGGAAATCTTCGGTACAATTTGTTCCGGTTACGGAAATAGATGTTTGAAAATGTCATAATTATAACATTTATCGTGCCGCAGACGGCGTCAGGCCCAAACATTACACTCACAAATAAAAATTAAAACGTTTCTTTTAAGGAGATGGTAATGACGTCATAAAGATATTACTAAAGATTCAATAAAAACAATCGTCATACTTTACGATAGAAAAAAGAAATTTAATGCGCTACAAAGTAGAAGTTCAAAATTGATAGCATATTTACAGGGGTATAATTTTAGACAATGGTATACAATTATTATACAATGGTGTACAATTGTTATACAATTGTATAGAATTATTATACAATTGTATAGAATTATTATACAATGGTATATTATTATTATTATACAATGATATAATTTTACAAACAGGGATAGATATGTTTTTGTAACACTACGTGATCCGGTCTGCATTTTATTGATGCAAAAAGTAATTCCCAAAATTGATTACCATTGCATTGACATTTAAGCAATGTCAATTGTTACTATTTAATTGCGAAGCATATTTATTACTTGTTAAAGGGGAAGGAAATATTAAACGTCTAAAAATATAGGAATATAACTGTAAGAACCTAAAATAGAAACTTTCGTGAAGGAAAAGACTGTCTAATTACAGCCCGCTTGTTACGTTAATGGTAGGGAATGTTTCTTTAAAATATTACTGTCGATTTCTCCTAAACTAGGTACTTGTTTTCTTTACGAGATTATTTTATAAAATATACGTAACATTAAGCAGGAAACTGCTCGAAATTTCCATGTAATTTGATTATGTAAAGAAGCCTCTAATTACAATAGCAATTAATTTTAATAAACGTAAAAGCAAGACTACAATAAAATAGGTCAATTATAATTATAGAGAGATCTGCAGTCCGTTTCACACCGGGAGGTTTTCGCATAGTTCGAGCGGTGTTAGGGTCCAGCTTTACTGAATATCCAATAGGGCATTAAATTCCAGAACAATAATTCATTAACCATATATTGATTCAATGCACTACAAGTCTTTTTTTGTCGGGCAAACATCTTAAAAATTTGAACAAATTTAAAACGCTGGTACTTGTCAATGTTAAAAGACTAAACAAAATATAAAATGCATAATAAACGTAGTTAAGATTAAAGCAGGAGATGGGATAAAATCCTTACAAGTAAGCAATGAGTTTTTATTGAATTATTAGGGTCACTGGATACAAACTGTATCATAAAAAATATACTATATTCGATAAAATTAAAACGACAGAGGCCACTCTAATTTAAAAGAACATTAGAATAGCGAAGTGTGCACGGTTTGCTCGCTGGTTACATAATTTCTATAGCATGTACTTATACATATTTACGTTGTACTTAAGTGTGTTTTATTTAAGGTCATAAAGCCCAAGAGCCTCAGAAAAAATATTAAAAAATTATTTTTTTATGATCTACTGTAATTACTCGCACAGACCCATAATAATATCATCAAAGCTCGTCAGGATCATTAGATCTTCTTCGCACATCTACAGCCAGAGTCTGAATCCCACTATGGGCGGCAATATAGCCTATTACAATAATCCCATATAATTTCATTGATGGTGATTACAATGTTCGTTATTGTAACCTTCTAAATATTTATTGTCGCTCTAAAAATGGTTCCAAGAATGCTGTTGAATTCACTACGAAGGATCTCGTGATATTAAAAACACCACCAATACTATCTGAGTTACTAGCATTAAAGTCTCCTCTTTCATATGAAACATGTTAATAACTAGTTTAAACGCCCCTTCTATTCAACAATGAATTGCAACAATGTCCAATATCCACTGAAAATATATACAGCTAAGTTTATAGAAATCGATGTTACCCAAAGAGTACTCGGGAAGTGGCTCTACGCATGATCACTTATACGGGGTAGGTAGCCTCGCACAGGGGAGGATTAAAGAGGTGCTTGGGGTATAGCAACAGAACATTTGCAGGTATTTTCCAATTTGCTTTCAAATTATATATCCAATAAAATGAAATGTAGGATAACCTATGAACGTAGTAAATCTACCGTGACATAGTACACAGAATAGATAGCAGTTTTCTACCTACCGACAAGATTCATTTTACATGATAAAAAATATTGATTCTTAGGAAGCTTACTCGAAAATTTTTCCCTGGTCTCCGCGAAACCTCAACCAGCACTTGATCTCGAAAAAGTCAAAATACCTGACCAAAGACAAAACGGCTTGAATGAACAAAAGGAAAAACTGTAACGTATGCTCGAAGGGAAGCAATTACTCTGGAAGGAAAGCATAATAAAGGGAAGGTAACCATTTCAAGCGACGAAAGTTCCTTACTATGTAACGTGTAAACAGATTTTACTGAAAAAGAGATAGTGTTCCAATTGTGTTTTTAGTAACATTACGTTTCTCTTACCAAATCTATAATACTATTCCAGCGTATTTCCTGTCAATATTTTTTCCACGTTAAAATTTATAATATAAACAATTTGTGAGTGAAGCTAACTCAAGTGTTCAACTAACTCCAGAACAGCTAGGCGTGGTAACACAGGAATGTTGTCTAGTCCTAAGCATAAAACTAAATTTACATAGACCTGTTTATCCACTTAGTTGTTAAGATGAATATACTGTGCGACCGGTGAATAACTGAGGAGTTTGGGTTTTAGGTTAATCGTATTTTCGATATATCATTTCGTATAAATCGATATATTCATTATTAAGAATTTTGACGAGTTGGGTGAACTTAAATAACAGAAGAGACCACACAAGAATTGATAAAGGTGTCAGAAGTAAAACCTTGAGAAAATGGAACGCACGAAGTGCTGTTAACGCTGGAGCGAAATGTAGATCTCGTTCTTGTACAATAACCTCGTCCTTGTAAGATTTTTGTAAGACAGTTTGGGTTTCAGGTTGATCGTATTTTATTATAAATCAATATAATAATTATTATCTAAAAAGAACACGATTTTGACGAGTTGACTGAACTTAAATAACAGAAGAAACCACAGAAGAAATGATTAAGGAGCCATAAGTGAGCTGAAGTAAAACCTTGAGAAAATGGGACGCACGAGGTGCTGTTAACGCTGGAGCGAAATGTAGATCTCGTTCTTGTACAATAACCTCGTCCTTGTAAGATTTTTGTAAGACAGTTTGGGTTTCAGGTTGATCGTATTTTATTATAAATCGATATAATAATTATTATCTAAAAAGAACACGATTTTGACGAGTTGACTGAACTTAAATAACAGAAGAAATGATTAAGAAGCCTTAAGTGAGCTGAAGTAAAACCTTAAGAAAATGGGACGCACGAGGTGCTGTTAACGTTGGAGGAGGAATGTAGATCGAATCGAACCTCGTCCTTGTAAGACTTTTGTAAGATAGTTTTGGTTTCAGGTTGATCGTATTTTATTATAAATCGATATTATTATTGTTATTAATAATTAATTAAAAGCAACATTTCGACGAAGTGCGCGAACTTAAATAGCAGAAGAAATTGCACAAATGTTAATTAGGCCGTCAGAAGTAAGCTGAAGTAAAACTTTGAGAAAATGGGACGCACGAGGTGCTGTTAACGCTGGAGCATAATGTAGATCTGATCAAACCTCGTCCTTGTAAGGATTTTAGCCTGTTCTGTGGAAATAATAATACTCAGGTGGAGAATTTCTCGATTTTCATACCTTCTCTGTACATCTCAGAAGTAGAGTTTTTGGAATCCTGGATTACAGAATAAGTTGGAACAATAATGATGAGGGAATAATACACTTTGAGTGGATAAAAACGTTTCAAGTAACTAAACCATAATACGTTTTATAGTTTAGCTGATTTTTTTCTTCCTTTCGATTTGTCAAGTATATTCAACGCTCAAACGGAAACATATAGAAGTGTACTCATACTTAAGAGGCTACTTCACTTCTTCTTGAGAGAGTTACGTTGTGTGATAAGTCTGTATACGGACTATATTATAAGAGTATCGTCTTAAACGTATGATTTCATACAAAAGCGGGTCTCCTCTTCTTACAGAGGTTATGTTTAAACCTTTTCCAAAGTAATTCCTTATGGAATCCGAGTTGCCTTATATTCAAATAAGTATAATATAACACAGCAGCAGATATAAATGTTTAATTTTTTATAGTATACTTAATAAATATTTAAATGCAAAATTTACAAATTTGTAAAAATGGTGTAAAAATCCATATAAATATACAGTAAAATTAGACCTTAGCTAGTCAAAACAATTCACAATTGTAAATATTAAAAGAGTTTACTCAAAACCTCATACTAATTTATTAATACATACTGACTGGCTAACTGAGGAAGGCAACATCGTGACCGAAACTAGTATGGATTAATTTAATTAAACTAGTGAGTAGTGAGGTTATAAGTTGATTCTTAATTTTACCGTTAAGGTATTAATATTAAAAAAATCCATTGGTTGAAATAAGGTTATATTACGTTCATCATTACGTGGTTTAATACAGCAATGCATAACCACAATGGTCTAGAAAGCATTAGAATACTTTACAAACGTGTAACAGGAATTATTAAAGATATAATGACTAATCTTAAATAAACACGACTCTGGGAACAGCAAAAGACAATCCCTGTATTATCCAGTTAATTTATTCTAACATTTCTAATACAGTTTCAGTCATTTTGGTCTTTCTCCAGACTAAAACATACCCCTATAACAAACAATATTAATCTCTTATGAAATCTGTACATTTTTTGTTACATGTTTTAGTCTTGAGAGTAGGCATAAGGAGATAATAAAACATTGACGGAAAATTGTTATTCTTGTGAGCTACTGTCAAACACGAATTAACTACACAAAACGAAAAGAAACTAATAAACCACAATACATGCACATTTCAGTTACAAGATAGACATCTGGTAAACAAAAATTTTTTTTAACTTCCTAAATAACAAGACTCCACCCACTCCTATCCTACTAACAAACTCGACTAATCACATACTGGCACTTACGGACGTCAACCTATAAAGGGGGCGGGGCTAGAAAACTAGCTACAAAAAGTGCAGAAGAGAACTTCTGAAGGATATTACCATGTAAGCGAAATGTGCATCGTGTTGATTTATAGTGAATATATTAATATTATCGTAATTGCTGGGTTTTTATTTGCGTTTAGTTAGTTAACATACGTATTCAATTAAACTAGTTATTCATATATCGTTTTATCTGAGTTTCAAATATTTAATAATGCATACAACACGTTAGATTCTTTTAATTATTAAAACAAATCCTATAAAAGTCTACTTTTCAATCTGTATTGAACATAATAAAGCTAAAATATATGCACTGTACCAAAATACACTCTTTCTACATAGAAATATTTTGCTTTAAAACAATAAATCACGAGAAATTCAAGTCGGAAATTTTATTTCACTCTCTTATTACGCACATTATCTCGCTCATTACGAACAGGTATCGTCATGTGGTTTGTAACATTGTGTGACTTTACCAGTCTGCACTTTATTGATGAAATTATTACAATAAACTTGAGCGGAGGATAATTCCTAAAATTGATTACACTTGCATCGACGACGTTTACACAGTGTTAATTTTACTATTTAAATGTTAAGGATATTCATTAAATTTTAAAGGGGGTGAAAATTTTAAACGTCTAAAATTATAAGAACATAACTGTAGGGAACTGAAAAGGAAACCACCAGTGAAGGAAAATACTTTTTAATTACTTTCCGCTAGTTCCGTTAATTATTGAAAATGTTTAAAACAGTCCTCCCGATTTTACCAAAAACTATACTTGTGTAATGAATGGGTTTAAAGTAAAATACATATGTAGACTACAAAGCGACATTTATGAAAAAAAACAATGGAAGTAGAAAAATAATTTGTTTACGTAAGCAAACCTGTAATTACAACAGTAATTATGTCCAGAAGAAATTAAAATGTACAAAGGCTATACTCAGCGGTAATTCATTTACGGGAATAAAAAACACGAAGCATAAAGAAGCATTTTAACCATTACACAACATAGTGCAGCATTTCTACTACTGGTAACTGTTGGAGAAAGAATTTATAAGAAACCACCTTACAATACGTTCCCTTCTGTCACATATAGCAAGTATACTATTAATTAAAACAAAAAAACCTTTAAATCAGCCGTAAAATGACTTAACGCGCGTCAATGCTGTATTCTGTAACTAATTTGATCACTTTCTCTGCATAAACTACACGTTTTTACCTTGCCGGACGTGAGTTGGCAATGCTGTTCCCACAATTCCCGGTTACTCCTATTAATTCCCACAAAACAAACAACAATGGAAAAAGTGTGCTTCATGTTATCTATTCGAAGGTTATGTCATGCAAAGTAAACTTAACACACAATGACGTTGCTATTATAAACTAAAGCAGGGAAGGGGGGATTTTGTAAGGAAAAACAACGGTTAGTGTCAAGATCTTAACTTTCCTTTCTTTTCCTGGAAGTAACGATTTCAGTATGAAATTGTATCCTTCGCGGAGCTATATCATTCTAATGTACAGAGCATAGATACAGAAATACATATTTCAAAGAGGCATGGAGCGATCGCCTATACCAACAACCAATATTTCTGCTACATACTAGTTGTAAGGTTCTATAAATTACTCTTTAAATTGCGATTTAAGAGATTCTAAAGATGGAAATAATATAAGCTTTTGTTGTTACACTAGTTTATGTCAATCACCTATTTGGATGGAGATCTTAACGAGACTATTTACGATTGCTAAACAAATGTCTTTTATTTCTGCTATATTCTAGTTGTGTGCTCTTGTTGTGGCAGTAGTTTATATCAATCACCTATTTGGATGAAGATCTTAACGAAACTATTTACGATTGCTAAACAAATGTCTTTTATTTCTGCTATATTCTAGTTGTGTGCTCTTGTTGTGGCAGTAGTTTATATCAATCACCTATTTGGATGAAGATCTTAACGAAACTATTTACGATTGCTAAACAAATGTCTTTTATTTCTGCTATATTCTAGTTGTGTGCTCTTGTTGTGGCAGTAGTTTATATCAATCACCTATTTGGATGAAGATCTTAACGAAACTATTTACGATTGCTAAACAAATGTCTTTTATTTCTGCTATATTCTAGTTGTGTGCTCTTGTTGTGGCAGTAGTTTATATCAATCACCTATTTGGATGAAGATCTTAACGAAACTATTTACGATTGCTAAACAAATGTCTTTTATTTCTGCTATATTCTAGTTGTGTGCTCTTGTTGTGGCAGTAGTTTATATCAATCACCTATTTGGATGAAGATCTTAACGAGACTATTTACGATTGCTAAACAAATGTCTTTTATTTCTGCTATATTCTAGTTGTGTGCTCTTGTTGTGGCAGTAGTTTATATCAATCACCTATTTGGATGAAGATCTTAACGAAACTATTTACGATTGCTAAACAAATGTCTTTTATTTCTGCTATATTCTAGTTGTGTGCTCTTGTTGTGGCAGTAGTTTATATCAATCACCTATTTGGATGAAGATCTTAACGAGACTATTTACGATTGCTAAACAAATGTCTTTTATTTCTGCTATATTCTAGTTGTGTGCTCTTGTTGTGGCAGTAGTTTATATCAATCACCTATTTGGATGAAGATCTTAACGAAACTATTTACGATTGCTAAACAAATGTCTTTTATTTCTGCTATATTCTAGTTGTGTGCTCTTGTTGTGGCAGTAGTTTATATCAATCACCTATTTGGATGAAGATCTTAACGAGACTATTTACGATTGCTAAACAAATGTCTTTTATTTCTGCTATATTCTAGTTGTGTGCTCTTGTTGTGGCAGTAGTTTATATCAATCACCTATTTGGATGAAGATCTTAACGAAACTATTTACGATTGCTAAACAAATGTCTTTTATTTCTGCTATATTCTAGTTGTGTGCTCTTGTTGTGGCAGTAGTTTATATCAATCACCTATTTGGATGAAGATCTTAACGAGACTATTTACGATTGCTAAACAAATGTCTTTTATTTCTGCTATATTCTAGTTGTGTGCTCTTGTTGTGGCAGTAGTTTATATCAATCACCTATTTGGATGAAGATCTTAACGAAACTATTTACGATTGCTAAACAAATGTCTTTTATTTCTGCTATATTCTAGTTGTGTGCTCTTGTTGTGGCAGTAGTTTATATCAATCACCTATTTGGATGAAGATCTTAACGAAACTATTTATGATTGCTAAACGAAAATCTTTTATTTCTTCTATATTCTAGTTGTGTGCTCTTGTTGTGGCAGTAGTTTATATCAATCACCTATTTGGATGAAGATCTTAACGAAACTATTTATGATTGCTAAACGAAAATCTTTTATTTCTTCTATATTCTAGTTGTGTACTTTTGTTGTTGCAGTAGTTTATGTGAGGTTCTCTTGTGGCAATAGTTCATGTCTATCATCTATTTGGATGGAGATTTCAACGAGGGTATTTAGGATCGCTAAACTAACATAATTTATTTCTGCTATATTCTAGTTGTGAGGTTCTGTTGTTGCAGTAGTTCATAAAGATCGGTTTTTTGGATGGAAATTTTAAGGAGGGAATCAATGAGCATTTTTTATTTTCTGTTTCTGTTATAGTCTAGTTTTGTGGTAGGTTACTGTTGTAATTTATATCAATTGACAATTTGAATGAGAATATGAGGAAACTATGAAATAATCGCTAAACGACATATCATCTAGTTGTGTAATTCTGTTGTTGCAGTATTTCATGTCGCTCAATTGTTCGGAAAAATCATTGCACTATTAGTCTGTTTACCACTGCAGAGTGTTTCAACCTTGGTTAGCCAAGTAACCGAGGTCAGCTTATCCTTTGTTATGGTAACGCGGGTGAGAGATGCAGTACTAAAATTGTTGAATGATTATTTTTACGCTGTTAATTACAACAGGTAATTCGATAATACATAAAATTCCTAATCAAAACATAAAAAGGTTTTAATTCCTATATGATTTTTAATTTTAAAATAAATACATTGTATATTATGGGGAACATTCAAAAACCGACATTAAATGTTAAAAAGTTGAAAAATAACACGATTGCTCTGAAAGTTGGCAGTACTGACAGTTGAAGTTAAAAAAGAGGCCGACAGGTGAAACAACATTATAAAAGCAAACAATGACTTAGGTATAAAGAAAATGTTTCTATGCACTGAGGAATTAGCATTATGTTATTAAGTTTTTAATACCAAGTATGAGATAAAATCCACTCGTTATAAGTGAACAGTCGAAATACAATGTTATAAAGTTAGCTAAATGTTAGAGACTATTGCACTTGTAGGGTCTACGTATAGTAAAACGTCCTGCCAGTTGCAACAAACACTGGTAACCACTTGGAGTAATTGTGGAATAATTTTTAATTTTAAATAAATAAAACCTCCTAACCCCAAAAATTGTTTTCATAGTATTATCTACATTTGAAATAGAAGATATTACTATTATTATTAAAATAATATATTACTATTTTTCTCAAATAATATGAAATTAATATAAATAGTGTATAACAATAAATTATTATTACTAGCCTATAAAATATTAATTAAATATTAACTATATTAAATTACTAATATTATTATTATAAAAAATTATTTTTGTAACAATTTTCTCTGAAGATGACTGCTTTACAATCGAAATGTAAATAAGGCTGTTAATAAAACGTTTTTGTGTTTAAGAGGTTTTATTTATTTAAAATTTTAAAAACTTCATTGTTATAATTATTGAATCTGTGATTAGAAAATGTCTTGTTGATTCCAAAAAAATCGTTATCAAAATAGCCTATTCACAGTCTATTGTTAATTACGGATTTTATTTTATAAAGAGATCTCTTTGGTTCCTCACCATGATTTTATTCACACAAAAATCATTTATTTAAAACCAAATTTAAACATTTTGAATACTTAACTCTGAAACAATGTGTTTAATGGATCTTTTAGAATAAAAGTATTTGATAAGGAACCAACTATTCTTTGAGCTTAGCTTGTGAGATTATGATAATAATAAATAGCCTAATAAAAGACGTTTACAAAACTCACAAATTAATCATTTATTTACTCATGAGTAAATAAAGTATTAACTTCTGAGTTTTGTGTAGCCTACGTCATGTATTGGTTATAAACCGTCTAGGGTTGTGTCGACAAACTAATGCCGTGAATACAGCGTTTTCCTTATTTTCCAGAAATTCCAAAGAATTTACTACCTAATGGAGTGTCAACAACATCTGAAAGGAGGAAGTTGCAGTAAATATTTGTAGAACGACAGTGGTGCTGGTTAGAATTTTAACTTGGTAAGATCGATGGAGCTATTTTCTTTGTTTAACCACAAAGTTAAAAGTTAACGGTGGATAGACCCAAATTGGTTCAAACACATATAAGAAAACGTCTATATTTGGCTGTATAGCACGTAATAGTCACGTCAGGTACAGCTGATGAAATTGTCGGCAACAACAGCGCATTTGCTCAACACATGGTAATGTGGAGCGAATTAATTTCGCATCCCCGCATAGAAGAACAACCTGGCGTCAAGCCGATGATGTTCC
Source organism: Prosapia bicincta (assembly GCA_036971475.1). NCBI lineage: Eukaryota > Metazoa > Arthropoda > Insecta > Hemiptera > Cercopidae > Prosapia > Prosapia bicincta. Next base: position 113,505,618 of record JBAIZL010000004.1, read on the forward strand.
TATTGCTAAACAACTATTCTTTGAAGACACAACACAAAAATTGTGCTAAAAAACCAGCTTTGCTCACGCGAACTGTCCATTTCTGAATAGTTCCTCTAATAATAACAAAAAACATTAATCAAGCATTGTATGGTAAACGAACACTTTATCTAACCTAAGATAATACACAGTGCCTAATTAAGGAGTGACTTATGCACCTTGGTAATGGGTTCATTGTCCCTTCGAGACATAAATTTACATCTGATTGAGTGTCCGCCATTTTGGTCCGTCAACAATGACTTGGACAACAATGCTAAATACTTAACAGCATGCGGATTGACTAGGGAATTGCGTCACTAGACAAAATGACTTTCAACAAACATTTGCTGTAAAATATACTCAGCTTATGATTTGCTAGAAAGCTTAATTACTTTTATTAGCCAACATTAATGATTCATTTTACAATTAATATTTTCAATAATTCAATGTTTAAATAATTGTACTTGCATATTGTAGCTGAGCTTTAATTCCAGGGATAACAGGTAGACTATAACATTCTAAACATATCAACTTCACACAAGCTCCCTACCCTAGTCTCTCCCTCAGAAGCAGAGAAGCAGCATATGGCCATTCCTTAATCCTGCATATTAGCCAATCCATCAGAAACCAATTACGCACTAGCCAACGGATGTAAACAAAAACCCTAGACCTAATCGATTGTTTCGACGTAAAAAAATATTATATAGGTTTACATTATGCAGAAACAGATTTGAATCATTCTCCAATAGTTACTAAATCGATTAACAGAATAATCCCCAGCCCTTTTTCTCACACAGTGATGTATTGAGCAGACTGACTCCGACAGAGATTAAGTTTAACTAAAACCTTGTACTAATGAGTCATAATCTTTCTATAGATGCCAAATCCCCTCTATCTACCTATAATTTACAATCCTTATATTATACAATTTACATATTTTGCAAATAATCACAGTCAAAAATGCTCTGTTTGAATTATTGCGAATTTGGTCTCCAATATTTCCTCAAAGAAACTTTTCTACATGAAAGTAGCGTCTACATTTTCAAAGCAAAAGTTTTACTACACTTATAAAAACAGCACAAAAATATATAATTCTTGACGACATCGTAGTTAGTAGAGAAATAAATTAAGAATTCTAGATATATTAAGCTTCAAAACAAACGCTATCTGTTTTAATTTTTAATCAGCGTTCGATGAGCCCCCTGCATTTTATTTACATGATTCTGTAAGTTTTTCTTGTGCTTACAAGTTCGTCTACTACGGGATCCTTTAAAAAGAACTAAAAATAGAATAAAAATAAGTCGATTTAAAAAACATCGCTTGGAAAATAAGCACACATACTCTAAATAGTCTTTACTATCGATGAAGTAACAAGTATTTGGAAGTAAATATAGGCAGCTCTAGAGATTGAAACGCTCGGCCTCCTAAATTTAGCGACTAATGATAGGTTCGCTGTATGTAATAACCAGTCTGCAAGCCAAAGTATGCTGCTATGACCAGCGTAGCAGGTCGCGAAGGCACTGGAAACATGCTTTCGAGAGGACATTGGGATATTAGGTGCAATTAGTTTGAGAAATCCTCAGCTTATTTGTTCTAATAGTGTTTAAAAAATCACATGTTAATTGTGCCTGAAAATCACAGTCACGGAGAGAATAAAACCCTGGTCTAGAGTGGACGTTCGAAAGTTAAAGATTTCCCGCGTAATAATTTTTCAAGAGCTTATAAATTAAATACAAAAGTTGATAGTTGTACTGGTACCAAATGAGACCTACGTCCTCTTAAGAGGACCTACGCATTAGGTCAATCACTAGAAGAGGAAAAATAGATTTATTTAAATAAATAAAAATTGTAAATCGAACTGAGAATTCTCCAAAAATGAAGATTGAAGAAAGTTCTTCAAATTTAATAAACTTAATATTAAAGTAATTAATTAATACTTTTACGGAACACGAATAATAGTAAGTACACATCTAAACGTCAGTGACTAAGGCTTCTATAGTTTCACTAAGCCTATTCTATGGCGAGATCTTCAGACGCTTTTGAAGACAATTGAAGAGTCTGCATAAATTACACTTACACAAATCTTTGACAATTAGGTACGTATCTATTATTGGTGAAGAAGCGAGTAACTAAGTAAATTATTCAATAGGATTGTGGTTATAGGAGGCTCACGTTATCATGCCCTATAGACGAACAGGATTTCAAGAAACAATTGGAAATGTTATTAGTTCTTAAAGTGTAATTAATATTATACAACTATTTTGCCGGTCAAGGCGGAGATTGCCACAGCTTTCGCCCAACCAAGAAGTAGTGGCTTTCTATCTTCCGGGTTTGTCAGGGTTGCGACATTGGTTGCTCGCTTCCCACATTAGCCTGTATTTTTGGAAAGTTGTGAACGGAAGTAAAGAGACCTTCTTAGTTTCAAAAGTGAAATCAAATACTCCAAATACCTTTTTAATTTTAATTTTATTATAGAGAGGACTTGAAAGACGAAAGGGGAATATTAAAATGGGATTTTGGTATATGTAAGATATATATAAATCGAATGTAACTGACATTGGCCTACCTAGTGCTCTTTTAAGCTCTGTACCCCCTTAATTACAACCCCGCCACAGACATAAATAACTACTTGCAAAACTACTTGAGATCACAAAAAAATTCCAAAATAAATTTTACTTTTGCCTCCAAAAGACGTTTAATAGATATGACAGAGCAAAGGTCTTTCAAAGCCTCAGAGACATAACCTACTATAAAACCTGAACCCTTATATTGTATTTGTAAATTTCACACGCCACTATAGGCTACCTTCCTGTGACGCCGAATCATCTGCTTTCCTTGATAATGATATTGATTAGACCTGTAGAGGTTTTACCAAAACATGGCGTGAAATCAATATGCAGCAGGTGTATGCGGGTACTACAGTCAGCTGGTACATGTGCGTAGCATAGTAAATACTAGATAGCACCCAGCAATTAACAGTACAATGTTTAACCACATTACTTATTATTAAAAGGTGCCGAAGTTGAACTGGATATAATGTATTAACGATTTGCAAGTTAAATATAAACACAGTGACGGATGTCAAGTGTTGACAACATTTGTGATATGCTCGTATTAGTGTTATTCGAGCGCTCCAAGTAGGCAAAGCGGTAAGCTTGTTCCCACGGAGTAATACTACTTTTACATATGTTTAAAGGATACATAAAAATATTTCGATTTTTTTAGAGGTTTATTGCTTGAAGCATCAGAAGATTTTTTTGTACACAGGAAAACCTTTATTTAAAAAAAAAACAATTATTTACCTCCGTAAATCTAATCATTTCGTATTATTTACCAAGCAAACATAGCCACTTTAGCATTACACAGACATCTCGATTGTACGTTAATCAGAAAACTTTACAAAAGCAGAAAATATTTCTGTACGTCTTAAATGCAGAAATATTTTGCATCTAAACCGATGCAACAAATCTGCAAATAACCAATTTCGGGCGTACTCCAAGGACATTTCAGAACTGTCGTTTACCCTGAAGTCACCCAAAAAATGCCTCAAGGGGATTAGAAGATATCGCTGGGAATGTTTGCAATCTACACGTGTATAAATCCTGCAGAGATGTAAGAATAAGGTAGGTAGACCTATGCAAAGTTGCACAAATGCATTATGCGAAACAAAAATAAGAGATAAAAGCAACTGGATGTGGACTATACTGACAACCATCAGAAGAAACCAGAAGACAAATTAAAAAATAAAAAAGAAAACAATCTAAGGTAATGATTAATGGTGAGCGTAAAGAAGTAGGGCAGGACAGGATAATAACAGTTGGAAAAACTATACATGAATTATACCAAGGCATGAGAACTGGCCATCCATCTCAAGAGTAAAAGGTCCACCCATATAACACCAGAACAATAAAAAGATATTAACGCCGGTGTTAAGATCTAATCATGTTATATAATCTTTGTTTTTAAGAAACGCTAAAATATATACTTGTTTTTAAAATCATAATTATGAAATAAAGACAGTTTCGAAAACAAAGAAATTACAGTTATAAACTGAAATTTTACTCGAAAAATCTCTCAATCAAATCATAATTAAACCTCAAAGATTTTCAGTTTAAAAAATGTTTTCACCTTTTGAAACAATAACTAACATATATAAAAGCAAACTTATTCAGAGTACAATAACAAGAATAGGGCCAGGTTGAAAAGCAAACCCCAGCTGGCCCTTCCTAGAACGCACTACAGTTTTAGCTCACCTGTCTAATAGCAGACTCTAAGGGTTGGCCTGCGTTCTTCACCAATTCCTCAGTCAAAGCACTCTCTTCCACCAGTTGTTCGGACAAAACGTTTTCATTGATATCGGCGGCTGCCGGTTTTACCAGGTACTGTTGCACTCCCACAACCTGCAAAGTTAGAAGCGTTAAATCACTAACAATAAATATCTTTGTATTCTTATATATATATATATATATATATATATATATATATATATATATATATATGTATATAAAACAAAATATGTGTTCTTGCGTAACAATGAAAAAAAACAAGAGAAATACAGATACAAGAATAATTTATTTAAGTATACAATTCAAAGTTCTTGGTTGGCAAACAGTATAAACATCCTCAGGAATAATAATTCTACTGTTTGCTATCGAAAAGCTTTGAAATGTATAATTACATAAATTATTCTTGTATTTGTATTTCTCTTATATATATATATATATATATATATATATATATATATATATATATATATATATATATATAGAGAGAGAGAGAGAGAGAGAGAGAGAGAGAGAGAGAGAGAGAGACTGATGTATAAGAGACATGAGTACATAGATAGATGGACAGATGATTAGATAGGTATGTGAATAGATAAGTAGAGTAGATTATTATAGATAACAAGATAGGTAGGTGGATAGAGAAATATATATAAAACAACATAGGTTATACAAATACAAGAATATTTATTAATTTATATTCAAAGCTTTTCGTTGGTAAACAGTACAAACATCATCAGGAATAAATAAATGTATTATGATTATTGTATTATTCACTCCTGATGATGTTGGTACTGTTTACCAACAAAAAGCTTTGAATATAAATTAATAAATATTCTTGTATTTGAATAGCCTATGTTGCTTTAGATTATTAAACAAGAAAAAAAAAAAAAAATATATATATATATATATATATATATATATATATATATATATACACACGAGAGAGAAATATTATTATTATTATTATTAGTACAAATATATAATATTTTAAATGAGAAGAATTGATTGTTAAAAGAAATGACCTTTAGTCTCAGGAAATCAGTCGCCTTTGCACTAATCGATACAGGATTTTGTTTGGTTTAACGATAGATAAACATTGTCACTTACAGATACAATTATGTATATAGACGTATCAGACAACACAGAATAACAAGTTTTATTGGGATACTAATATACGACTTAAATATAGTAAGACTAATGCTATGTTATATATGTAATGGTGCATATGGTTCATGGTTCTAGCGTGTAGCTATGACTGTCAGGTTGATGAAATTGAGAACAGATACATGTGGAATCCGAAGTCAGTGATGCGGCTCGGTATATTCAAGGTCAGTAATACCGCCAATATGTCTGCAGGAGTATAGTATAACAGCCTACGTGAAATTTTACCGACTGTTTTGTAATCAGCAGCTTTCATCAACCTCGTTCTTTACGTCATACTATTTCTACGGATCACATCACTACAATTCTTTTCTATCTGTACTCATTTTCTTCAAAACTGGAAAACAGCTTCCGCCTTCTTGATTACTGCTTTCTGAAGCATTTTCTCTTTCACAAGACTATCCTCCACCGTCCTCAATTATGTTCGTCTAATTCCTAAATGTTTGTGTTTTCTTGCATTACCTATTTTTCCTGTGTTCGACACGACTTCTTATCTTTCGCGATTTACGCTTTATTTTTTCCGTTTTATCGGTTCCTTCTTTTAATATTTTACCAAGACTTATTCTTAATCAAGGAAAACATTAAGATTTAGTCTTAATCTCCAAAAACATTAAGGAACCCACGAAACACAACGCGCCCACGCGCGCGCGCGCGCACACACACACACACCCACACACATGTTTTAAAAAAGTAAATGTCAGGACTGAAAGTTGGAGATATGTAAAATTCAAATATTCCAGTAAAAATTACCAAAATGTAACAATTTTAAAAAAATTCCTTATATACCGTATACCAAAGAACAGAAATGTCCCATGGATAAGCTATTTCCGGCAAGTAGGCCGGGCTGAGCGTGTGAGTACGTTTGAGAGTCGCTTTAGCTTTGGGGCGCTATTCTGTCGGAGCCCAGTGTAGTAGTCCATCAGCAAAAAGATGCAGTTTTATTTCTCCGTAAATTATTCATCCGCCAAGTTGAAGGCACCAAGCTTATTCTGTACTTAGCTACATACGACTTCCCATTATGTCAGCTAACAAGCATTTCCTCACCATAGCTTGGTTTGTAAAAAGATATTTTTAAACAAGTTACAATCAATATTATAACATTCCAAGTGCCTGCTAGGTTGCATGTTAATATTTGGAGTGTCACACTAATCTGCCATTCCTAGCTTTGTCACATTAACATTTCTTGGCGCGTTTTCAAGAACCACAATCAATCACTATCAACTTACAGTCTTAAAAGTTCTTAGATGTAGGCATGTCTGAAAGACGTTAAGAGCCATCAATGTGGTAATGCTAGAAAATAGCTGTGACACTCGGAATATTAAAATGAAAATTATTTACTTACAAGCATAAAATAATTTGATTGTGATATACGTGCCGACCGATGTGAAAACGTTTAATCCTGCGTATTGAGAAATTACCAAAAAATTTGCAATAATATAAGAAACAGCAACACAGAATCTTTACATTTAACACCAAAATTTAAACTACGAATAACAAATTAGAGGTAATAGTTTTGCAAAATTTCAGCAAAAATCGAAAAACATGAAATTTTACATTTTTTATTCTGTATTTACATCTTTAATCGAAGAATTTATTTAATAAATACTAATATTTATTTTAATTAATAATCAAATAATGTAGGTAACCAACAACATTTATTAGATGTTTATTGCATACAAATGGTTTAAGAAATTAATTTGAAATCAGTTCTTAGAAGGTATTAGACGAGCCTAAGAAGGTTTTCATTTCAAAAATTGGATAAAACACACATAACTTAATATTATCTTTAAACGGTTTACTGAGATTTATCAAAGTTTAAATAATTTATTATATTTATTAACTGATCAAAATTATTTAATAATAACCTTTTCACTTAACAAAATTCAATAAATAATGTAACAAACCCTATGTGTAAAACAGCTGTTCTACAACATAACTAATAACATAAAATCAGCTGACATATGAAATCATATGCTATCATTTAATTCACATTGAGGTGACTCAGCGTAACCTGACGGAAATTATACGGTCGCGAAATTGAATGTTTATGTCCATCCAATAAGTTTTTAAAGGCGACGCTATAGAAGTTTTCCCTTCAAAAACAAAAAACAAATTTTATATCAAACCAAAAAGTCAAAGAAGCGACCGATAAAGCTTGAGCCTAGCAGTATTGGCGAAGCGCTGGTACGTTTAGGCCATTCAAAGGAAGATGGTGACAAACATGTCGAAATATTTGCTTAACAATTGCTCGACGCGTCCTTGGGATAAGAAGGAAAACAAAACTAAGTGTTCTGCAGTGCAGTGTTTGTCTTCTGGCTTAATATGGTCGGGGAACTATTAATGGTACATCACGTCTTACATGAAGGGTAAACATCTTGATACCCGTGTATTACTAGTGGCGATGCTGATTACAGCCACTCGGTTGGTCTCCTTTTTTTTTGCAATTGTGAATAAAAGGGTGTGAACTCTTTTTATGGGATAAAATATTTTTTGAAATACTTATTAACTATTAAAATTATGAATTTTCTTTTGTGTATAAGTTTAATGACGGATCACAGACCAATTCATGCTTTTACAAATACACTCTACGTTTAGATTGTGTAACTGAAAACCATTTTCAAGAGCTAAAAGTTATTAATCTAATATTAAACCTTAATTTACAGTTTATAACACTCATAACAATACTTTAAACGTAATTAAAATAAATATTTCATTATTCTTAATAAATCTTAACATTTACAAGTCAAATTGCACTACTAGACAAGTCAAATTATTGATAACAATTAATGTAAACAAAACACAGATACATACTCAAACTCTTCCATACTTATTAGTAACAGAGCCACGTTTAAATATAAACAACTACAATCATTATAATACATACAATACCTAGGGAGATCCAAAAATATATACTAAAATGTTAAAGTTTACTTATACTTTCCCTACTGAAGATTCATATGCAGATAAAAATTCATAAGGAAGAGTTTGAGTATATATCTGTGATTTGTGATCAAAATTTGTTTTGTCTAGCATTGCAATTTGACTTGTAAATGTTAATATTTATTAAGAATAATAAAATATTTTATTTTAATTATGTTAAAAGTATTGTTTATGAATGTTATAAACTGTAAATTATGGTTTAATATTGGATTAATAAACTCTTAACTCTTGAAAAGGATTTTCGGATAGAAAAGCGAAACGTAGATTGTATTTGTAAAATCATGAATTTGTCTGTAATCTATCATTAACCTCTAACACATTACATGATTATTAATAGACATTTAACAAAATTATGTTTTCTTAGTTCAATTTTGTAAATCATAATGCTTTAAACTACCAGGATAACTAAGCATGTGGCCGTATCAAAGAAAGAGCCCTATAACATATTTCTTGTAAAATTTATAAAAACTTTATTATCAAATTATTTTAAGAAATAATGACATATGGACGATTTGGAAAACACTGTAGATATAGACACGATAAAGGCCCTGGTAACAGAGGTTGTGGGTCACGTGAGCAGGATGACATAGGCAGCATCTAGAAAGAGTGGTGAGGAAGGCACAAAGAGATACAGGAGTGTAGAGGGAATGGTGAAGCCATTAAATTAAACGCTAATTGGCTTAATTTAAACTACAAAACCAGTTACCAGATTATTACTAAGCTAATTATTATATGTTAAACTTAATTAACAATAAGTGCAAAAACAAATATTACATAAGGTTCTTTTAGATTAATTGCCGTAAATATAATTACTATAATTGCCTTTTTTTGGATTACAAAAGGGAACTAATTAAATTATTTATATTATATATTAATAAAACTAACTTATATAGAGAGGATAGATTTATTTATTATAACTTATTTATATTATATATTAGTAAATCTATTCACTATTAAAAATCCTTAAAAATAATGGTACAGATGATTTTAAAATCTAATTGGGTAGCTTTAAACTGAAAACTATTAACCAGATGATGACGTAACCAAAGACAGACCGATTTAAACTATCAATGGGTAAAACCAAAAAAATATACTAAAACTTGGGAAAGTGTTCTCATTGTTGACGCAAAAATGTAATTAAAAAACAAATAGCAGACTTTTGAAAACCGCCGCTTTAACTTAGTCCTAGGTCATACATTTTGAATTTACAGTACATAATGTAATAGATTTTAATACTAAGAAAGAATGCGTAAAATATTTTCGTGTTAGTATATTTAATTAAGAAATTCTTGTAAACCATAAGCGTTGGTTACATATTACGTAAATTTTTGTCAAACAAACATAACCTCACAAACCAAACGCATATCTTTATCAGATAATCTAATTATTCATTAATTGCCGCAGTATATATAGCTATGTTACAATAAAGCTAACAAAGGAGCGTATGTTTGGGACTAGCTTACGGTTGTTAAGTTAATTTTGCCTTTTTATAACCAAACCTATCCTAACTGGACCCTTTGTAGATATATTGCAATAAAGCTATATATTAATGTAGTATAATACGAGTATAAAACTATGCATTGTTAGGATACTGAATTTATACAGTTTCGACCATGTTGACGAGTAGAGGCTATGTTTGTATTTTTTTCACATTTTAAAAGCAATTTTTGTTTTTAAAATGACTGTTTACTTTTTAGAATACACATACATTCCCATACATAGCCCATAAGTAACATATATAGAAACAGAAAGATACAGCAGTGTTACTTGAATATATTCCAGGAATTCAAGATTAATACAGATTAAAAATTACATTACTTTTTCACAAAGACACTCCTGTATCAAGTAATTCTTCACTAATTGCAGCATTATTTTATATTAAGATACGTTCCTGAGCTATGTTAAAATCAAGCTATATAAGTTTCATATGTTCAGAAGAACGCAGGCGACGTGACTAGCTTATATTTGTAGTTCTAATTTTTTTTATACCTAAACATTCCTACCCGGATACTTTGCAGCTGTATTGCTATACAGCTGTATACTAATGTATGAACCTAGTGCGGCTGCCTAGTGTTGTTAAACTGTGCGTATAGGCTACAGTTCCGTCATGTTGGCAAGTAGTTTCGACTATGTATTTTTTAAGTGAAAAGTTCTGTAGGGACTACTACAAAACTCATTGGAAGGACAAACATACAATTTCGCGTCAGTATAGTTTCCATCAGGTTATGTTATTAGTAATCTTAAAGAGAATTAAATGATAACATATGATTTCATATATCAGCTGATTTGTAATTATAGGTTATGTTATACAACAGCAATTTTCCACGTAGGTTATGTTACATTATATATTGAACGTTGTTAAGGTAAACAGTTATTATTAAATAGTTTTGATCAGTAAATATAATCATTTATTTAAATTTTGAAAAATCTTAATACAAATAATTCAATATAGCAATAATAATAAGTTATGTATTTTTTAATCCAATTTTTGAATTGAAAACATTATTAGTGCGTGTCTGATAACAAATGTTTAGGTAATTTCACATTACGCAAAATTTTTCTCAATTCAAATCTGTAGTCACGGCAACAAAATGTTTCACTTTTGTCGGTGCTCCCAGAGTGCCGTAACCTATTTTTTTGTTTACACATTATTTCACACGTTATTCATGCTTTCAAAATAACTTTTTATTTATTTAGAATGTACGTCCAAGCCAGTATGGAAAAAATTGTAGTTAAGTATTAGTGGAACATAGACCAGGCATCCTAGTCAAGAGAACAGTGGTTAAAAATTACGATAATTATGGTCAGAATCTGACAGACTAAACAGACTTCTTTATCAGGTAATTCTTCACTAACTGGCGCATTTATATTATACAAGTTGCATTACTATACAAAGCTACAAAAGTTTTTGTATTTTTAGTCGACGTGATTAGTTTACGATTGTTAACTTTTTGTTAATTATTTTTTTATAACCTGACCTTCCCTAAAAGAATTTTTAATTTCAACAATTTTTGATTGTTTTCTTAATTGGAGGTTATGTTTGTATTTATTCAAATTTTAACCACTATTTAGAGGTTATGGAATTTAAAATTAGTATTTACTTACTTAAAATGCATGTATAATTGACGAATATAAACGCGGAAAATATCGGACTCTATCCAAGTCTTTGTCAAATATGCCTGAACTTATTTCCATGAATTCTAGTTAAAGTTTGATTTGTTGTCAAATTGGTCCATGACAGATTGATGGCTTCTAAAAGGTTTCTCATATCTTATGTGGCATTTCTATAGTTTACTCCAATACTTCGGTTAGGTAACATATGTAAACCAATATAGGCCTAATTAGATTCAGGAAATGCTGAACCAATAATATCAAATTATTAGGTTATTTGATCAAATAAATAATTAACAAATTTATATATTACAATGAAAATATTGGAAACAACTCCAATACCACAAAAAACTAACAGTTAATACAGGTTAATTAAAATTAAACCCTTATATGCATTTCGAGGACAATGTCTCATCATCAGAGGGCCTTGTTACAAAATTACAATCTAGCAAACGTGAAGTTACAAACTAGACTGACCGTTAGGTCCAAAAGGTCAGTCTAGTTTGTAACTTATTGTTTTATAGATTGTAATTTTGTAATAAGACCCTTGGTGATGATGAGACATGGTCCTCGAAATGTACACAAGGGTTTAATTTTAAGTAACTTGTATTATCTATTGTTTTTTTATTATTTTTGTGGTATTGGTGTTGTTTCTAACATTTTCAATGTAATAAATTATACCACTGTGCTTTTGATATTGTAAAGTTGTATAGTTTAAATTCAATTCTATATTTCGATAACCTTATGTATTTCACAACTGAAGTTACGCAACAAACTCCTAATATTTACAAAGGGTGGCAAAAATATTTATTTTCTCACAGTTCATCGTGTACTCGTCTGTGATGACGACGACTAGGCCGAAAGGTGCATAAATGATGGTGGCTAGGTCATAAAAATAGGTGAACACACTATATAATTTTTCTTAATTATTTTTTAATCTAATTAAGATTTTGAGGTATTCAGTATTGTTAAAGTAAGTCAGTCATGAAATGTTCCATTAAATTGATTTCTCTCGGCTAAAATATAAAACACTAATAATGATGTGATCAATTTCTTCGATTGTTGTTAGCCTATGGACTGATAGAGTGTGTTTACAATGGACTGGGCATTAAGGCACCAGCAGGGTATGGATAGGATCAAGGAAGGACACAGAGCCATCGTCTGAGATATAGGCCTACGTAGTTGATTAAAGCTTACTTGTGCGGCGTGGCTTACCTGAAGTAGATATACCATCTATCGAGTTCGTATGGACTAGGAAGAGCGATAAAAGAGAACAGAAGGAAAAAGCAGGACTAAGGAAGGAATGCAATAATTCATTGCTATTGGGAGGAAGGTAATATACGGTTCGAGGGAACAGAGTAGCCCTCTACCGGGGTCAAAAGAGACATTAGATGCAAGCTGATACATCTAAGAGTGCTATCCGATTGGAAGGTACTCTATCAACTATTACATAATCAACTAGTAAAATCAACTTTATAAAAAACATGCTGATTCAAAAGATATATGATAACGTTTCTCTAAAGATAAAGACTAGTTTTTTACAGCGGGATAAAATAGCTTCTATAGATACCATAGATATTGCGTATGAACAGTACAAAGTATAACTGTATTTATTTCCAAGAATTCTAGTCGAGGATTCTCTACACTAAGAAGCTGCGTGATTGATTGTTTGCGATTACATGTTAAGTCTGTGATAGCAGTTACTATAGTATGATTAAGAGCAGAATAGGAACGGGTCTGTGGTGGGGTAGGGATGCGGTGTTGTCAATGTGAATGCTGTGATAGGCCAACCCGCCACTGCCAGCGGCTGTTGCCGTAGAATTGGCACCAAGGCTCACCGACCCGGCAAGATGTGGATTTCCCATTCACTGACGGCGGCATCTCTCACTTAATTAGGCCGACTTCACTGTCGTAAGTCCTTTTCTGTTTTAAATAAAACTATAATTTAAAGTGCACGTTTAGCGTTGAGTACATCTTAGGGAAGATAAACGCCCTAGCAACTTGTACACCTAATCCAGTCGAAATGCTCTGCAGTGAAGTAAATAATATTGGTTATCGTTTGTTTGCTCGTACTACTAATAGTCTACATATTTGGGATGTTTGGGAACAATCTGTAAGACGCGACGCAATCATAACGAATACAAGAAGGATGCGTAGATCTACAAAGAAATATGAGCACAGTATCAAGTTTTGATAGAGGGTGAAAGTAAGTTACGACGTCAGAACATTGTGACAAGGGAAAATTACATACAACTTCTTGCGGCTGGAAAACCTTTAAAAACTATATATTAAACCTGATTTCCATTACACTTTTGCAGGCTTTGGACTGGCAAAATGATAGAGAAATGTTGCGTTATCATTTTGTCGTGTTTAAAATCAGTTTGTACATTCTTTTGTTTTTTTTTATATTTTCAACTTTAAATAAATATTTTCGTTTTACAGAATATTTTAATCTTAATTTATATTACAACTTGACCACTTTGTTTGATCTTACCATATAATTTCTTTGATCTAATCAAATCCAATTCTTTGTTTTAGAAAATCCATCACCTTAAAAGTTATTAAGAAATAGTTTAGTGGTCGCTGACCTGAGGTGACAACTAGAGTCTGGTTTCTAAGTTTTTTCGCGTGTTAAATTTACCACTTACCCTCGTCAATTTGTTTCCTCTTGTACGCATACTTACCTGTATGCGTTTTTCGTCCACCATCATAACCTACCCTACCATACAAATCTCATTCCCCGCTGTCCCGGTACAAAAGTGACAATTTCAAGATCTGAGTAAGAAAAAATCTCGTATTTAAATAAAACTTTAACCTCTAACAGAAGATGCGTATAGTATAGTAAACCAGAAGATGTGTTTACTGAACAAATATTATGATTCTATGTGAAAGCTTTCTACAATACTATAATTCAAAAACAACGCATTGCGAAACACGTCTTTAGATAAATTCATAGGAAATTTCGAGCTGGCATTTCTATCCTCTTGTTTTTGAACAAGGACGGCCTGAAACAAGGGCTTACCGACAGAATTATTTAATTTCTTTAAGGAATGAATAAACAAGTTTGCCAGTAGAAAGTTTAACAGGTTTTTAATTTAAAAAAAGAAAATAATTTATTTTTTGCCTGAGGATGAAAATCTAATGGACAATTATCTCAATAGCATTGAATTTGACGAAAGTATTTAAAAATTATTAGAAACATGAAAGGGTATTTACTTTGTACAAAATATGGTAATAAATAATACAAAACTAAGAAAATGCATAAACCCGAAATGTGCGAACCCAAGTGGCATAAATATAAAATCATAGTAACATTACAATTAATATACTGTATATAGAATTTATTAATCCTCAATACTACAGTGTACGATATTAGACTAATAAAATAATTAGGAAAATCAAAAAGATTAACATTTATTGTATGTAAATTTAGATTACCACATCGTCATTATCATCAGTAAATATAGCTACAACGAAGTAACAAAACAAACTCTTTTTAAAACTCCTTACATAAATGGAGCTTCATTTGTGATATACATAGGGTTTATCAATATAATTTTGTTATTTCCTTATTTTAATAATATTCTGCATTGTTGTCTTGGGTATATCATTAATTAGAGTAATGTATACGTATATGAACATTCACCATGGACAAATATTCCGTTATTTGCCTAGTTATTTGTTTTACAATTTTTTATACTCACATTAAAAAAAAATATTGAATGTATTTCAAAATCCAAAATTAAACTAAACAATAAGATACTGTCCAGAACAACAGCAAAAAATAATGATTTTTTTTCAATATAATTTCGTTTACACTTGAAATGTCTCTTTAGTCCATAATGTTTTTAAAAAACGGTGAAATAGTTTAAATCCAAACTGATATATTAGGTAGACAAAATCTAAGAAAATTTAGTAAAACTGACGACTAGCCGCTTGATAGCTGTTAATATTATTTAGAAAACTAAACATACATCTGCTCCCGTTAAAGTCTTTCATAAAATTTAATCATAAAATTCCTCTATATCACCGTGCGGAATAAACATATAAGAAAATTAGATTGTTTAATGTCAGTTACATGAAAAGTTTATAAGAAAAAAAAAACATCAATAAAAAAACAATTGGATCTGTGCTTAGAGTAAAAAGTGGCCAGTGATGAATAATTTGCTTACATCCCTGGAGGAGTGTGTAAACACATTATAACTAAACAAAACATGAACTATAACAGAAAATTGTAACAAAAAATACTCTTGATTCTGTTACTGTGCGAGTAACTATATTGACAGTTTTACGTCCTGACAAAAACTCCAATTTACTGAAATTACAGCAAGAAAAAACATTGATTAGTTTTCTACAGACTAAATTTAGCATAGACAAGTAGCTTGCAATTGGTTCGACACAGGTGAGTAAATAATGTCTCACCTGGAATAAACTCATTTAAAAACAGATACAATTAGTTTATACTTCTTATGGCAGCAGTGTTTATAAGTTCATGGTGCTTTCATTATCTTAAACTGAAGAGGCTAACTATAGGAAACATAAAGGAAATGTAAATGCGAAGGCAGAGCCGGTTTAGAAAGCCGCCAAGTGGCATTAGACGCGGTGTGCGACAGTTACGCGTACCGTTAGCAGGTCGCTCTGCTCAGTGGGTGCGCGAATTCACTGGGTAGATTTTACACTAGCTGCTTGATGAAGCCTCCTGTAATGTAGTAGCATACACTTGAATAATTTATTTATAATTTTATTACTTAAATTTTTCAAACATAATTTTTAAAAGGTATTTGGTTAACAACTGTAAGTATCACCGAGAATATTTTACAATTCGTTCTAGATGGTAAAAATTGTATAAAATAAAACTACAATTTTGTAAATATTACGAAATATAATTCAACTTTTGATGCTTTGAAAATCAAACTAATGAACCAAAAGGTTATACTTACGATGATAGAACCGATCACTGACCGTAAAAAACTCTTAGATTCAACATTTATTTAATTAAAATAGGAGAATATTTTTGAATTTATTAGAATTGCTTCTTGAAAATATTCTACAAAATTTTGGAAGGAGTCCAAAAACAATACTCATATCAGAAAAGTTTTAGTAATTATTTTGCACGGTTCTATTGAATAAAATGTTTCAAAACCATGTTGAGAAGTACCTACCTCTGAAGAGGGTTATCTGGTAGCAAAAATGTACATTAGGTGTTGATTAATTTTGTGAAATTAATTTTGTTATGTTTAGACGACCTCCGAAGATGGTTACTTGGTAATCGAAATGAGAATTAATTAGGTTTCTAGTTAATAAATAAAATTTTGTTGTGGCTATGAGAATTGTATTGTGTTTATTTATTTAATCTTCCGAAGTTGCTCAAGAGAACAACTAATTCCAAAAGCATTTTTATTAGAAAAACTCAAAAATGGAGCGCAGTTCTCCTTAAACAATCGTCCTTTTACATTAATGAAGATAAACTTTTGTGGGCCTTATAAAACCACATTAATTTTAAGTATATTTTTTACAATAAAACAGTCAGTGTGTTTGGTACTTAAACAACACAAAATAAAGGGAACACACACACACACACCCACACAAATAAAAATAAAAATTACGTTTTGTACAAAAGCAAACTGACTACGTACATTTCCATTGGTTAAAACAAAACAATAAAATTAGAAAAGTTACTTATTTTGAATCTACAGTAGATATTTATTACATTAATTGTCTTATTGGGCAAAATGTAAATACAAATGCTATTATAAATATTATATTTATATTATTGTCGGTGTATTTTTAGTAGTTAGGTAATTGTATTAAATGTGAAATTCTAATTAGTCTGTAACAAAGGGAAATAATAGTTTTAACTACAACCTGATTATAATGTCAGGTAATACTTAAATATATAAAATAAGGTAGGTTAGTCTTTTATAAATGAAATGTGATACATTTCAAATACTGATTTTAAACCTTAAAACTTATAATATTGTATACAATGTTTAGCTCAATATTTACTGTTTAATATTTACGAAACTCTAATGTTTTTAATGCCGAGTTGTATCCCTTATACAAAGATGGAAATGTGGTTCAGTTTATTAAAATACGACGACTAGAATGGTTGAGTCACATCATAAGAATGCCCACCAATAGAATGCCGAACAAACTTTTACTTGGCACTATGGTTGGCAAAAGAAGAGCTGGCCGACCGAGAAGACGATGGCTACAGGACCTTGAGGAAAATAAGTGTCGTTACAGCATGGAAACAGAAGGCAAAGACAGAAGTAGGCCTACATGGAGGGACACTGATAAGGATGCCAAGGCCTACCCCGGGCTGTAGCCCTATGTAGTAAAATAAAAGCTTTTTAATACGAGTATAAGTGAACTTTATAAATAATAATAAAGGAATTTTTATAGTATTTTCACTTATTCACCAAGAAAACGGATTTTGAGGTAAACCTTAGAGCAGAGGTTTCAATATTTTTCAAAGACTACACCTCTTAGTAATAAAATTAAAATTTAGCGTATCCCCTTGTTGATTTCGTTAAATTAAAACACTTTTTACATAAAAACCCTAATATATTTAGAAATATATTCTAATATCTCTACCAAATATCAAGATAAACGTATTGCACCTTGTGATTCCAAGTAACTCGACCTCACGAGTATTCAATTAGATTCCATTAATTGGAATCGCCTACCACAGTGTAAGAACTGCTGCCTTAGAGATGCTCTGCCAAGTACCATGTTACCTTAATGTTATTTAATTGTAATAAACCCTTTTATTTAATATCATTTTATAGTGAATAAAAGTAAAACATGTTTTTTTTTTAATTTATAATTACCACTGGTTTAGAACCTTTTATAACCATTCTTTAAAGTTAGTCAGTGTTGGGCGAAAATTTATATAGTGTTAGGATTGCCAAGTTGTAGCCGAGTTCAAAGTTACCGTTAGGGACGTCTCTATTTTTTATAACCAAATCTACCGTAACAAGACGCATTAAACATATGTTGTAAAATAGCTGTATTTTAGTGCAGGCTAAAATAGTCCTTTGTCTTGTAAAAATGCATTTACTTTATATAGTTCTGTGTGTCTGCTTAACCACAATGAGGTGAGAGGGTTTATTATGTGTGCGACATTTAAAAACAATTTTGCTTCGTTTGGTACGTATTTTTTAGTAACACATCCAAAAATATAAAATCGGAGTTCACCAATCGGAGATGTCAAGTATTACCAAATTACAAATTAATATAATCAGCGTCTACGACAGCACATGTTGCCCTTTGATTTTGAACGTCATACAGTTTTGAAAACCAATGATTTTTCTAAGGATAAACCAATATTTTGTTTCACATTTTCTTCAAATATATATTTTGTTTCACACTTTATCTATCTGGAAAAATATTAAAAATAATAATTTCATTAATTAACAAAATTACTAGAACAATTGTTTTTAAAACATGTTCCCTTCTGTTATTATTCAACAGTTTGGACGGCAACGTTGAAAAGAATACATTCAATTCTACAAAAATACAAAAAAATGTTTTTTACCTTTGTCGTTGTGTTGTGTTGTAATATGAGGAAATGAGTTACACCGTATTCACGGTTTCCCGGAAACGATTCTAGTTAATTTTTTGTGAAGCTGAAGCTAGGATTATCATTACGCTTCGTATCGTGGATCATTAATAAGAATGTTTTTCAAGTTTATATAATCAACGATTTTTATTGTTATTGTAGTTCAATGATGCATGCTAATAATTTTATATAAACACATTTCACAGCAGTTATTCAAATAAACCTACCCTCAAGATAGGTTTAAACCTGTTTGGTACAAGTGGTTACAATCATTGCTCCAGGCAATGTTTAAAACACTCCCTACAATAAATCAGCTGATGTTTTCTATATGGTCAGTACCTGCACGGCTTTCCACCGAACAATGCTCTCACTTGAATGTGCAAACTGATGGTTGCAAGTGATTTGAACGGAATGAACTTAACAAGTGACCGTGGAAGAGAAATACAACTGCACCAATGAATTAAAATGAATAATTACCACAAAAATAATAATAATAAAATAAATAAATAAAAAAAACAGGGACAATGTATAGGTAGATAATTTTTTTAAAAACCTTTCGTACATAGATGTTCTTGAATAACCATTGTAAGTTATACTTTATTAGTAAATTCGACACATGTAACCGACATTATGTACGCACATGTAACCAGTTACGAAAAAATATATGCCAAGTTTAAGTCACGGGGGAAGATCAAATAAACAAAATCTCTCTTGACAACAACTTAAAGCAACTGTGGCGTAAATGTTTATATTAATTAAAACAACCTCTCACCACAAATTCAACAAATTTTATTTTAACCTTATGTACATTTCGACTACAAAGTAATTATCTTCAGAGGTATTTTTACAAATA
Source organism: Prosapia bicincta (assembly GCA_036971475.1). Lineage (NCBI taxonomy): Eukaryota > Metazoa > Arthropoda > Insecta > Hemiptera > Cercopidae > Prosapia > Prosapia bicincta. The sequence continues at coordinate 113,525,548 of JBAIZL010000004.1, forward strand.
ACTTATTTGTGGTGAGAGGTTGTTTTAATTAATATAAAAATCTCTCTTACCGCTCAAGATAACACTAAACAAATGTATGCATGTACATAAAAATTATAAACTGTATTTATTTTTTAATATTAAAATATAAGTTGAAAATTTATATATTTAAAATAATACTTTGAGTTTTCAGACTTGATTTCATAAATAAATTATTTAATACAAACACAAATTCTTAATAAATACTCATAAAAAAATGACAAAGTCATTGACAATGAGCACACCTAACTATAGGCCTATATAAAATGTAAAGCAAACTGAAGTCATTATAACCTTGCCATTCGAACGCACATGGACAAACATATTCATTGGGAGTATTTTTATTCAATAACTACCTTCGCTCACTGGCAATCTCAAGTTTTACTTGTAAAGCTATTTACAATTTAATGATTAGAATTTAGAAAACCTGAAACATAGACCTAACATACCTAAATCTAATTTAATTATTGCATAGCTTTAAAGACCATCTATCTAATAGCACCATTGCATTCCAAACCCATTGCCAAAATGTCGCTTTGCGGTTGAGGTTGATGAGCCGGATGGAAGAAACAAGTGGAAGCCTGGTTTTATAGAATCTTAAAAGAAACATTCGATAAAAAAAACATTTATAGACGTTGAAATATATGTTTTAAAAAATATATAAAACTAGCCTACAATAGCAATAGTTTTTGAAGCGACGTAGGAGAGTATGTCGAACAGACGGGGAGTCCGTCAGGGTTGCTTCTGTCTAACTAAGGCCTATCTGCATTCAGAATCTATACTTAGAGAAGCATTAGACGTGGGCCAAGGAAGAATCAAGATAAACGCAACTATGATAAACGCTGATTATAAAGCTTTGTAACAAACAACGTACAACAGCTAAACTTATGATAAGTTAGGGTTGGATTTGAATGTCTCCAAAAAAAAAAAACTGGTCTTCTCTTGTGGTGAGAGGCAAAAGGTACCCTACGAGTTGCATAATAGAGGGTAGAATGCAGGCTATAAGATCAATGCGATGTCGCCGGAACTCGTGGTTGAGAGCCTGAAGAGATGATTTGACCTCGTCTACGCGATAGATGGTAATGAAGTCTATCGTGCTGCAAATTCCTGAGTTGCAATTGCCATTTGGAACGCCGTCCTTCGGTGGGAGATGGTGCAGTCAGAAAAGAAAATCCCTTAATATAAATGCGGTACGAGTCGGTATACAGAGACTCCTTTTGAAACGCTCGTCCACATTATGCAAGTAAATTCATATATATATATATATATATATATATATATATATATATATATATATATATATATATGAATATATACACATGCGCCGGAGTACATCCGTTCATTTTGTAGTGCATAAAATCACAATTCAGACGTTTCGCAAGGATCTTTTAGCATTGACTTGGTAAACCCAACAAAAGTTGAATTACAAATCGACATGCGAGCTAGAGTAGGGTAAAAAATTTTCTCGGCCTTACAATGAAAGATCGTGATTTTCAGTTTAAAAAAATTTTATTTTTCTACATAATCTCCCTTGACATCAACACACTTGGTCCAGCGTTTCTCCAACATCATTCCTTCCCGGAAGTGAGAATCTTGAAGGCTATTAAAATATTCATTTAAGGCCCTCTCAATGTCTTCATTGGACGCGAATAGCTTTCCAGAAACAAATTTCTTCAGGTTTGGGAAGAGATGAACGTCCGAGGGTGCCAAGTCAGGAGAGTAGGGGGTATGGCCATTGTCAACATACTTTTGTTAGCAGGTGCGTTTTCTTGATGAAAGATGACTTTTTTCTTCTTCAAGCCAGGCCTCTTCCACGAATTGTGACATCCATCTGGTCAAGAAGGATGGAGTAATATTCACTCGTAATAGTTCTGCCTTTTTCAAGGTAATCAATTAACAAGATTCCTTTGGCACTCCAAAACACACTGGCCATGACCTTTCCATCAAATCCGATCGACTTCGCTTCTTTGGCGCTTCCACCCACTGTTTTGACAGGTGTTTAGTTTGGGGCGTGTAGTGGTGGACCCATGTTTCATCCATGGTGACAAATGGCCACACAAAATCAGTCGGATCCTTCTTGAATCGATCCAAACATTGCTGAGAATGTCGTTTGCGAATTTACTTTTGATCCGCATTCAGCAAATGCGGCACCCACCTTGCGCAGAGCTTTCGCATCAGTAATTCTTGGTGCAAGATGTTTCCCACCCTTTCTTCTGATATGGCCAAAGCTTCAGCTATCTCATGCACCTTTACTCTAATATTATCCAACACGATATTGTGCACCTTTTCGATAGTTTCCAGTGTGCGTCCAGTGGCCGTCCTTCACGTGGGTCATCTTTCAGCGACATGCGACCACGTTTAAATTCAGCTGCCCACTTTTCAACAGTTGACATTGAAGGAGTAGAGTTTCTGTAAACATTTTCAAACTTCAGATGAATTTGATTAGGGGTCAATCCATCCAAAACGAAAACGTTTATCACCGCATGATACTCAAGTTTATCCATTTAAACGAAAAATACACAAGACGTCTACTAAAGAAATCCTGTACACAGGGTTGAGCGAGCAAGGTAAAGCTTATCAAACGAACTAATGACATGTGCACGCAGACAAGAAAGAAACATTTTCACTGATTGGAATGCCATCTCTGGGCCAGGCCGAGAACCTTTCACCCTACAGGGGTGACCTGTAGCCGTTGACGTGCACAGGGGTATACTTTACTAAATTGATCAGCCAATGTGAATATTATGCCCTACGAAGGGAAAGGATTATGTAGTCTATACTAGTGGGATTAAGATAGGGAGATAAAACAACTTGATAGATGTTTTATGGGAGGGATCATTACAATACGTGTCCAAGATCTTCCCTTTATCGGGGTAATCAAGAGAGCAGGTATTCTTTCCGTTAAATCTCCATCCAAGAACAAGGGTAAGGAAGGGTAGCTGGAATTATTCAGGACTAAAGAAAGGATATAACGACCCCCTGGCGTTAGGAAAAGAGGAAAATTATGGCATCGCGTAGACAGGATAAATTTTTTGAAGTAGACCGAAGTGAAGGAGTACCCCCTAGAAAACTGGAGGTAGTGAGTGAAGATGTACCTGTTAGTGGAAGAAAACAGTTAAAAACAAGACTACGTGAAAATGTATCGATGAAGATGAAGAAACGTCAAGTTTATTAAAAAAATTCTAAAAGTCATATCTAATTTTCTTTTTAACATATTCAAAGATTAATGGTACGAATCTGTGACATACAAGTAATTTCCTGTGGGAATTCTGCATCACGAATAATGAAAACAATTTCCTACATGGTTTCCGCTCCATTACAAAAAACCGGTCAATTTTTTTCCACTGCCAATCTCGAAATTTGGCCATAATGAAATGCGTAGCGGACTGTGCCGTGCGCATGCTCCTGTCACGCTGTGATTTTCAAAATGGCCGCCTTCCCTTGTCGCGTCACAGTCTCCCGCTCACAGACAGATTGCAATGTAATGCAATTCATAAAATTCACACGATTGTAATTTCCATTTTCCAACTGAAATGCCCTGTTGATACTAATTACGTCAAATTGTATGACGGATTTCTGCGTACACAATGTAGGAATTCAATTTGTCAGCAATTAAATTGGAAAATAATAATTATTATAAAAGCAGGCCTCTCTTCCCCGGCACGTGTGCTGTGCTTGAGGAACTGGACTGGAAGTTTTTAATGAACTTATATGCATGAATTAATTATTAAATAATAGTGGGTATATACTCCACTAAAAGATAAACACAAATTGACTATTGTATAAGAGTAGCAAATATACCTTCAATTATTACCAGTGATTCCCATTGTGCCCGGCACTGATCATTGTCAGGGACACCGAGGTGTGCCTCAAAACTGAACCATTAAATTATAAATATATTGAAATGAATCAGGACTAAATATTCGAAGTTAGGACACAATGTAGTATAGCAGTGTAATTGTTGAACTAGTTGTTTTAAGAGTAAATAGCTGGTATGCTATATAACTGGTTATTGTTCTGTCTTTATTTCTTACTAAATGAATAGATTTGTTTAGTAAGAAAGAAAAAGTTCTTGTAGAAGACTTATGTTTTACCCTATACCTAGTTCAGACTAAGTAAAACTATTTAATAACTACTAAATTATAACAATAGAAAGACTACTATGAAAAGGAAAGTAACTTTGCAGAAGTAACTTCCTCACAGCTTTCTCTTCTTTTCTAGCAACCCCCCTCCATATCCATTGCAACCCCCATAATGTGAATGTGGCTGGCTCATTGTCCGTTTCCCCCGAGCCTGAGACGTGCAAATTAACTGTTTTATAGGACCGAATCGGGATAGCTCATTCACTTAAGAAGTTGACTCTTTTTATTAACGTCCTTATTTATTTCAATATTTTTAGGAACGAAAGGCAACTTTATTTAGATATTTTCATAATATTCATTTTATTGTTTAATAATAGGCCTAATGTTTAAGAATATTTAAATAAAATATTTAGGTATTTTGATATTATTTTGTTTGTGACCAATATAAATTATGTTGTATATTATTCACTGATATCTTTTAAATGCTATTAAAAATAGAAATTATTTGTAGCAAATAATATTTCTCTAAGAAATCAGTATAGGTGACATTGGAAATTGTTGGATGTTGCGAGTTCAAAGGTCGAGTGTAACAAGAAGAAATGTAGAAGCTTAATAAGATTATCTCGTGGCTAAGTTACTAAAACTAATCTACGAAAGGCTGAAATATCATGGCTCTAACGACAATAACAAGAGGATACGCAGGAACTAGAAGAGACGGGCTTGACCTAAAGCGGACGAATTCCTTAAGTTGGAAATGAACAAAAAGTATGTCTTCAAAGCTGACATAAAATGTAAAAAAAAAATATTTTTGAAACATCGAAAATTAAAAAAGTAGTTATTTATTATTCAACACCCTTTTACATATAATGCTTAATAGACATGTACATACATCTAAAAAAAATTCCGATTATCTCAAATCCAGATTCAAGTTGAATGTTAATCTCTGTTGAATAAATGGAAATGTATGTTGAATCATTGCATCTTGCTGAAGAGGCCATCTTGTAATAAAGCGTGAAGCCAGCAAGTCGAGCTTGCGTTTCTTTTTTTACCACAATTAATGCTACGTCATTACAGTTCTACCACAACACGCACTACGATTACATCGGTTCTACCAACAGTAGAACAAAAATACTTTAAATTTGACGAAAAAAGACATTGTTATATATCCTTAATGAAATATTTTGTCTGTAGTATTTGTTATATTTAATGTAATAATGGGAGGAAACGTGGTTATCTTGATTCCAGATAAGGGAAAATTCATGGCGTCCAAGATTATACTGAGCATGCCATAATACGTTACTGGATATTTAGTCCGATATTCTCTGCTATCAGACGATGGATGTAGACTATAATACGTCAGTTAACTCGATATTCTACCTGTTGAGTGGGTGTTTAGTTAAATCTCCTCCGCTACAGAGGATTGATATATATCGAGTGACTTAAATGCATATTCTACCTGGTGAGTGTTGTAAGAACGTCCAGATTTTTTTATCCGCAGACCTTGTGATCCCTCGCTTTTTATTGAGTATCTTTTATTCCTAATGTAGCTACGAAGTTTTTGTTCACGCGCATAATCCCATTAGGTCTACTTAAACTGACATTCGTTCCGACGCGAGTTTTCCATATTTTATTGTCTTCTTTAAACGGTGACCACATTAATTGCATTAAATAGGAATACCTAAAAAGCGTAAAAACCTAGAAAGGTGTGGTTTTATTTAATTACATGAACTTTTTAATTGCAATTTGAAAGTAACAATTAGGTTGTTTGTGGATTCTTACATATTTATAACGTACCATAATAATTATTGATAATTATATAACCCTACTAGAAAAGCTAAAAGTTATGCGTGCTTCAAACAACTACACGAAGATAAATCTCAATTAAAACTACAATGCAATTTGTTGAGAGCATGTAAATAATAACCTACATCCAGAATGTATAATTACAGAGTTTGTTTAATTAATAAAAATTGTCCTAAAATCGCATCACTGAAAAAAATTACACAACTAGATTTCATTAAGAAATATTGCAAAAATGTTACAAATCTGGTCGAATTTATTTGTTGAAGTAACAAATAAAGATAATGTTTACTAACAAAGAAATATATTTCCAATGTTAGTCTCAAGGCCTACGTTTTATAAAAGACATTTTTACTATAGTAACTCTTCAACAACTAATTATTTATTAATTAAATATTTTCTTAGTAAACAAATCTCGATTGTGCAAGTGTATGAAGAACCTAAATAAAAGTTTTGTTTTGGATAAGGTCTATCATTTACATATTCGATCTCCGATAACAAAATCTTTATTTTTCGGAAACCGATGCAATTAATCAAGGACCAAGGTAGGCTTATAGCTTTGACTTTTTGCCTCACGTAATCACCATCAGAACGTCGATCCTCCTTGGAACAAAATAATCTCTCCGTGCTTGTAATGACCGGGCTGCGTTGGTCTGCACTCGATCAGTTTGTAGTGAAAAAACCTCTACTGGCAGTACTCAAACTATTCCTGGAAAAATTACTCATTTATTAAATTTTTTTTTTTTTTTATTAAAACTGGTTATTTCTGACCAACCATTAATTTACATTTGATAATTAGATAATTTATTAAAATAAAAACATTTCCGAGAAACAAAACAGGAATTTAAAGATAAGCGATCGAGATAGGCTAATTAACCGAAAAATTAAGATTTCCCCCAGAATGACCTTGAATAAGTGTGTGCATAGGCAGCAAACAGCTACCGGATATTACAGTCTGCTTTCGCAACATTGTTATTCAATAATTCGATTACCAATTATAGAATACATTCCAAAACAACAGTTTGGTTGTCGTTAAGTTACTGTCTAGTAACAAGCATAGTAAGTACACATGTTTTCATTACCTTACTTTGTGACTTGGCAGTTTCTAATATCCACTGCACGAAACCAGGCGGGTAGCTTGTTTGGCGCTGTTGCCACGTCTGGAACCGCCCTCGCGAGGTTTGGTCGAAAGTAGCTTACCCCTGAGCACTAATTGGCAACCCTGAAGGAACAGTGTTGCCTTGTTCGAGTGTCGGTCTGTCAGTCTGTCCGTGACTCGACTCTCACCCATGTGGCCACGCACCTGATTTCGTGGAGTGGACTATTGAAAACCAGTTTTACTGAACTATATTCACTACAAAATTAACACCAGTGGGTTCTTCAAACATTCGTTACAGGTTTCGTTTCTAACGGTTTGAGAAGAGCGAAATTAAATATTTATAGGCTTAAGGTAGGCTATAGCTTGTGAGGCGAGTGATGAAACTCTCATGGGAACGACAGGGGTAAAGAGAAAGTCACCAGATGCGCGGAACAGCCAGATACGCGGAGCAGTTGTCCGCGGAACAGATGCTCCGACTAACAAAACTCTCAGTTAGTTTTATGTCTAAATATGTGCTAAATACTTCAGTCTTGTAAAGTAGTTGTTTTCAAGGATGTCTGAGTCATCATTGCCATATAGCATATCTGATAAGTATTTTGGTAGGAAAGAGATCCACAGCCAGATCAAGAAATTTATTAGACTTTATAGCAAAGGAACAACGTTTGCGGTTGGATAGCAAACACTATCCAACCCACTCTAGCTGACTCTAGCTTCTCTCAAACGGCTACTTTCTTTTCAATGCGCAGATTTTGACCACTCGACATACAGAAGAGCCAAGATATAACACACTATTTGGGGCTGTGGATTGTCCTTTTTAATAAAAAGTCCCTTATAAAGAGGAAAATTGTTAAAACAAAAATAATAAACCGCAATATATATATATATATATATATATATATAATAGTGCAAATAAGACAGAACAAATTATAAAATGTTAATAAAAGGATAAAAACTGACCTAAAAGATGTGAAACCTTTATTACTGAGATTAAAAAACAATTTAACATTGCTGCACTAACACAAAATTCAACAGCAGTTCTAAAAAAGATTTTTCATTCATTTATAGAAAGGTTTTTTAGGTTGACCCAAACAGAAGTAATGTATACGTAGCGTGACCTGTCTTAAAAACAGTGCCTGTTATATGCGAGTGCAGTTTTAAAGGGTCCGCTATAACGAGGTTTTAATGTCGTTATGAAAACTTGTCATTTTTCTGAATTTGTGGTCACGTGTACAAAATATATTATATATGATATTTATTAAATTTGTATTTTATTATATCGAATAATTCTGTCAATAATAATAACTATGAACTAGTTTACATCTAGTAAGTTTAATCAGCCCTATCCTGTTGGATATATATATATATACACTCCTCTTGGAGTCGACTGGAGAATATATAATACCCGATATCGAGAACTAACAGTTCATGTAGAAGGCTAGCCTCGTCATACTTTTACGTTACGTTACAGCTTTCCCGGTAGTGATTACTAAGCCAATACGTAATCACGCAGACGTGTTGATTATTAAATCTCATACTTCTATTCAACAAATCTGAAATACTACTAAATCCTTAAAGGATTAGAAGATCATAAATCATATTCTAAAACGATTGGTTATCTTCCGCTCAAACAAACAATCACAAACTATCATTTTGCATGCACGACTTTTCTTTCCCTTCTTAATGTGTTCTTTTTACTTTAATTTTACAACACTGTCACATTCTAATGCTTTAACGTTTCTGTAAGACTCGACGGATGATGTTCACCAACATAAATTCTACTCTATCATTCAGTTGAAGTGTTTTGGTTTTCTTTCATTATGTTTGCTCCGCTGATTCTTCTGTGTAATAATTCCGCTACCGTTTCCACTTTCTTTGCAACAACCATATTCATTAAATGTGAGGGCTAATTAATACCGTAATTTTCATTTTTCATCTTATCTCCTCGAAAGTACATTCACTCGTCATGTCTCCCTGTTTGCGTCATCTCTTTGTTCAAAATCTTCTCATTTCGATCCACCTCTTCATAGTTTCGTAGTCTTTCTCTATGTCCGTTTACTTCCTCTTATTCCCCTTCTCATTACATGTCCATAGAGTCTAAGTTCTCGCATCACAACAGAGGTCTAGATGCCTATTACGCTATTTGATCATACTCTTCCTAAAATTCACACTATTGACGAGTTTCATGTCTGTCCTCCGGTTCCTGCTGTTATACTGCAGAGAATTACACGCGAATCACCCTATTCCCCAATATCTGAATCCAGGGGATTATTATGTATGCTTGATACCTCTACCAACTATCTTATTACTTTCGTGTAACGTATAAACATATCACTATGTCCTCGATACAGATCAGACCCCAAGCATCAACCATGCAGAACCGATTCATCATACACCCTAGCATGCAGTTCTAATGCGGAACTGATTCATCATACACCCTAGCATGCAGTTCTCACGCGGAACTGATTCATCATACCTCCTAGCATGCAGTTCTCATGCGGAACTAATTCATCATACACCCTAGCATACAGTTCTCATGCGGAACTAATTCATCATACACCCTAGCATACAGTTCTCATGCGGAACTGATTCATCATACACCCTAGAATGCAGTTCGCATGCGGAACTGCTTCATCATATAGCCTAGCATCCAGTTCTCACGTGGAACTGATTCATCATACACCTTAGCATACAGTTTTCACGCGGAACTGATTCATCATACACACTAACATGCAGTTCGCATGCGGAACTGATTCATCATACACCCTAGCATACAGTTCTCATGCGGAACTGATTCATCATACACCCTAGCATGCAGTTCTCACTCGGAACTGATTCATCATACACCCTAGCATGCAGTTCTCATGTGGAACTAATTCATCATACACCCAAGCATGCAGTTCTCATGCGGAACTGATTCATCATACACCCTAGCATGCAGTTCTCACTCGGAACTGATTCATCATACACCCAAGCATGCAGTTCTCATGCGGAACTAATTCATCATACACTCTAGCATGCAGTTCTCACGCGGAACTGATTCATCATACACCCTAGCATGCAGTTCTCATGCGGAACTAATTCATCATACACTCTAGCATGCAGTTCTCATGCGGAACTAATTCATCATACACCCAAGCATGCAGTTCTCATGCGGAACTAATTCATCATACACTCTAGCATGCAGTTCTCACGCGGAACTGATTCATCATACACCCAAGCATGCAGTTCTCATGCGGAACTAATTCATCATACACTCTAGCATGCAGTTCTCATGCGGAACTAATTCATCATACACCCAAGCATGCAGTTCTCATGCGGAACTAATTCATCATACACTCTAGCATGCAGTTCTCACGCGGAACTGATTCATCATACACCCTAGCATGCAGTTCTCATGTGGAACTAATTCATCATACACCCAAGCATGCAGTTCTCACGCGGAACTGATTCATCATACACCCAAGCATGCAGTTCTCATGCGGAACTAATTCATCATACACTCTAGCATGCAGTTCTCATGCGGAACTAATTCATCATACACCCAAGCATGCAGTTCTCACGCGGAACTGATTCATCATACACCCAAGCATGCAGTTCTCACGCGGAACTGATTCATCATACACCCTAGCATGCAGTTCTCACGCGGAACTAATTCATCATACACCCAAGCATGCAGTTCTCACGCGGAACTGATTCATCATACACCCAAGCATGCAGTTCTCACGCGGAACTGATTCATCATACACCCAAGCATGCAGTTCTCATGCGGAACTAATTCATCATACACCCAAGCATGCAGTTCTCATGCGGAACTAATTCATCATACACTCTAGCATGCAGTTCTCACGCGGAACTGATTCATCATACACCCTAGCATGCAGTTCTCATGTGGAACTAATTCATCATACACCCAAGCATGCAGTTCTCATGCGGAACTGATTCATCATACACTTTAGCATGCAGTTTCATTAATCTCAATATATTTACTTTCCTTTTCGGAGCATCATAAGCGCTCATAATTAACTTGACAGATCGCGATAAAAGAAACGTGTTTAACCAAACTGCATGTTTTCATTATCAAAACATATGTGCTAGTTGGTTCATTATCGCCTTACCTATTTCTTTTATTTTTAACTCACAGTATGGCTGTTAATACTGTCTGTGATAAGTGTGCTATTTCTTTCTTTATAACATTATGGTGTTCTTTATACGTTGTTTTTGAATTTAAAGAGTTTCCGGATTCCAAGCAGTCGTCTCAACATATCCTCTTTGTATACATATAAGTACATTTTTCTGCATTTCTCAACATAAGAAAAAATTACAAGTTTCGGATTAACTTCACTTTCAAAACTTTAAACAATACTCCTGTACTCTGCAAGGAATACTGTTTAAAGTTTTTTTCTAAATGTAGGTCTTACTCAAATGCATATAAAAGTTCCTAATAGAATTAAAGATGGCTATAAATTAAAAAAATCCTCTTTTTTGCGATTTTTGCTCTATCTTTAGTCAAAATGTTTTGTAATTTGTGTTCCCAATCATTCAATAGGCCTATGTCTTGTTTTTCTATTTATGTTTAAATATTATATTATCGCCTGAAAAATACTATTCACTATTAGTTTATTTGACAGCTTATACATAACATATGTATTGTACAAGCTAAAACACTACACCGTATTGATTATCATGGTGGCGGTGATCTTTTTACTTTATGCCGTCACTATATGCAAACAGCGACGCTAAGCAACAGGTAGGTTTTGGAGATTTGTGTGTCTAGATAGGAACGTTTTCGTCGGCCTAACCCGCGTGAAATTAACACGTACACTTAGGAAATATCTAAAAGCAAACTCTAACGACACGATTGTAATAGCGCATTATTCATAGAATGCATTCTAAGAGTCACGAGTAATTATGAGCGTTGATTTATGACCATGTGTTCGACACGATGACTCCGGTCGTCGGATTTAATGCGGAAAGTCACGCTCGCGACGTTAAGGCAACAACTTCATCGCTCATTATACTTAACACAGTTTTATTACTTAATTACATTAAAGGAGTAATTGTTGGCGAAGGATAATCTCCCGGTCACAAATTGCTATTTGAGCGCTGCACGTTGGCGTCAGCACATCCTTCGACAAGGCGGTTATAGATGCGAAAATATCCCTCACGACCTAACTCCGTAACGGTAATTTTTAACCTAGATTCTCCGGATTATGTGGAACGCGAAAGCGAAGGAGGCGCGGGATATAAGAATATTGGCGTCTAATACGCGTTGAGTAGAAGATGAAATCTGTATTATGTACATCTAATGGTATACAAATATATTTCGTAAGCCCTTCTAATAACTTGAAGTTAACACTATTTTTTGGGTGCAAGGTGCCTAATCAAACCTATGAGTTTTGGAAGAACATGACCTTTAATGCAGACACGTAAACCAAAGACACCTTTTATGGTATCCTATGATCAGGGCCACCCAGAGAAATTTCAGGCTCATTCATTACTCCCAACATAGGCCTATCCTATACAACCCTGTACATTGCATGACACTATAAATAAATTATTGTTTCCATGTAACCAACTATATATATATATATATATATATATATATATATATATATATATATATACATACTCCTCTTGGATTTCGAGTGCAGAATATATATTACCTGATATCATATATATATCATAGTAAAACCAACTAGGCCTACTGAATCTAATCTGTGTATGTTTAGTTTTAATGAAATAAACTTTCGTTCGTTTATAGCAACTAAGACATTGCATTTTGTGTGATTAGAACATTTCATTTAAGGAGTATTACTTGGTCATTAAAAGCTTGAACAATTGTACATTGCACTTTTAATACTTTATTGATATAATGTTTTTATCTCTTTTATAGATCTCGTCACACGAGTAATTATTTCCGCAGTAAAAAAACACCAACCCAGGCGGGCCCCTGGGTCAAACGACAAGGAAGGATTGAGACGGGAGATGGTGGGAGGAGGACGCTCAGGATCAAAGGAGTTGCAAATTGGAAAGTCCAGAACACTCTGTGCTTAAAATGTTTAAAGCATCACATATAAGCATAACGCTAATTATTAGCAAAATATGAGGAATAATTCATATGTTATGTTTTTTTAAATAAATGGGGTGCCTACATCCCTATTCAGACGAGATTAAGCTTCGTGAGGAGCAAGGAAAGCAGATGATATAGTAAGACAGTTTTATCACTGCCCAAACCCGCTGCAAAGATATCACCTTGATTTTTTTTCTTCTTTGGTAAATTTACTTCTTAATTATGTTCAGATATTGAATGAAAATATTTCTTTAAATACAAACGTAAAACATTTTTCTAAAAACCTTGAAATTTATTGTTCACGCAAAGTGTGGGCGATACTCAAAATTATATATTTATTATAACAGCGAGCGCAGCAACGTCACCTATTACTTCACATATTAATATGCAGCAACTCTTCACATAGGCCCAATTAACCGGCCAAACCTTTTAGAAAGGAAATATATCCATTATTTAATAAACAATTTACAAGTGTTGAAAAAATATTACGTTCAACAATGATGATAAATGTATGTTAGGATAATATTCAATAATTTTCGGTTGGATAAATAAATCATTTTTATCACTGCCCATTTTTTATTTATCACTTCCTCATACAAAACGAACTAGAGGAAGGGGCGGTTGTGATAAGTCTATACAGTAATGCCATTTTCAAACTGCTTTCTGCTGGAACCGAACAGTGACGCCGATCTTACAAAGGGGGCCACACGCACAAAGCAGTTTGAAACATAGGGCTTTTAGTCCTAGACAGATTTTACCGCCGAAACATTCCAATAGAACCTTTGGGTTGATCTGCACGTCAAATTAGAAAAAACCTTAAGGTAACCACGAGTAAAATGGGTACAGAACGGGTAATATTAGGAAATATTTTTTCAAAGAAATAATAAAAGGGAAACACTTTACATATTGTCATCTTTACGAAATGCTTTTTTAAAATTTCCATTTTCAATATTTTCTTTTTTCAAAGTTTGGCAAATACGTCGTTTTGTAAACAAAACTATTTAAAAGGTTATTTTAAAGAAATTAATATGTAACATCTAGGAAATTGTATTTTATAATACGAAACGTAAATAAAGTCTTTTAAAAAAACTGAATACAACTAAAACACTTGTGTAAATATCTTACAAACTTGCCTATAGTAGCCCTACGTTATTTGTTGAGACCGTTACGGTCTGAGTTGACAATGGGACACATCTCCCGAAACGGCCGTCCTCAACAAATAAAATAAGTGTTACTATAGGCAAGTTTGTAAAATATTTACAAGTGTTTTAGTGAAAACTAGTAGGACACGTGAAGATGGAATCAACAAATCTGAACACAACCATTAAAAATAGCGTTATTTAAGTCTAGTTCAACTGTTTTAAGAAGATATAATTTAATCTGATTTTAAACACATAAAACGTGTTTAAAGTCAGTATTTATTTTTAAGAATTAAATTTCCTTTTTAAAATCTGAACATTTTTCGATCATTTAACAAAGTAATAAATTTATTACTCAGAAAACAAAATGTGTTTTAGTGTTACCAAACGTTTGGTTTTGCATCAGTTTTCACAAACACTAATGCAATTGTTATTTAGGGGTATAAAAACCCATTTGAAACTACCACATTATCAAGTTATCGAAAAAGAGTTTGAGTATAGGGGCATTGTGTTGGCGGCGCTGAAATAAAAGTGAATTTACCTGAACCTACTCGCTAGCAACGTTTTACGGAGATTAAAACGCTTTCACCAACATAAATATTTCTAACAAGTCGAGGGGGCAGACTGTCTCGGATCTATGATCAGGAAGAGTCTGGCCGAAGAAGTACGAGAAAAGGAATACTTTTGGAAGGGGATGCGAGGAAGACACTTTCTTTTCCGGAATGGACTAAATATGCTGAAATGTTATATTATATGTTGTATATTATGTATATGCATATGTTATGTAATATGTATATGTTATGTAATATGTATATGCATATGTTATGGTATATGTTATATTATATGTCTATCAGCGTTATTCTTTCTAATACAGGTTTAATGTCTTGTTTTATTGGCAGAAGAGTTAGAAATATATAAAACATTAAAAATATAACTATTTGAAATAATATATAAAATCTCTCTCACACACACATACACGCGCGGGGGCGTTTATTATCATTAAATAAATGTTAATTACGTACTCGTCTTGACGAGTAATCCTAAGGAGACTTAAATAACCGTTGGCATGACAATGCTGAGAGCAGCATTGTTTCTTACTAAACCAACGTTTATATACATTCGAGTACATTTGTCTGCTTTTCTTAACATGAAAATAATGTTTTCCTTAATTGACGCGTCTCGGAATAACTCTATTCTCAACACTTTAATAGTACTTAAAGTTTATTTACTTGAATGTACTTGAAGTACTATTAAAGTTTTGAGAATGGAGTTATTCCGAAACGCGACAACAAATATTTAATGTTAGGAAAGGCAGAAAATGTATAGAAATATTCCTAATAGGAGTGAAGATGAATATATTAAGTATTTCACCATGTATATATCTACCTATGTAATTAAATATCTATACACAAAGCAAGTTAGGATAGCATACATTTGTGTAGAAAGCTTGTTTGCTAGGCAGACATTTTGATTCATTCCTCAAAATTAAAATGAAGCAAAGTTAATAAGTATGTATAAAAATCTGTATCTCTTAATTTCATGGATTTTTTCATATAAGATAACAGCATTTTGTAAATTTGAAAACCGAGCTAACTATAACTGAAAGGATAATAGTCGGACATACCTTGTTGACAGTGATGTCGATGACGACGTAGATGAGCAGGACCACTTCCTCCTCATCGGACCCGAGCAGGTTCCCTTGGAGACCCGCCGTGGCTACGTACAGGATACACAAATGTGGCGTCACCATCTTGCGCGTAGTAGGGACAAATGTCGGCTATAGCTCGCTCGCAAATCCCTTTAACATTCTCTTTGTCTCCTCTGCATTCTAGAACAAACAACAAAACACAGATTAGCGAATACTCATTGACTGTAAACACAGTCGGGCTTAGGAACTGGGCTGAGAGGTTGTTTCTCGAACACGTAAACTTACACGGCCACGAACGCACTTGAACTAACCCAGCAATGAAACTGTGGGACAAAACTACTACATAAATTGTTAATTTATTATCAGAACTAACATATTTTAATGAAACACATAACAAACTCGTGCGCTAAAGAATGAGAATAAATTCGAATGTACTGAGATAAGGAGTTTAATGGGAAACGTGAGCGCTATGAAGGGAAAATAAGGTTAAAGAACAAGATTTAACGCTATAAAGTAGAGATAGATATAAAAACGAGCAACGCATCGCTCGTAACAAAACCAAGAGATTCAAGTTATGGAAATACAGCTAAGGAGTTGAAGCAATGGAAGACTGGAAGTAACTAGAAATCCTATTTGTTAACTGCAATCATAACTGAAAACAACGAAGAGAGGTTTCTGTAAGATGTGTGTGTGTGTGTATAAGTTTAACTTAACAACACTGTTTTCTTGTATTCACTTATCGCTTATACTTTAATGTACTTAAACAAGAATCTTACTTCGTATATAAGCGAGTAGACTTTCGAGAACTTTAATTACGTGTCCTCATTTTTAAGCATCATCTGAGACTAAGGGCTTCTTGTAGTTGTCATGTGTGTACTGGTGTCTTGACACAACTAGTAACTACAAGAAGTCCTTAGTCTTATAATGAGGACAAGTAATTGAAGTATTTGAAAGTCGACTCGCATATATACCAAGTAAGATACTAATTTAACTACATTAATGTGTGCGTAATATATATATATATATATATATATATATATATATATATATATATATATATGTTGGAGACTTTTTCTGAAATGACGCAAATCCAATTCGTTTTCTTTATTCCATTTTTTAAACAGTTTATTTAGTTATATAATTCGAACATTTAAAAATCAGAGTAATAATAAATGTAGACTTCACTTACATACACTACTAACAGTTTCCCGCAACGGCTGAGAAGAACTGTAGATGATTGATTGTCAATAAAAAGCTGGAAACAGATCCCATAGAAACGAATAAGAAAAGAAAGAACAACAAATTACGCTACAGCAATGTTAGTGTAAATATGAGTAGAAGAGATATAGAAGATGATTCATGGCAGAACATGGAACAATGAAGTTCGAATTGTGACAAATAGCTCAGAGAAATACTTATCAGCACTTTTGGGAAAGAAATTGAATATTGATTAATATTTAAAGCCAAGGAAACTTTACCATATATATATATATATATATCGCAATATGTATTCTTGTGTATTAATAAAGAACATAAGTCAAAATACAAATACAAGAATTATAATTGAATTTACAATTCAAAGCTTTTCGTTGGCTAACAGTACCAACATCATCAGGAATATTAAACAATTAAAATTAACCTATCTAATATATGTTAATTTTAATTGTTTAATATTCCTGATGATGTTGGTACTGTTGTTAGCCAACGAAAAGCTTTAAATTGTAAATTCAATTATAATGCTTGTATTTGTATTTTGAATTATGTTCTTTATATATATATATATATATATATATATATATATATATATATATATATATATATATATATATATATATATATATATCTTGAATTTTGTAGTCCATTACGATCGGTGAAAATTAATTAATCACTTTAACATTAATTTATGACTATATGAACTTTAAATTTTGTAAATTTGTAAAAACTTACTGAGACAGAACGTTTTCGACCGCTATGTGGCAATCTTCATCAGTGTATATATATATATATATATATATATATATATATATATATATATATATATATATATATATATATACAGATATATATATATCTGGTTTATTCTGAAAGTGTTATGTTTAGAGCCCCTTTATTTCATGGAGTTTGCTTACATATCTGGTTTATACTAAAATATTATGTTTAGAGCCCCTTTATTTCATGGAGTTTGCTTACATATCTGGTTTATACTAAAATATTATGTTTAGAGCCCCTTTATTTCATGGAGTTTGCTTACATATCTGGTTTATTCTGAAAGTGTAATGTTTAGAGCCCCTTTATTTCATGGAGTTTGCTTACATATCTGGTTTATACTAAAATATTATGTTTAGAGCCCATTTATTTCATGGAGTTTGCTTACATAACTGGTTTATACTAAAATATTATGTTTAGAGCCCCTTTATTTCATGGAGTTTGCTTACATATCTGGTTTATTCTGAAAGTGTAATGTTTAGAGCCCCTTTATTTCATGGAGTTTGCTTACATATCTGGTTTATACTAAAATATTATGTTTAGAGCCCCTTTATTTCATGGAGTTTGCTTACATATCTGGTTTATACTAAAATATTATGTTTAGAGCCCCTTTATTTCATGGAGTTTGCTTACATATCTGGTTTATACTAAAATATTATGTTTAGAGCCCCTTTATTTCATGGAGTTTGCTTACATATCTGGTTTATAATAAAATATTATGTTTAGAGCCCCTTTATTTCATGGAGTTTATTCTGAAAGTGTAATGTTTAGAGCCCCTTTATTTCATGGAGTTTGCTTACATTATCTGGTTTATACTAAAATATTATGTTTAGAGCCCCTTTATTTCATGGAGTTTGCTTACATATCTGGTTTATACTAAAATATTATGTTTAGAGCCCCTTTATTTCATGGAGTTTGCTTACATATCTGGTTTATACTAAAATATTATGTTTAGAGCCCATTTATTTCATAGAGTTTGCTTACATATCTGGTTTATACTAAAATATTATGTTTAGAGCCCCTTTATTTCATGGAGTTTGCTTACATATCTGGTTTATACTAAAATATTATGTTTAGAGCCCCTTTATTTCATGGAGTTTGCTTACATATCTGGTTTATTCTGAAAGTGTTATGTTTAGAGCCCCTTTATTCCATGGAGTTTGCTTACATATCTGGTTTATACTAAAATATTATGTTTAGAGCCCCTTTATTTCATGGAGTTTGCTTACATATCTGGTTTATACTAAAATATTATGTTTAGAGCCCCTTTATTTCATGGAGTTTGCCTACGTATCTGGTTTATTCTGAAAGTGTAATGATTAGAGCCCCTTTATTTCATGGAGTTTGCTTACATATCTGGTTTATACTAAAATATTATGTTTAGAGCCCATTTATTTCATGGAGTTTGCTTACATATCTGGTTTATACTAAAATATTATGTTTAGAGCCCCTTTATTTCATGGAGTTTGCTTACATATCTGGTTTATTCTGAAAGTGTAGTGTTTAGAGCCCCTTTATTTCATGGAGTTTGCTTACATATCTGGTTTATACTAAAATATTATGTTTAAAGCCCCTTTATTTCATGGAGTTTGCTTACATATCTGGTTTATTCTGAAAGTGTAATGTTTAGAGCCCCTTTATTTCATGGAGTTTGCTTACATATCTGGTTTATACTAAAATATTATGTTTAGAGCCCCTTTATTTCATGGAGTTTGCTTACATATCTGGTTTATACTAAAATATTATGTTTAGAGCCCCTTTATTTCATGGAGTTTGCTTACATATCTGGTTTATACTAAAATATTATGTTTAGAGCCCCTTTATTTCATGGAGTTTGCTTACATATCTGGTTTATAATAAAATATTATGTTTAGAGCCCCTTTATTTCATGGAGTTTGCTTACATATCTGGTTTATTCTGAAAGTGTAATGTTTAGAGCCCCTTTATTTCATAGAGTTTGCTTACATATCTGGTTTATACTAAAATATTATGTTTAGAGCCCCTTTATTTCATGGAGTTTGCTTACATATCTGGTTTATACTAAAATATTATGTTTAGAGCCCCTTTATTTCATGGAGTTTTGCTTACATATCTGGTTTATACTAAAATATTATGTTTAGAGCCCATTTATTTCATGGAGTTTGCTTACATATCTGGTTTATACTAAAATATTATGTTTAGAGCCCCTTTATTTCATGGAGTTTGCTTACATATCTGGTTTATACTAAAATATTATGTTTAGAGCCCCTTTATTTCATGGAGTTTGCTTACATATCTGGTTTATTCTGAAAGTGTTATGTTTAGAGCCCCTTTATTTCATGGAGTTTGCTTACATATCTGGTTTATACTAAAATATTATGTTTAGAGCCCCTTTATTTCATGGAGTTTGCTTACATATCTGGTTTATACTAAAATATTATGTTTAGAGCCCCTTTATTTCATGGAGTTTGCTTACATATCTGGTTTATTCTGAAAGTGTAATGTTTAGAGCCCCTTTATTTCATGGAGTTTGCTTACATATCTGGTTTATACTAAAATATTATGTTTAGGGCCCCTTTATTTCATGGAGTTTGCTTACATATCTGGTTTATTCTGAAAGTGTAATGTTTAGAGCCCCTTTATTTCATGGAGTTTGCTTACATATCTGGTTTATACTAAAATATTATGTTTAGAGCCCCTTTATTTCATGGAGTTTGCTTACATATCTGGTTTATTCTGAAAGTGTAATGTTTAGAGCCCCTTTATTTCATGGAGTTTGCTTACATATCTGGTTTATACTAAAATATTATGTTTAGAGCCCCTTTATTTCATGGAGTTTGCTTACATATCTGGTTTATTCTGAAAGTGTAATGTTTAGAGCCCCTTTATTTCATGGAGTTTGCTTACATATCTGGTTTATACTAAAATATTATGTTTAGAGCCCCTTTATTTCATGGAGTTTGCTTACATATCTGGTTTATTCTAAAATATTATGTTTAGAGCCCCTTTATTTCATGGAGTTTGCTTACATATCTGGTTTATACTAAAATATTATGTTTAGAGCCCCTTTATTTCATGGAGTTTGCTTACATATCTGGTTTATACTAAAATATTATGTTTAGAGCCCCTTTATTTCATGGAGTTTGCTTACATATCTGGTTTATACTAAAATATTAAATATAAATAGAACATTTATATTTGTATAAACCATTTATATAATAAAATGGGTATGTGATGCATCGTTTACTAAATTTAAAGAACTCCGCAGAGAATTATTTTAATATTCAAGGCGATCACATAGACATCAAAACACAGTATTATAGAGCCCATAACATCCGTTCTGTATCAAGCGGAATTTCAAGTCTCCTTTGTGCTTGCCATCGTCATCCCTTAACCCTCTTCTGGTTATAGATTCATTGCCTTCATCCCTCCACTACCTTCAGGGGCCTTCTCATCGGATTGCATCCGGTGGCTTTGTTTATCCCTCCGCATCGTCCCCTTCAACATGGCCACTTCATTCTCCTTTTGTTCTATATTTGGGGTTCTACTACTTTTAAATTAAGCCACAACATAGTCTTTTTCTTTAACCAGTTGGTAGGTTTGCTAGTTTTTCTCTGAAAGAGAACTGCATAATGAGATAATGAAGACAAGAAAGACGAAAACAGCTAGTAGGCGTCCTCTGCAGTACAAAGATAGAGCTAAATTATGGCTTATCTAAAATCCAGCAAGTAATCCTTACCATCGAGCCCCTATTACTTGTTCCGATCCTCAGGTTACCGCTGCACCCGTCAGGACCAAACCGGGCCTGGGTCTCATGATCCCGTGATACCAGATATTGTAAAGCCTGGACGAGTCACTAGCTGTCACTGGGGGTATAGAGGTAGTCCAACCAGACCCTTCGACGTACTCGAACCCATCCGTGAGGCTCGATGGAATAAGTAAGAGACGTACTATGCTCCCGTGCGCTGATTACCTGTCAAGCTGGCCTACTAAATAGGTTTTAGCCACACACAATATAAAAGTAAATAAAATATCTAAGTCAGTCTAATTTTGTAAGCGTAAATTAAAAACTGACTGAATAGTAAGCGTTTGGGCAGGGTAGTTTGAGGGAGCTGTTACGATAACCCCCTCCAAATAATAATAATAACAATAATTTACTACTTAATGGGAAAGATTTAAACTTTTCGAAACAGTAAAATTAAGCCACTTTTCGAAGAAATCAAATCATAATAAAATGAGTTTTTAAGTGCAAATAAGGTTTTAACTAGGTTCACTATACAGCATTTCACCCTTACTAACTAGTATATATTGACATCTGAAATACTAATTGATTCGTTTACATCAGAATAATGCATTTTAGCAAATAACTCGGTAAAAACGCATCTTCTACTCTGTACAGTGTATTTACTAGTTGTATAATAATTGTGGAGATAAAAGCCATTAAGATATGACGGTTGCGGCGTTATCAACAGCGGACGTATCTTAGACTTGTAAAGCTTTGTTCCAATTACCTTACAAACTAGCAGAGTCGCTACCTACCGGCGAACTTTGTACTTACATATTCCCGCTCTATAACACACGCCAGCCAGTTTGTAATTTAAAGAATATGCTGTCACAAATCTCTACAAACGAATTATTAGACTACGATTACTCAATAGAACACTTTGTTAGGCCCACGCACACGCAACTGTTGGAATCGGAGCCGTGCACAATCATTAAATAGTTCCCAATAATGTTGTCTAATTATTATTAACCAACTTATTTGGTGTAGATTCAAAAATTATTATCGAGATATAACAATTGAACTGAAGAATACAAACATAAATTGATGTAAAAATCAATTAAAAGGACAATTTTCAGAACAAAAAGGAAATACAAAAACTAAGAGCCATCAAAATAACACAAACGAAATAAAAGTACAAAATGGGGTAGCGAGTATATTGATGTAAAAAAAGATTTGAAAGGACAATTTTTAGAATAGAAAGGAAATACAAAATCTAAGAGAAATCAAAATAACAGAAAATAAAAGTACAAAATGGGGCTGCGATTATATTGATGTAAAAAAAGAATTGAAAGTACAATTTTAGAATAGAAAAGAAATACAAAAAACTAAGAGCCATCAAAATAACACAAAAATAAAGGTACAGAATTGGATAGCGCGTATATTGCTGTAAAAAAAGAATTAAAAGGACAATTTTTAGAATAGAAACGAAATACAAAAACTAAGAGCTGTTAAAATAACACAAACAAAATAAAAGTACAAAATGGGGTAGCGAGTATATAGATGTAAAAAAACAATTGAAAAGACAATTTTCAGAATACAGAAAAGAAAACAGCAAAACCAAAAGCCATCAAAACAAACAAAACAGAATTTGGTAACGAGTATATAACTCTCTTTAGCAAGGATGAGAACAAGTCTACTGTGGTTTAATGATAATAAATACACAAAAACCTCTAACTACAGATATTTTTATTCTAACCTGATTCTAACAATTCGGTAACCAAGTAGAAAACTTCAGAAGGATGGCATACAATACTTGATCCAAAAATATTTGTGTGTGTATTATTTACTACACATTTCTACCCTTAAGGGGTAG
Organism: Prosapia bicincta; assembly: GCA_036971475.1. Classification (NCBI taxonomy): domain Eukaryota; kingdom Metazoa; phylum Arthropoda; class Insecta; order Hemiptera; family Cercopidae; genus Prosapia; species Prosapia bicincta. The sequence goes on from JBAIZL010000004.1 coordinate 113,548,966, forward strand.
ATTCGTCTGGATGTCTCCGACAGACATTAGATCTACTTCTGGTATAGGATCCTGCACACGTGGTGCCTCTATATCCTCTACCAGGCGGTAATAGCTACACTTGAATTGCGTTTTAAAACTGCAGGAAACATCTATACTCTTTCCCTTAAGATATTTAAAGAAATTTAAAAATTATAGTGATAATAATAAAAGTAGGTCTACTTTTTTTATAACATCGGCATGATTTAGAAAAACCAAAGTGAGTCACAAGAGAGTTCAAGGAGAGTGACCTGCAAATTATTATCCTCGGTTCGGTTCCAAGGCTTTCATTTAGCTTGACCTGGCAGCAGAATAAACACAGAGCTAATAGGATCTTTAGGTTATTAGTTGAGTACAAGACCCATTCAACAACTAAAGCTTAAAATCAGTTAAACAAAAACCTAACGAATACGTGACAATGAAATAAGAATCGAACCCAAGAATTACTAAAAGTAGGTAGTCGAAAAGAATACGTGACTGAAGACAAAACAAATTATCCCAGAATGTAAAGTGGCATTGTAAATAACTAAATTAAAATTTATCCAAAAAAGCAAATGCTGTGCATCAAACACGGTCAGGTAAAGCAAGAAATAATAAAATGAACTTCATTCAGAAAAATGGATGAAAAGTGAGGCTAATAAAAAATGCTATTTACATTGTTGCGCCTTCATTTCACGATCCGGTAAACGCAACACGGTGAACACAAACTATGATTAAACACGATTAGTAGCAAACCCAGCCATCGCAAAAATCCGTGTCGACGTTTCAAAAATATATTAATTTATTGCAATACACGAATTGGACGGATTGAAAAGGAGTAAGGGAGTACTATTAGTTTACAATCTTGAAAGAAACGACAAAACTTTTTTTCCATTTCTGAGGTTTAAAATGATACGACTCCAAGTAGTCAATAGTACAGGGTGTAGGGAAAATAATGGCTCAAAAGTGCACGGATCCCTAATCTAAAATAACACTGACTGCTCGCAACCATATGACTGAGACGGAACGTTAAATGCGCTGCTATGTCCGGCGTGAATGACAGAAAGTATCGCGAGAGATGCCAAACCCCTCTCAGAAGATCCTCTATAACCCCTGTGGGAAATATCTCAAATTGCTTATCACAGAATATGACTTATTGCGACTGTTCACGACTGTCCTCTCGTGAGAGGACTTGGTAAGAAAGTAGTCTCGAGAGAAGAAAGCTTTTATTACAATGAAGGAAAACTTTTAAAAACTGTTATGAATACTGTCGATACGGCATTTTTAGGCTTATATCACAGGTTGGACATCGACGTAGACATGACTTTATAGAGATTTTATAATTGTCACGGAGCAAAAGCTCTGTGAACATTACGAACACACAAGACTTCTGCTTCAAACAGCGAGTGATTTCAATTCATGTGAATATAATTCTCCAGATTTAAACACGGATGTCTTGAATACCAGTGGATCATGTTTCACGATCTCCATTTGGTTCATTTATTCGTGGTTTTGGTCGCTACTGTACTACCGAATTTGGTGTCCCCTGACCAATCCCTGTGTTTTAGACCTCGATGCTATTACAATATATTACAACTAGGGTAGCTCCTTTCCTAGTACACACTTATTCTTCCTTAAGTCTTCAATATAACTACCACATTTACTTGTAACTTTAATGCTATCTTGTACACACTAGTCCTACATATAACTGCCACCACATACTTGTTACTTTCGGCTTGTTAAACGAACTATGTACTGATACTTTAATATGACGACCTAGCTGCACAGCAATCATTACTATTTTATACCAACTGATTAATTTTGTCTTCCGCGTTGAAAAATATTTACTGATGCTACTCGCCACAAAGTGCATCTCCCCTATATCGCCTACTAAGAGGTGTTCATGTTCCTACCTTAAATGCTACATATATTGAAAATACTTCCTCTCTCTCTCTTTCTCTTACATTTTAAGAGGTAAACACTTCCCCCCCTACATTTTATATTCCTTATGAAATCGACACAGGATAGTTAAGAAAAAAAACTGATCTCCCCTAAATCCCCTACACAACGGGTTACCATGACTCTACTTTACTTCTACCTATTTTCTCAACCCTTTCACTCTTTCTCTCTTTTTCCATTTTTTATTAATATAACGGATACACACTTTTTTATGAAACCGACACAGAGTAGGTTAAAGAGAGGCAATGATTTCCCATATAACCACTACCACGGTAGGGAATTTCATGTCCCTATCTTTATTCAAAATCCTGTCCCTCTCTTTCTTTTTCATTTTTAGAGGCAACGGATAGACACGTCTTTACAAAACAGACAAAGGAAAGGCGACAAGATGGTAGTTATATCCCAATACCCACTAACATGAAGTGTCCATTTCCAATCCTTTCCTAACATGGATACACAAAGTCCCCTGGTCCAGGAGCATATAATTGCATCTCATGTGAAGGGTTACGTACTTGAAGGAGGCCTATCGTCTACTGAGGCCATGAGGAAGTGTTCACCAGAGAAGGGCAAAGAAGAGCTAATGAGGTTAGGTAGCAATAGCAATGTTTCCTTGGTATTAGGAATAGAAGGAAATCCGCTGCATGCATGGATCTGAAGTAGGCTTACCCTCAGCCGGTCTAAAGATCTATCTACTGGCTGCCCAATGCAAAACTAGTGTTTTCCCAAAGTGGGAAAGCTCAGAATAAAATAACGTATTTTTCAATAAATTCTATTAGTACACACTCACCCTACATAAATCTTGTTCAAATTTTCAATCGTTAATAAAAATACGTTTTATTCATCCACTCAAGTTCAAGTAAATTTCTTTAAACTTGTAGTGGATGACAATTGTTGTTAATCCAGTTGTTTTCAAAAATTAATTAATTATATGGTTTTTCGTATTATACGGAAGAAAAACTTTTCACAAAATGGGCAAGGTATTTAATATAGTTATTTCGTCCCATTTAGCTTGAAATAAGTTATAACATATGATTTAATAAAACAGCTGATTTTATGTTATGTGGTAGAACAGCTGTTTTCCTAAAACAGCTGATTTTATGTCATACGTTATGTGCTAGAACACCTGCTTTAACTCACGGGTTATGTTACTATATTTATATTAATTGTAATTATTTAACAAACAGTAACTAAAATAATTTTTTTTCCTAAATAGATTTTACTTTAAATTTTTTATTTATATTACTAATGTTTTTAAACGGAAATTGAAATTCAAAAACATTACTATTTATAATTACCTACAGTTATTTGTAACTCTAAAATTAACTTCATTAACTAATTAAGTTCAGAATAATATGATTAAATGTTTAAAACACCGAGTAGAGTTTAAGTAAATTATTCCTGCTTAACAGTTTTGCATATAAGTCGGCAATTAATTACAAATATTGGCTCTTATTGGATTACTAAAGCTGAGTGATTATCAGCCGTTGTAATTATAGTATTTACAGCATTAAGTCAAATGTGGAGGGATTCCAGAGTAACATCAGACGAGTTTTGCATGTCTCAAGGCATAAAAAAGGTGTAGCGTTTGGTCAGTTCAGAATAAAGACACTCTGTGAATACATCGTGTTAAATTTAACTGCTAAGCCTACTTAAAAGACTGACGTAAGCATTACTCTCATTTTCTATATTCATTCTCCCAATTGCATAAATTAAAGATTCATTCAATGTAAACGCAACGCACACAAAACTAATGCTAACAAGAGTTTAAACGAGATTAAATAAAACTTAAAATGTACGTATTAAAAAAAATGCTACAAAAAAGATATGGTTATAAAATAAAGTTTAAACTAGGTACACAGGTTATGCATGAAGCGAACATTGCCAAATCTAACCTAACGCGAGTTACTTTGTAGCTATAACTTTACGTACTAATATGGAGGTATCTTAGGGTGCAACACTACAATGATCTGTTTTATAAAGATACATATTGATTGAGCGCGCATGGAGGCGTGCACGCACGCACGCACGCACGCACACACACACACACACACACACACACACACACACACACACACACACACACACACACACATATATATATATATATAACAACAATTTAAATATATATAACTTATATAAATAAATATATATACATAGAAAATATATAAATTAAAATAATTCTTGTATTTGAAATATTTTTCTTAATTAACACACACACACACACACACACACACACACACACACACACACACACACACACACACACACACACACACACACACACACACACACACACACACACACACACACACACACACACACACACACACACACGCACACGCACACGCAAACATATATATATATAGTAGGCTATATATATATATATATATATATATATATATATATATATATATATATATATATATATATATATATATATATATATATATATATATATATAGGCTATATAGTATATATATTATAGTAAAGATGATTTCTGCACAACCAAAAATTACCAGAAAGTAGTAATGATAAAAAACTAATAATACAAACATAGTAAAAAATGTCATTTTTAAATATATAATTTTTATTAAATATTGTCTGAAATCTCATTCCTTGAAAGTTGCAATAACCCTCTTGCTAAGAAATTAATTACATGCAATTCTGTATGCTAGCGTGGTTCATTTTCAGTTACCTTAAGCAAATTGGAAGGTTTTACAGTTACACTGCTAGAATTTAAGTCGGTGAGTTTCAAATGTAATTCCTGTAGAAGAAAAAAAAATCTATTCAGCGAGTTCCGCCCTAATTGTAAACAAAGTCGAGCCCCCAGCATAATATACCATCTTCCAACAAATCGAACGTCCTCCCAGACTGAAACACCCTCTGATCCAGTACGCTACCTGCAGCCAGAGTTGAAGAAAACAAATATTGCAAAATCCACGGGGGCCGCTAACACCCCTTTGTCTTACTATTAAATAGCTTCAGTTATCACAACGTGATAATTTAAGAAATAAAAACAAAGTTAGCCGTGTACAGCTTTGCTTCCTTACCAGGGCTGCACGTTACTGGTGGGAATGTTTCGTTAACATCCCTTAATGGTAACTGTAGATCTATTAAATACGTCTAGACTGTCTACGTTCCGTCCTCAACGCGCCAACGTTGTGACGACTTTCGGAAAACCAGGATTTATAAAAATGTATGAATATTCATGTTTAATTGATTACTCGAAATAAGTATTGAATAAATGATAAGCCGGGTGAATATCGAGTCAAAGAAGTTTATTTACTCTTGAATTTTGTAGTCCATTACGTTCGGTGAAACTTAATTAATACCTTTTACATTAGTTTATGACCATCCGAAGTTTAGTCTTTTTCAAACCTGTTGTGCTATAAAAAAAGTCCTTACAATTAGAGATCCAATGAGTAATGTGAATGAAGAAAATGTAGTAAAGTTAAAGCTCAAAATAGGTTCTTGGTAAAGTGTAGGGGTTTGACGGTTTACTCCCTCAAATTGCTCGCTTGTACATTAAATGTAAGGACTTTGTGTTTCATAGCACTACAGCCTTGATAAGGGCAACAAATTAGCCGAAACGTTGCACTACATACAATTCTTTGACTCGTTATTAAACAGGTTTATCATTTATTTATGTGGAACCTTCCAGACATTTCTTATCTATACAGGAATTTTTATAAAATAAATAATCAATGCTTGCTAAAAATATTATTCCTTGAAAAATTATGAAGACAAGTTATTTACTTGTAAACATGACATTTCCAAGACGGAATGTTTAACTGCATATTTGGAATAGTCTGAGAAACGAAAACATAATCATTAGCTACCTCTTCCCTGCTCACTGAGTTCCGGTTCTTAATCAACACCATAATTATTATTCTCAGAATTTGTCTAAAACCGTCCCGACGAAAAAATGTCAACTTTTAATGACAACCTATTAGAAAACAGACTATAAATGTAAATAAATTACCACTTTTAATTAATAAAAAATTAATTTTCGATTGTTTTACATCACGTCAGAAGATGTTTGGATTGAATAACATTTACAGTTCCAAAAGGATTTTAAACAGAACACAGTGCAGCCGATACCGTTAGTATGACAGAGTAGAAGCCCACTTTAAGCCAAGCATATTAATATTTGATAGGCCAACTTTAACGGTCAAAAAATCAGAGCTTTCAATGATGAATGGTTTCGAAAGTGACACATTTTTTCCCCCTTGATAAATTTTCTCTATATAGACCTACATTGTAACAATAAACTTAATACAAAATAGTGAAAACATGCTGCATGGAAAGGATATACAGTTTTAAAGGTTTATAAATAAAAACACAGTTCTGACTGGTGTGTGTGTGTGTGTGTGTGTGTGTGTGTGTGTGTGTGTGTGTGTGTGTGTGTGTGTGTGTAAGAGATAGAGAGAGAGAGGGAAAAGAGAGTCAGAGCGAAATTTGTGCGTGTGTGTAAGAGAGAGAGAGAGAGAGAAAGAGAGAGAGATAGAAAAGAGAGACAGAGCGTGTTTGTGTGTGTGTGTGTGTGTGTGAGGGGGAGAGAGAGAGCGCGAGCGAGTCTGTGTGTGGGCGTGCGCGCGCCCGTGTGTTTGTTTTACATTTACTGAACACAAACGTTTAATAAACAAGAAAAAATTATTTCTTTAGAGTTTTAGGCTTTCCAACAACCTATAATAATGTCATTATAGAAAAATATTTTTTTATAAGAAACAAGAAAGTATTGTTTCAGTGGTATTGCACTAGTTTTGATACCAAATGTGATTATTTTTATACCGTAAAGGTGACTTCCTGGAGAGAGATCCATTACCTGGGTCTTGCGTTATCCGCAGTAGGTAATAGGCCCAGTATTTCCCTTCAGCTGCCCTTCATTTGTATAAATTTGACTCTAGGTATTTATTTTCTCAGGAAATGTGACCTGGGGGTTAAAACACAAACATTTCCTACCTGATTCCCTAACGGGGATCTAACCAGAACTTTTAAGATAACAGTCAAGCATTCTATCTTCTAGACCACCCCCTAATTCAGTTGGTTAGCCGTACTTCTAAAATAAACCCAATATTTATTCCGTCTCTGCCTGACCCCATAGTTCACTTTATCCACTGCCTGGTGTATGCATAATCACCATTGTCAATTATCAGTCTTACATCCGGTCGGTTTATCAAATAGTCCTCTCTATTTTCTGTACCTTTAGTCTTGCCAGTTTTTCCGATTGGTTTTTAGTTACATAATGTAGTTGTTTATTATCTCTCTCTCGGTTACGTGCCAGTTGCGAACCAACACAAATCGTGTCACTTGCGACCAAGGTGTTAGCATACTGTGCCAGTCTGCTAGAGTGTGTATTAGCGTACCACAAGTTTCCAGCGGCTACCCACGGGGAGGTTTGGGGTTGGACTTTTAGCATTCATTCATTTATTTATTTTATTTATCAAAATTGCTTACTTTCAAATTTTATTTTTTCAATTTTATTTTATTTATTTAGTTTTTTTTACTTAAAAATCAGCTGCATGGCTTATGAGTATTTAAAATTAACTAATTATACAATCGGTCTGAAGCGTCTATGAGACTTTTTGTTCACTCCAACTTATTTACATAGCTCAATACACTTAAAATTGTTTTCAAGTTACTGTTTTTGAACTCATCATTGAATGATATGTTTTATTCTCGGGTCGAGTTTTTTTTATACGTTTTCCTTTTTTGTTCCCATTTCTCAAAGTTCCTTAAATTGTTAAATGAAAAATGTCTTTATAATTATTACTTTTAGCTTCTCTATGAGAAAAACATGTTGGTTGTCTTCCTTCCAACCAAAGCGTTTAACTTGAAGTTCCAGCCTTCTACATTTCATATGTGACGTGGTATGGTAGCATTTTCCAACCACTGCTGAATGAAATAGTACAAAATTCTATTAGCTTGACGTTGTCTTCTAGAGCGTTCTCCATAATGCCATGAATAATTATTATTACATCCTTACAATACGATAGACTATTAAATACGATTGGTTATTGGATCCAGCCTTGGTTTAAATCGAATAGTTTAGTTGATATGCAAGTGGGACGGGTCGCAACTAGCATGTCACCCTCTCTCTCTTACACACACACACACGCGCGCGCGCGCACGCACACACACACACGCACGCACGCACGCACACACACACACACACACACACACACACACACACACAAAGGATGCGACTACAGGAGACAGATGGACTGATGGTGAGAAAAAATACTGCGCAGTAGTCACTCTGGATATGCAAAATGCATTCAACTCTGCAAGGTGGGGTAGAATAATGGAAGCACTGGACCAGTTCGATGTCCCTAAGTACATGCAGAAGTTGGTGGCCAGCTACTTCACTGACCGACTTCTGCAATATGACACAGATGAGGGACAAATAATGTATAAAGTTAGTGGAGGAGTGCCACAGGGCTCGGTCCTGGGACCGCTCTTGTGGAATGTAATGTACAACGGTCTCCTTGAAGTGAAGATCCCGAGAATGGTATCGCAGGTCGCGTTTGCAGATGATGTCGCCCTGGTGATTGTGAGAAAGTTCTTGGAGGACATACAAAACCTGTTTAACGAAACATTCAGGAAATATGCCGACTGGATGAGGGAAGCAGGACTCAAGATAGCAATGCATAAGACAGAGGTAGTGCTCATAACTAGCAGGAAGAAAAGGGAAACAATTACACTGCAAGTTGGGGAGCATGTGGTTGAGTCCAAGGCGTCAGTACGATACTTAGGAGTAATGATAGATGCACGTCTCAACTTCAAGGATCAAGTAGTGCATGCCAGCTCCAGGGCGTCAGCAGTTGGAGGAGCATTATCCCGCATCAATGTGGGTGGTCCTAAACCAAGAAGACGAGCGCTCCTTGGGTCAGTTGTGACATCAATACTGACCTATGGTATTGCCATTTGGGCAAAGGCACTAGAGCTACAAGAATGCCAAAGAAGAACATACCCAGTTGGCCGGCAAATGGCATTAAGGATCACCAGCGCGTTTAGGACTGTCTCTAGGAACGCTGCTCACGTGATATCGGGACTACTGCCGATCGAGATTATTGCAGAGGAATATAGGAGACGGTATCGGCGAAGAACCCGAGAACCGGTGGAGGCAAAAGATTCCAGAACAAGGGAAAGGGAGAAGAGTCTACAACGATGGCAAGTGGAGTGGGATGGTTCTGAAAGGGGCAGGTGGACCCACCAGCTCATCCCACGGATAGCGGAATGGACCAAACGTCAGCACGGTGATCCCAACTACTACCTGACGCAGCTACTTCTGGACATGGATGCTTTCGACAATACTTATATAAGTATAAGCAAGAGGACTCACCGAATTGCCCAGTATGTCATGGAGCAGAAGAGGACGCGAGGCATGTGTTCTTCACATGTCCAAGATTTGACCCACAGCGAAGAGAATTCGAAAGGCTAACCAACGTCGCGATTACGCCAGAAACTGTAGTAGAGCAAATGCTCGCATCAGAAGCTATATGGAACGCCACAACGGACTTCACCAGAGAAGTGATTACAGAACTGCGGAAGGAAGAAAAAAAAAGAAAGTACACCCAGCTAATAGTTAGTGGGGGACGTAGGGAAGGAAAAAGATGGGAGAGCGTAAGCGCTAATGCCGCCCCGTGAAGTAGTGCCTAGCGGCGGTCCCGCGGGGAATTAAGGCTTTTGGAAAGAGAAGGGGGTTTTTTTAGTCGGTAGGCGTCTCGGCTCCATACTGAGATGAATCCGACACTACCCATAACATCGGGTGTCTTTTGAAGATCTTTCCCCCCACCTCCTTAAAAAAAAAAAAAAAAAAAAAAAACACACACACACACACTAACACACACATACACCCGCGCGCGCCCAAACCTGCATACAAAACGATTGAAAAAACCCGTGAAATGTACGTCTCATGTCTTCCCTATGCATTAATATAACTTACGATAAGTTAGGATAACAATAAGCAATTGCAACGAGCATATACTGTAACGTAAACAAATGTTAGCTACCTTTTCTTGAATTAGTTGTATATATATATATATATCAACAATGCAGCAATAACAAGAGAAACGAAAGAAATAAAATTAATATTTCTGATAACATAAAGTTATACAATGGCAAACTGTTGTAAAACCAAATTATGTAGTGGAATCGGTTACTATGTCGTTCGATGAATGTTGCTATGGTAACAGTCTTAAAAGCTTTCTAAGGATTACATTTAATGTAATTTCCTCATTTAAACAAAACATCTTATGTCTAAGCAGAAAAAAGGAAAAGATAAAAATATTCAATTTTCATTTCTTCTTCCATGATGAGTAAAAATTAATGCATATTTTATTTTTTTTTAAATTTCTATACACTAAATCCAAATACAGACTATTTAAAAATCTTTCTTTTTATATTCATTGTTTATGTATATTTACTTCAAACGGAAAGTGCAATTTTTTAAATTGAACGAACCAATGTATTTGTTTTGTATTATTGTTTACAACTAGTGATAGGCTACTATGTATTTCAGTTATCAAAAATATAGGTCAAAAATTTTCATTAAAATTGTTACACTCAATTTCAATATATAGGCCTACACATCAAAAAAATCAAAGACGCAGAGCCTATGATGTTTGAATTACTTGAGACAATAAAAATTGTATGACCAGGCATGCCAAATCGTTGATCGTCGAAACTTCTACATCCCCTACCCCCTCCACAGAGGAAGTACAGACAGCTGCATCAATTAAGGGAAGGGTTGCCTTACCTTCTCACAACCCCAAAACACACGTCTACACTCACAATATCAGTAATAGGTAAATGTTTGCTTAAGTTTTACGCTAAGTTTTTGCATAAGTCTTTACAGTAAAATGGGGCGCCTGATTTTAGCGATTCTTCACATTTCCCCGAATACTTCCTACATCTTTATGAATAAGAAAAGTAATTATAAGACTCGATTGTTAGATACATTACAGTAGTTCAAATTCTATCTACAGTACGAGCAGATGCTTCAATATCACGACGTTTTGTACATTGCATTGTTGTCTGGGAGAAGACAAGCTGTTGTCTGTAATTCGAATTGGGTAGTTTCGCACGATTTTCTTAACTATATTATTCACTAACCGTAATAAGAAACTATCGACTGAAAATCAGAAAAATAAGTGTTTCGTGAAAATAAAGTACAAGTGAAAGGAGAATTCTAAAAAAAAAACATTTGACAAATAGCAAGACGGCTTTCTCCAGATTGTACCCCTTTCGAATTAATTTCATATGCGGCAAAGATGTGATTTGTCATTATTGATGAAAGTAAAAATTTCGAATGAATGGAGAGACTACATTACTATTCTGAAACCGTTCCCAGGAGACTAAAGAGGAGAGGAGATAGAATTCTGAACGAATAGCGGAATGATTGAAGCTTACCCAAGTCTACAACAGACGACAAACATGGGGCAGAAGGTGGTAAAATCGGCGCACATAAAGTACGCTCAGTTTTCGATTCTAATTACGTAGTTTCCAAGGTTGTTGAAATACTGTAATTACACACTGTGCTAGTCGATCAGAAGTTCGATAGAATACTCTGTTAAGAAAAAAAGACAGACACTAATGTCTGACAAGTTTGGGGTATTAAACGGTAGCATCCCTAAACTTTGACCAAGCCATTCAGATAAGGCACTCAGTTAAAGAAAAAGACACGCACAAATAAATCTGGCAAGTTTAGGGAACCGAACAGACCAAGTGGGTATCTTTGTTATGTACATGTATAATGAAATAAAGTTCGGTCAGCCAGGATGAGTTACACGTAATCCTCATAGAGTATTAGAACGTTATTTTAAAATCTCCACAAAATAAATTATTCCCAAATCAATAAACTTGCCAAAATATAACAAAATGTTAAAAATGCACACTCAGATTAAAAACATCTCTTAATGTTAATTAAAAACATAAACACTCAAATATGCGTGTGTTGTAGCAGTCACACACACACACACACACACACACACACACACACACACACACACACACACACACACACACACACACACACACACACACACACACACACACACACACACACACACACACACACACACACACACACACACACACACACACACACACACACACACACACACACACACACACACACACACACACATATATATATATATATATATATATATATATATATCGAAATATGCATTCTTGTGTATTAATAAAGAACTATATAAAGTTCTATATATATAAATCAAATTCCAAGAAAACACTTTAAACGGGAGTTCTAATTTAAATTCCCATTTTAAAGTGGAGGCTTTCTGGAGGAATATTTTATGGCTGTACATATAGGCCTACACATTGCCAATGACTCAAATAAACTTTACACGCGCGTCCATCCATTGTCACATTTTATAAAGACTATAAACACTTAGAATCTTGTTACTGAGGAATGGCAGACGTAACAAGCGATGCGAGTTGTTTGGGTTTTGCAAATTTGTGTTAGAAACAATGAGAACAATACGGCATTTGTTTTCTAAACAAGTTCGACAAAAGATATTTTTGTCCTTGAGAGTTGTTGGAATGGGAAAGGTAGCGAATAATAACGCCCCTAGAATGACGGGGAGGCGTAGAGGCGCATCCCTGACCCTTTTTTATATGTTGCTATTCAGAGGCTACATTATCCGCAAAAGGTGATTTGTAAATTTTTGTACAGACCAATAGGCAAGAAGGAATAAAAAATCACGGAACAAATTGTGTGTGTGTGTGTGTGTGAGTATATATATATATATATATATATATATATATATATATATATATATATATATATATATATATGTGTGTGTGTGTGTGTGTGTGTGTGTGTGTGTGTGTCAATGATAAAAAAGAGCCTAAAAACGAGTCGCGAAAACTGAAAATTTAGTTTAAAAATTACAATTAAAACACAAAATTCGGAAATTACATGTAAAAATATCTTTCGAAACAATTTTATTCATATTTTATGGAAGTAGCTATAAGTTTTTGAAAGTATAATAGCGATGTACAGTAATAAATTGTCTTTCATTTTGTATTCTTTGTATACATTAAACATACAGAAAATATACATTCAATTATACAGTAAATATTCTCTTACTCCTACAATAGAACAGAAAGATAACTAAATGAAATATGAAATACGCTGATAAAGACGAATAAATGGAAAAAAACCAAAAGTTTCGGAGAAACAAAGTTTACGTCATATTTCCAAAACTAACAGAACTACTTTAACACTATTTCCGAGTACACCAAACGTTCATCTTGCCTTAAAACACCTGTATTTAACTTATCGAAGCTACTCGAATATGCTTGACAATCAGATAGCATCGACCTCGGTGTTATCGTAGCTTTATAACGCCTTGAATTGACGATAAATGGGCGCGAATATTTAATACGTGCAGCGTCATAGCAGCGTTTACATTACGAATAGGAAGAGAAAGAACATTGAGTTTAAATACCATATGTTTAAAAGTGCATGCAACTTGGATTATATAAAGTGAATGGCCAAGATATTTTGCTACCACAGCTGTGACTGAAGTTGCTTTATAAACTTCAATAGCAGAACTCTGTTAACCCTTCTTTCAATGGACAAAGTCCCTAGTCTGAGGGTCCGGCTCTTAGGTAAGGCCAACAGACAGTGGATAAAGGTCCGACCGAATTACTTGAACCTAACTGACGGGGTACTGAAGGTAAGAAAACCTGACCGCTCGTAAGGTTCTAGTGGTCCATAGTAGTTCTGGATAAAAGTAGTGTCTGGTTTGAGTTCGTCTCGTCCCACGGGCGGGTCGGTCACCAGTCCAAGCCGTTAAGGTCATAATCTTGAATACTGGTATCATTGTTATATTTAGGTCCCCCTTTCTCGGTGATACAATGGTTTCATGTGATTGACAGGAGATTCTCCGCATACGGATCTATCTTAGAGTTCTTTGAAAAGGAGAAAAGACGTAAGAATGAGAGGAATTCTATTTGTTCACCCTCTCTGCAGTTTTCACATAACACACTTTTGAGTATCACTTGTTCTATGCCCACAAGGATTAGTAGGCAGGTCCTAAAGTCTTTTCCGTCTCAGTCCAACTCCCCTAAAGGGTGCTGCCTTTATATAAGGCCAAACGAAAGTGGCCTACCTAGCCCAAACCAATCAGAGGGGTATTCTAACGGTACCAAGCCGTTCGGAAGGTTCTTCGGTAGTTCTAGAAGAGCGTGCGAAACTGTAGTCTAGTGGTTGGAGACTTGCCTCATCCCAGAGGAGGGCCGATGACCAGGTCAGACATTACAGTAAGGCCCTTGAGCTCTTACATACTGGTACCTCGAGTGTTGGCATCTAGCCCTCGATTCTGGAGACACCAAATTTGACCAGTCAAGAGGGGATTCGTGGGGTGCGGGAGGGGGTCCTTCGATGTAGATAGTTCTCCACAGTCTATTCAGCAATGTGTAGTCGGTCGAGAACCGTTTTGGATATAGGCCGGATCCATTCAGTAGCAAGACTACTCTCACCATAACAGTCAGTCGATGTAGGTTTGTTTTTCTTTGTAGTTTCAAAGCGATCAGAGACTATTTATCTCTAGAAGTAACAGGAAAGGATTGTGAATAAAGATAGGCTCATGGTAGGGACATAAAACTCTCTGCTTGAGGGGATAAGAAGGGTTTATGCCGACCTGTGTGCAGGCTGGCGAACCTGAAGTAGACCCACCCTTTATAGGGTTCATTAAGACGCCGGTTATATCTCCTTGTAAAAAGGACAAAAACGTATAGATGGATTTAATCAGAGCCAAAGATAGATGACAGCCCGGCACCAGTAAAAGAGAAAAATAATAGCTTCGCTCAAGGTTTCTACGAAGTGATCAGAAAGGAAACCAATTTTTTGTTCTAAGATTACTATATTTTAAAACATTAGTCCAACCTAAATAAAAGTGGAGCTTGGCCCGAGATTAAAATTAAAATAGTTCATTTATTCGAACGCGTCTATCATAATCAGTGATGCAATAATTACAAGTAACAAATTCTATTCATTCATTGAATGGTTTTCGAATAATAAATGTCAACGTACACCTTTTTTGTCATATTTATTAATTTTTTAATAGAGGCTAGATTGAGCAGATGCCCCAAAATAGATTATATTCTGCTTCGCTTTCCCATTCTGGGTCAGCAATCATCACAGCAAATCGTACTTTGTTCGCCGTGCAGAGAACATTATAAACCGTACCATTTGCTTAATTTTGCCAGATAGCAGAACTACTTCGTTTGCCGGGTTCTTTTCAATTCTTCTCACTTCAAATTCACTTGTTTTATATTTTTAAGGACGTTATTTTCCACCATTTCTCAACGTTAAAATATTGAGCACCTAG
Source organism: Prosapia bicincta (assembly GCA_036971475.1). Lineage (NCBI taxonomy): Eukaryota > Metazoa > Arthropoda > Insecta > Hemiptera > Cercopidae > Prosapia > Prosapia bicincta. Next base: position 113,564,289 of record JBAIZL010000004.1, read on the forward strand.
GCACCCCAACGTTAAAACATTGAGCACCTAGGCACCCCAACGTTAAAATATTGAGCACCTAGGAACCCCAACGTTAAAATATTGAGCACCTAGGCACCCCAACGTTAAAATATTGAGCACCTAGGCACCCAACGTTAAAATATTGAGCACCTAGGCACCCCAACGTTAAAATATTGAGCACCGAGGCACCCAACGTTAAAATATTGAGCACCTAGGCACCCCAACGTTAAAACATTGAGCACCTAGGCACCCCAACGTTAAAATATTGAGCACCTAGGAACCGCAACGTTAAAACATTGAGCACCTAGGCACCCCAACGTTAAAATATTGAGCACCTAGGAACCCCAACGTTAAAATATTGAGTACCTAGGCACCCCAACGTTAAAATATTGAGCACCTAGGCACCCCAACGTTAAAATATTGAGCACCGAGGCACCCCAATGTTAAAATATTGAGCACCTAGGCACCCCAACGTTAAAACATTGAGCACCTAGGCACCCCAACGTTAAAATATTGAGCACCTAGGCACCCCAACGTTAAAATATTGAGCACCTAGGCACCCCAACGTTAAAATATTGAGCACCTAGGCACCCCAACGTTGAAATATTGAGCAGCTAGGCACCCCAACGTTAAAATATTGAGCACCTAGGCACCCCAACGTTAAAATATTGAGGAACTAGGCACCCCAACGTTAAAATATTGAGCACCTAGGCACCCCAACGTTAAAATATTGAGCACCTAGGCACCCAACGTTAAAATATTTAGCACCTAGGCACCCCAACGTTAAAATACTTACTATTAGTTCACATTCTCTGAGAATGGAGACATTCTGGAAATTTTGTTTACAGACACGTATTTAAAAGGTAGTGAATCATTGTCGGTATTATCCAGCACTTTCTAGTTTGTTCAAGACCATAACATCGTATTATCCATCCATTGAGGCTATCTCTATTAAAGATGGCAGGTAAAGGTGTCTTTGGTTTTTTATTTCGAATGTAATGATGCAACCTCTATAGTTTTGTAATCTGCAGATATAAAAATTTCTCAACATGTTCGGTCAATCTATCATTGATAAAAAGACGTTTCAGGAGGTGTTATTGATGTTTTCCTAATTATCATATATTTTGTATCGAAATCTAGTTGCTGTTCATGACGAGCTGGTTGTTAATTACTTATTACACTTTTGCTATTACTTGCGTCCAGACTGTTTGTTAGCTAAAGGTTGTTAAATTATTAACTTACACTTGGAGGAAACGTTTTCGTCTTACGACTTCTTCAGCCTCGTATTTTTGCCGCTAGGATTGCTACAGTTGTGCTTCTTTGGTACCATTTTTTGAAAGTTAGAAGTGATGTGATCGAAGAGTATGGGTGATTTGTGCCGTGTTTGTTCATTTAGGATGTCATTTTTTACCTTTGCTTATGGGCAGTGCAAAGACTAAAGCATATTATTACAAACTATATTTCTTGATCATTCCCATAGCCAAAGTGCATAGCAGGAATATTACATTAACCAGTGACGAAATCTTTGTCTCTTACTATTCATTAAAGTCTTTATGGTATAAGCTGTAGAAAGGTACAGCTAAGTTGGAAACGTTAACAGCAAGATAGAAACGACGCTAATGAAGGAGAATCTTCAAAAACTATATTTAAAAAAAATAGGAAAATATAAGGCACGTGTCTAATGTACAATTTCTTAATGGCTCTGTGTTACGACGATGGAATGCACATGGAATGCGCGACAGGAGTAGGAACAGCCTGAGGGTCGTTATTACTGGACAATACGTCATCCGTATTGGAAGAAACAATATACCTGGATGTTTAAGAATTCCTCAAGAATATAACATATTTTGTTATTTTATAGTAACACAACCATATTGCAACACAGCCTTATTGCAAGATATATGTATGTTAACACAAACATATTGCAACTCAGCCTTATTGCAATACAGATATATTGCACCATTCACATTGTAACACAGTTATAATACAACACAGCCTTATTGCAATACAGCCATATCGTAACATAGACACATAGCAATACGTCTATATTTTAACACAGCTACATTACAACACATTTATATTGCACCACAGTCAAATTGTAAGACAGGTACATTGCAACATAGCTATAATGCAAGACAGCCGTACTATAACTCAGTTATATTGCAATACGGAAATATTGAAACAGCTATTTTGTAACACATCCGTACTAAAACATAACTATGTTGCAACACAACTTATCGCTACTTAGCCATATTACAACAGGTTGCAATATAGATTATTGATTCACGGCCATATTGTAAGACAGATACATTGCAACATAGCTATAATGCAAGACAGCCGTACTGTAACTCAGTTATATTGCAATACGGAAATATTGAAACAGCTATTTTGTAACACAACCGTACTAAAACATAACTATGTTGCAACATAACTTATCGCTACTTAGCCATATTACAACAGGTTGCAATATAGATTATTGATTCACGGCCATATTGTAAGACAGATACATTGCAACATAGCTATAATGCAAGACAGCCGTACTGTAACTCAGTTATATTGCAATACGGAAATATTGAAACAGCTATTTTGTAACACATCCGTACTAAAACATAACTATGTTGCAACATAACTTATCGCTACTTAGCCATATTACAACAGGTTGCAATATAGATTATTGATTCACGGCCATATTGTAAGACAGATACATTGCAACATAGCTATAATGCAAGACAGCCGGACTGTAACTCAGTTATATTGCAATACGGAAATATTGAAACAGCTATTTTGTAACACATCCGTACTAAAACATAACTATGTTGCAACATAACTTATCGCTACTTAGCCATATTACAACAGGTTGCAATATAGATTATTGATTCACGGCCATATTGTAAGACAGATACATTGCAACATAGCTATAATGCAAGACAGCCGTACTGTAACTCAGTTATATTGCAATACGGAAATATTAAAACAGCTATTTTGTAACACATCCGTACTAAAACATAACTATGTTGCAACATAACTTATCGCTACTTAGCCATATTACAACAGGTTGCAATATAGATTATTGATTCACGGCCATATTGTAAGACAGATACATTGCAACATAGCTATAATGCAAGACAGCCGTACTGTAACTCAGTTATATTGCAATACGGAAATATTGAAACAGCTATTTCGTAACACATCCGTACTAAAACATAACTATGTTGCAACATAACTTATCGCTACTTAGCCATATTACAACAGGTTGCAATATAGATTATTGATTCACGGCCATATTGTAAGACAGATACATTGCAACATAGCTATAATGCAAGACAGCCGTACTGTAACTCAGTTATATTGCAATACGGAAATATTGAAACAGCTATTTTGTAACACATCCGTACTAAAACATAACTATGTTGCAACATAACTTATCGCTACTTAGCCATATTACAACAGGTTGCAATATAGATTATTGATTCACGGCCATATTGTAAGACAGATACATTGCAATACAGAAATATTGAAACAGCTATTTTGTAACACATCCGTACTAAAACATAACTATGTTGCAACATAACTTATCGCTACTTAGCCATATTACAACAGGTTGCAATATAGATTATTGATTCACGGCCATATTGTAAGACAGATACATTGCAACATAGCTATAATGCAAGACAGCCGTACTGTAACTCAGTTATATTGCAATACGGAAATATTGAAACAGCTATTTTGTAACACATCCGTACTAAAACATAACTATGTTGCAACATAACTTATCGCTACTTAGCCATATTACAACAGGTTGCAATATAGATTATTGATTCACGGCCATATTGTAAGACAGATACATTGCAATACAGAAATATTGAAACAGCTATTTTGTAACACATCCGTACTAAAACATAACTATGTTGCAACATAACTTATCGCTACTTAGCCATATTACAACAGGTTGCAATATAGATTATTGATTCACGGCCATATTGTAAGACAGATACATTGCAACATAGCTATAATGCAAGACAGCCGTACTGTAACTCAGTTATATTGCAATACGGAAATATTAAAACAGCTATTTTGTAACACATACGTACTAAAACATAACTATGTTGCAACATAACTTATCGCTACTTAGTCATATTACAACAGGTTGCAATATAGATTATTGATTCACGGCCATATTGTAAGACAGATACATTGCAACATAGCTATAATGCAAGACAGCCGTACTGTAACTCAGTTATATTGCAATACGGAAATATTGAAACAGCTATTTTGTAACACATCCGTACTAAAACATAACTATGTTGCAACATAACTTATCGCTACTTAGCCATATTACAACAGGTTGCAATATAGATTAATGATTCACGGCCATATTGTAAGACAGATACATTGCAACATAGCTATAATGCAAGACAGCCGTACTGTAACTCAGTTATAATGAATTACAGAAATATTGAAACAGTTATTTTGTAACACATCCGTACTAAAACATAACTATGTTGCAACATAACTTATCGCTACTTAGCCATATTACAACAGGTTGCAATATAGATTATTGATTAACGGCTATATTGCAAGACAGCCAAATTGCAAGAATGATATACATTGCAATACACACACAAATACACACGCATATATATATATATATATATATATATATATATATATATATATATATATATTTATATATATATTGTAATACAGCCATACTGTAACCCATCTATATTGCAACGCAGATATTTCAACACAGCTATACTTTAACGAGGCTTCACTAAAGGGATTTGGGAAAAACGTAATGGGTGACATCGTAATAATCGGCAATCACCAGTCAGACGTTTGTGACTAAGACACAGTGGAGAGGCAGGTGAATGAAAACCGAGCAACCGGAAGTAAGGCTGCATTAAAAAAGGTACAAGGTATATGTACTTGTACACACCTTACAACGCGGCAAAGATTAAATTATTTACATAATATAAATATTTCCTTAATTGCTGAGGGTAACTATAATTGTGTTTAAAAATCGAACGTCGGGCTTGTATATATTATTTTAATTTAATCAAAGCTTACAAGAAACTCTTCGAGTCAATATTTATCAAGACATAAAAGTGTTTTCCTGGACAGACTTGTTTTAATATTTTTTAAAAGAAATCACAATATGAGGGCGCCCCTGCTTGTTCGCAGTTCCAGTGGTTGGAGTTTGGTCGGGCATAACACCGTGGTGTTGAAACTTTCCCTTGAAAGAAACAACAAGTCTGATAAGCACTAGAAGCATATCCTTGAGAAAGAATGCCACAATGAAATTCCTGGAGCTAGTTAATGCTATATATAATATACACAACGGTACAAGCTTAAACAAAGGACAAACAGGGGTATTCTTGGAAGTCATGTCGACATGTTTTCACTTCGGAATGTGAGGGAATTCATATTTTGCTGCAAAGTAAATGGGGAAGTGAAAGAGAGGTTAAAACAGAGAAAGAAATATGTAATTTCTGAATGCTTGCTGAACCAAAGCCGGTTTTATATTGGCGGGGAATTGAAATTTGACAATTGATTAATAATTGAAATGCAAATAAATAGAGTATTTTTTTCTATGGAAAAGATGGTTTGTTCTCATCATATAGGTCTACATCATCATTCATGTGATCTTGTGCTTCCGTGTGAAGAGGTGTGTGTGTGTGTGTGTGTGTGTGTGTGTGTGTGTGTGTGTTTGCGCGCGCGCTTGTGTATGAGTTCTTTTGTTGTGATACCTGGTTTCACAGGAATAGCAAGTGCAAACAATTTTTATTCTGACTTCAATATATATTCACCAATTTCTTCTCGAAATAACGGGTAGAAAAGCCTCTTTATGGTCCAGATTACTTGAAGTAGTGTTTAAGTCTACTTCAGGTACGCGACTTCAGCCTAGGGATGGTCGATATTTTCTGTTACGGTGACTTGTCACTGATATTCGTTTGTCGCTGGTGGTACCAGTGACAAAATTTGGAAAATGCCAGTTCCAGTGACAATAGATCGATCGGAAGTGATTGGGCAAAAAGTCGCAGTCACTGGATGAAACGGATGCCATTGGTTGATTTGTCACTGTCGCTGGCTCTGCTTTCACCGCTTGGTTCACGGCTACGATTATTGTAGTGTCGTTGAATGAAGGGGAAGAGGGGGTTGTCTCTGTTGTGTTTGAGCAAAATGTTGCTGTCGCGACTGAAAAGTTACTGATATTTTATTACCACGGCTGTCATTGGTTGATTTGTTACTGTCGTTGGTTCTACTCATTTACGTTTTGTCTGAGTGGACGATTTGTGTAGTGTTGTGTACAGTAGACGCTATTTCGCACCCGGTAGTTTGTACTTAATTTCGTAGGAGCTTATTTTTGCTAGATGTCTAATCATTTCTCCAGTGTGGTATGCTTGCCTGTTACTGGCACATACAGAGCAGTCTCAGTATCGGTACTTGTCACCGGTAAGAGTCACTGATCCAAACCTGGCGCAGTCACTAAAATCACCAATCCGTTAAAGTCACTGGATCGACCATCCCTACTTCAGCCTACGCAAGTCATCATATTATATCTTCCTTATTTTGTATCAGCGAAATGTATGCTTTACCTTAATCCTAGATAGGATATGCTATATTCATATTCCTATGCTAGACAATTATTTTTCATAAGCGATTTAATAACATACTAGCTAATCGCCTAAAAACTACAAAAATTCCAAAAAATCCTCATATCCGATAAACAAGGCTCATACTTCTAATATAACATTTTTACGTAAAATTTTCTTATTTCATCAAGCTGTGTGAAATGTAAGTAAAACCTAAAATGGTCTCATTTAAGGAATTTACTTTCGCCGACTGGATTTTTTTAACATTTAATTTCAATCTCTGTTAGCAATGAACGTTTTCATTTTTCAGAAAATACAGACAAGCTGAGATGTTAGCGGCTAGACAACAATGCCCTCTAGTGCTCTGTTCTGGTAGATTACAAAAGTAATTGTTTTACTAATGTCTCTAAAACCGACCTCATGAAACGGAAAATGGTAAAGTAGAATGGGCGGCAAATCTCCAAACGTCACTATTCCCGCCTAAATCTCCTCCTTAGACATAAGCCTACAGTAGAAATACCGACTTTACATGGATCTAAAAGTCAGGTAACGCGTCATGACCTTCATTGCATTACCAAATGTTTCTTTTACAAACCGCCGTATTGTAGTACCCCTCAAGGACGTCTACTGTCTTGTTATTGTTTAGTGACCCAGTCCTGCCAATTGCAACGGCGTAGAAATATATAAACACAGGCAACATTTCCAATCGCTTTACTGCCATATAAGCAGTTTGTAGAGAAATTTCAACAGTACACTGTAATGGGGAATTATTGTTTTCCAAAGGATTTATCTCCGCAGGCAGACAATTTAAAAACCAAGCTTTATTGGTTTTTATAAACATATTTTGTAAATGGAAATATCTTATAATATTCAAACAGAAAAATTAGGTGCTTGTATAAAGAATACATTTTATAAGCTTATATTTAAATAAGCAACATCATAGCACCAATACAAAGTTTTTACAATGACAAAAAGGGAAGTAAAAAATAATGGGGTAAAAATGTAAAAAATCTTGTTCCATAATTTGTTTAATATGTTAAAAACTTTCTTCAAATAGCCAATAAGTTATCAAATAAATAATACACACAACCTTCAACCCCAAATATTTTTATTCTAGTTTTATGTACGTTTCGGTTACAAAGTAACCATCCTCAGACACACGACAATACATACTACTTTGACATACTTTCTTACCAAAATTAAAATTAATGTATTCGCATTTTCCAGGGCCACTTTTGTGATTCTTTTAAATAAAATACAAAAGAAATATATTTTTTACGTGTTTTAGAATTAGTTATCGTCTACTATCAACCTATTTTTTTAAGATCGAGCTAAATAATCCTTCAATGTCAGTAACTGATTAACAAAACTAATATATCAAAAGCTATTATACAGATCGGATTAGTAACACAAAGCCAGTAGGCTCTAAAATTGAAACATTTAGTGTGTTAGAACAAATAGCCGTAAAGTCATTATCGTACCTCTTCAAACCCAACATTCAAATTATTTTACCAATTATATTGTACGTACTACAAACATTCATTAAGACTCGCCTTAGATAACATCTAAGCGAGAAACGCTAAGACAGAAGATAATGTTCCTAGTACATTATATGAATACATTTGAGCCCTTTTTTCTGTTTCCCTCAACATTACAGTATATATTATTTTTTTAAACTTTGAGTACTATTAAAGTTTTGAGAATGAAATTATTCCGAAACGCGTTAACAAAGAAAAATACTGTAATGTCAGGAAAAATAGAAAAATGGACTCAAATGTATAGAAGATTAAGTTCTTGAAGAGCTTTCAAAGCACTCTTATACTCGTAGACTCCAACCTTTTTAGTTTGTAAACCTTCTCTTTCAAAATCTTGTTAATTTTTAAAGCCTTTACCTGCTTTCCCAAATAAATACCGCCATACAACTGTACGTAATTTTAATGTCATGTACCTTAAATATGGAATGTATTCCAATTAAGAACAAACCTAATTTCCTCGTTTTTTCAAAGTGTGTAATTTTGAATATTAAAATGGAATGAAAGGACATTTAAATTTCAAAATTTTATTTTCCGAGTATGTGAATATGGAGCTCCTAGCACTTCCTACTCCGAAAGGATTTCTGACTGACGCCTTACAGTAGATATCTAATATTCTTAAACGATTAATAATTGTATATATGTATGTATATATATATATATATATATATATATATATATATATATATATATATATATATATATATAGAATATCAGAATGTTTTCCTGATAGAATTATTTTTAAGATTAAATAAATACACAATTACAGGAATAATTTATTGAAACAATAAATGTGTGATTCTTAGTATTGTAATTCCTGAGGATGTTGGTAATGTCAACCAACGAAAAGCTTTGAGTGTATTGTTTCAATAAATTATTTCTGTAATTGTGTATTTATTTAATCTATATATATATATATATATATATATATATATACACATTCAATTTTTTTTTAAAACTACTCTAAGACTTTCACCAAACCTGGGACATAAGGGGTTTCTAACCTCACCAAACCAATGAGCTAAGTGAAAAATTTCTGAAAAATCGATTATCATAAAGTTTATAAACAATTTTAAGTATATAAAAATGTACATTTTCCCGAAAACTACTCTTAAGATTATCACAAAAATTTGTATATAGGGAGTTTCTATCCTCAGAAATCCAATGGGCTAAGTGACATTTTTCTGAAAAATCGTTATCAAGTTTCCGAAAATTTTGTAACTGGCGAAAACGAGTCTAAGAATTTTTACAAAAATTGATATAGGGGGTTTTAAACCTCAGCAAAAACAAGATGAAGAATCTTTCCTTGAAAATTTAGCAGCTATTTAACTTATCAACTTAAATACATAATAAAAATGTTATAAATATTTAAACAGTATTTTTAAAAATTTCTTCTTTTTTTTATTTCACATGCCTTTCCCCATTCTTTTTGAAATCCTATTTTATTACACAAAAGACAAAAAATAGAATAAAAATACCAATACGTCTACTTTTGTCAATTGAGAATTTAAGATCTTCGAAAAGACTTTAACACGTAATAAATTTATTATAAATGTTAAAAAATGTAATTTTTAATTTATTTACTGAACAATTTCGGAGTATGACCCGATAGTAAATCGGCTTCTTGATATTGTTTATTAGATTAAAGGATTCCATGACTAAGTCAAATGACTGAAACTTTACTTCATGACAGAGAGAACATAACTGTTACTATATTTTACTTGTTAAGTTTTTATAATGTAATAAACGTATCTTTTGTGAGAGGATGTTAGCTTCGTTATAAAATAATTCCCTTAGCTCACGAGTCAAGCTCAAATCTCATTTATAACTTGAAAATCAAAAGGACTATAATATAATTTGAACGGTTTTATATTGGTTGAATATATAATGCGTTTATACAGTATATTAAAACGATTATGTAGGTTTGTACCTTGAAACACCTTTCCATGTGTTTAGATCATGGGCGTCCGGCCCCCTAGCTTACCCCCAGTTCTAAAAAAACAAAATAAATATCCAAATGTCATATGTGGAGTAGCGCATTTTTTCGAGAAAGGTTTTTTAAAAATTGATGAATTGTAGTATCTGACTTAGAACTAAAATATTTACATCCCAAACAAATGGGTTTCCGTGAATATTAGGCCTATGTGTTTATACATTAAGTAACGTAGCTTAATACTAGTAATAGGTTGAAAACCTAAATGTAGTAATAGTTTAAGTATGTGGTAATAGGTATATTCAAGGTCAAAACACGAATAATTTAGTTACTTAATTTTTTAGTATGCAGTGCCTTCATGTACCCTCCCCCCAGAAACTTTCATACGGGCCACCATTCGACCGACCATCTGTTAAAAAAAATTAATCGGGATTTTTAAACTTTGCAAATAAAGGTAATTCTTAAAACTTACCTAATATACGTTGTAAGTGGTTTTGCAAAGTACTTAGTGAAAATTCCAAATGGTTTTACCTGTAACAAAAATAAACGTTAAAAGAAGATACGCACTAGCACAATGAACAATTACATACATCTCTATATAAATACTAAAACCTAGGAAGTGGTTGCTGTGTGTGTGTGTGTGTGTGTGTGTGTGTGTGTGTGTGTGTGTGTGTGTGTGTGTGAAGATAAAGAGGATAATGACTGATATTACTTTGGTCTAATGTAAGGAATTACGTACTAAGAATGAACCATGTATATGAATAAAATAAACACATATAACTTAGTAATAAGAAAGGCGCATGGTTCTCATATCCAAAATAAAATACCCCATAAGTGACATATTCAAACATAATCTCTATCAGCAACATAGTGCTGCATTACCTGACATGTCCTTTACAGGGTTAGGAGAGGATATGTTGATTATAGGTTGGGTTACGAAAAAAGCTCTTTAGGTTTTAAAAGGGAGAAACTATTTCCTGGGTAGCCAGGTTCGCTAACCTAAACTAGACAAATTTTCTAACGAGATCATCTAAAATAGTATATAATCGTTTAGTAAAAAATGTGGTTAACATTACCCCCCCCCCCCAAGTACTAGTGGGCATGTTGATGACTGTCCAGGCAGATGCAGTCTCTCTTGTGTATTTCCAAGTCTCCATTAGTGCAGCCTTTAGTTAAGGCCAGGCTTAGATAAATATATGTCCGATTGCATTACCTGGACCAAACCTAACCAGAGGGGTATCTTGACGGTACAGGAAACCGAGCCGTTCGGAAGGTTTCACTCTAGAAGAGCGTGCGAAACCATAGTCTTCTGTTTGGAGACGTGTCTCGTCCCAGAGGCGAGCCGATGATTAGGTTAGACATAACAGCAAGATCCTTCATCTCTTACACTGTTACCACTGGTGTTGGCATCGAACACTTGATCTCCATGACCTCTGGGTTAAGCAGCCAAGAGTTTGAGGATCCTTCATCTCTTACATACTGTTACCACTGGTCTTGGCATTGAACACTTGATCTCCATGATCCCTGGGTTAAGCAGCCAAGAGTTTGAGGTTCCTTCATCTCTTACATACTGTTACCACTGGTCTTGGCATCGAACACTTGATCTCCATGACCCCTGGGTTAAGCAGCCAAGAGTTTGAGGTTGGATTCGTGGAGGCAGAGGGTTCGTTCGATATAGTCTCGAGTAGTTTATCTCGTAATGTGGAGTAGGTCGAGAACCGTCCCGAGCTAGATACGCTTCATTTAATGCAAAAGACCTCTCGAGTAATGTCAAATTACATTACCACAAAATACAAATACCGGACATTATTTGCTAATTGCATCTGGTGATGTAGAAACTCTTTGAGGCACAAAAACATTAAATCTTAATATTGACGCCAAAAGCATTAAAAGTTTTGAACGTTCACTTTAGCTCACTTTGAACTACTTACGGAACTTTATAAAATTTATTTTTCCTTACAAAAAATGAGTTCTTAAGTTATAATACTAAAGAATATACCTACGTCACAAAATAATCGGTTAAACCAATTTGATTTAAAAAATAAAAATTCCTAATCGGCGAAGTACACAGTCCACGTTTTCCTTCTTTTGGTAAGGTTATCGAAATCTATTATCACGACTGTCCTAACCGGGTACTTTGTAACTATATATACTATATATATATATATATATATATATATATATATATATATATATATATATATATATATACATAAATGAATGTTGTTTGTATGTATAACGAAACCTTATGCATAACGAAACCACTCATACGCTCTCCCCCATGAAACTTTGGAATATTGTTGACTACATTACTAGGAAGATATTTAGCATAGTAAGTCTCAGGGGGCCACGTGGCCCCCCCTCAAACCAAATAGTTTTAGCAGAAAAATATTAACCTATAAAACAGCGGTTTTAGCAAAACATAGGCTTCCAGACGACATAAAAATTTTTTACGACATGTAATTATCAAGTGCTAAAATAGCATAAATTATGTGTTTTTACCTTATCTTTTATATACAGTGTGTATGTGAATGTTTGTAGAGTAAATAAATGTATGTATCTATGTATGTATGAGCTATATGCGTTACTAAACTACTGATCTGATCCCCATGAAACTTTGGGAAATTGTTAACTACATTCCTGCTGAGACTTGGGGGAAGGACTATATTCCTGCGTAACCAGAGGGCTTAGTGAACCCCCCCTAAAAACAAATCGGTTTAGCAGAAAAATATTAACCTATAATTCATTTATCCGATAAATAAATTCAATCAAAAACATTTATTGTCACACTTTACTTGATCGACCACTGTAAGTTCAGCTATTACTGTGTTTACAAAGTACTAAACTAAGTTTGGGAAATGTTAACACGTCATTCTTTGACTGCTAGGCGGTACGAAGTGCGCAGGTTCAGCTAGCAATAAATAAGCCTTATGAATAAATAATATATGAGCTTTCGTGTGTATTGTTACTTTTCCAAAATTATTATTTTTGCGACGTTAGCGTCAAGTTTTTAAAATTGCCTCCGTGTTTCTGACGACCTTCTACTTATTATGTAAATCTTTTGTAATTCGAATCCTTTTGTAATATTGAGAAATACTGTGTAACTAATAACTACCCAAAACCATGACAATGGTAAAATATAGTCGCAACATGCTAAAAACATGACGTAGATGATCTATAGTTAATGTTTATTTAAGCAAAACAATATTACATATGAAAACGGATTTGATGAAAACTGAAAATTAATTAGTTATTTGCAAGTAAAAATGTTTGGAGTAAGCCAGAGATATGTACGAGTACCAAAAACCACCTTATGTGTCTACGCATGCATTCCCCCAACTGTATCTGTTGTTGACATCCCACTGGCTGTAGGTTAGTTAACAAGTAGCAACAAGTTACACAGATTAGAAGCAACGTACTAATGATGGACGCGACCGATGTAGAACCCAGTGGCCATATTTATTCCCCCTCCCTAACCACCCGCAGCAATCTCAAGAGAATAAATCATAAAATGGCAAAACAATAAGTATTTAAACAATATTTTGTAACTTTTGTATTATAATGTTGTTTTTAAGATAACTTTATTTATGATTGGAATGTAATGTTGCTAATATCAAGGTTAGATTTCAGTTTTAATTTTTAGAATATAATAATTGTGTTTACTTATTTTCTAAATTACTTATTTGATCATCACAACACTAACATTATTTATAGAATTTATTATTTATTATTAATGATAGTTTTGAAATGTCACGTTTTATGTCGAATCATATAAGCCTATAAATATTTGCACAGGATTAAATTATCGTAATGTGACGTTATCATAGGCATTCACACCAGAGTGTGGAACAATCCAGTGTTGGACGAGTTTTGACCCGTAGAGTGGCGAGTGCAAAACATAGCGGTTAATGTTAACAGCTGATTTCGTCTTTACTTAAAGATTATTTAGAGGTTATGTTTAAATAACGTTAGTGAAAAATCTGCATTGTTTTTGGCTCTTTAGTTATGTTATAGTACTGTATATTAGCATTAAATTTAAAATTATTTCTAACGAAAATTATATTTTTTCGTAATAAGCTAAAGGGTATATATAGTTATCTAATACACTGCCTTGTTAATGACTTGACCTATATTTGTTCAATTAATTTACTATGGTCTATTTGTTTTATTTAAAAAACTTAAAAATTGTAAATTATAAAATTATTATAACGAAAAGTTAATATTAAGTTCCGTATTGTTTGAGTACCATGCAGGATATTTGTCCATACCAACATATGTTCTGTACTGTATTTGCTTCCTATAGGGCACCATTATATACAATAATTACCTAAGGAAAATGAACAACTAAAACCTTTTACAAGGATATGTGACATAATTATCGACTTATTAGTGCCCTTATTTTATAAATCAAATTAATCGAAGTTACATTTTTGTCCGCAGTCCTAGGTCTGCCAATGTTTTCTCTTGCTCTACTTATTAAATAAGACTCATAAAAAATACTCTGAGAGTAGGTACGTTATTTCCTTGAGATAAATATTTGTGTTTATTTCAGTCAGGTGTTGCATTTACAACCTGTCAATTTATGCGCAGCCGTTCGTCTATTTTACAGATAATTAGTTCTTACGTCATTTAGAAAAGTGATAAATCGAAATTGATCACGTTCAAGGCCACTCACATTATTCTGTCCTACAATATCTGTGAATATTAAATGACGGTCATATTGTCCCATATATTCCGACTTCTAGCGCTTTACATTATGTAGCGTGGTTTATCGACAGTAAGACAAGCGTGAAATAAAATATAGTAAACAACTTTAATAAACGTCCTGCAGTACCTTAAATCTACTGTAATTGCTTTTAAAAAAATCCGATATACAGCGCAACCAACACCTCATTGCGTCACTGCACATGTATGAAAATTTCAATGGAAACGGAAAGCAATAATTGAATAAATTTACACAAAATTATCCTGAATTTAGGCCTAAAATGTGATTTCAAATTAGCATTGCCATGGATTGACCAACTGCCTCCAGAATTAGAACTGTTGGGCTGATTAGTGAATAGTAGCGGTAATAGTAGCGGTAATAGAAACTAGAGGTAATTTGGATAGTGACAATTACAATTTTCTCAGAGTCTTCGATTTAAATAATTTATTCATTTATTTGAAAGGTAGGCCTATATATTCAAGGTGATTGAATCAGGCACGCTGAGTTATTGAAATCGCATAAGTGTAACCAAACTGGAATGTAATTTATTCGATGTAATACACATTTGGCTTATATTAGTGAAATGTAAGCATTCATCGCTTTTGCAGGGTTGAGCGGTTCCCAATCAATGATTGAAGGGATGAGGATTCAATCGTCATGAAAATGAAAATACTGTTTATGAATTATTGTTGTACGTAAATTTAAAATACCAAAACACTAATAAATCTTACAGACATCGAATAAGTAAACAAGAATGTAAAATTCTAAACCTTCAATCCTACAGAACGGACGTATTTTACATGTGGTGTAAACAAAATTTTAAATAGAGAACCAAAAAATAAACGAAAGGTAATTCTCTAACTGATGAAAAGCCTAACACTGATATATGTGTAAGTAAAAATATAAAATACAATACATCTCACAAATGTTTTCGACCTTCAAACACAAAAACAAGGATTAAATTTTCACAAATATTAATTAGGTTCCTTTTGAATAAAGGATAAATAAAGCCTCTTTAAAGTAGAATAGGTTGACAAGTACAAGAAACTAAAACGCCAGGGTCGTCAACGTTCCCAGAATCTCTGAGAATGTTCCCAAGGGAATGTGACGGCTGTAGGACAAAGAGAAAGCCACAGGCAATTCTCTTTCTCTCTTTCTTTTCTTTTTAATTAATAATAACAAACGCAGGTAACAAGGTACTTGGCATAGAAAGACATTGGTATTTGATATTTTATTAATCTTGAATTATTAACATACTCTTTTTATATAAATAAGAATAAGAATTTACAAAATAAATGTTTAAAAGTAACAATAAATAGCAAACGTTTTACAATTTCTTCAATTATATTTTTTGTTGTAATTTTAAGGAGATCAACAGTATGACGAAGGATTAAAAAAAGGTTAGGAATAAGGTACGAACATAAAACATTCTGGTAGGGGATATAGGGCCTACAGTGCATCAAGGTATCCCGTTTACACAGTTGCGTAGCTTACTCTTTGGTCATAAAACGTTGTCTACCCGTTACTTCCCTCATAAAAAGAAGCGTAGATGTAATTAGGAGCAGAGGACACACACTCAGTTCTAATCAATTGCTTCATTGTCCCTCCTAAAGTAGACCTAGATAGACCTATGATGCTTGGGGTCGCAGCTATACACGCTACGTCTTTTTTGCCGCTTTATTCCTTCTTTCGTTTAAATCACTCAGCTCCAGTGATCAGACACCCAATAAAAATAAGCCCAACATGAAGTAACTGGGTTATGTACGAAGTTTACTGACAGCAGAATCTTATCCTTAAAACAGTATATAGCAGAATAACAGGCCAAAAGAAATGAAATCCTTGAACTGGAAATACAAAACTTTTCTTAGGAAATTCTGCCTGTGAACATTCTCCTAGGGAAAAATATTACGATTTTCTGCAATTTCAATTATAAATTTTGTTAAATTTTCATAGATTATATATTTTTGTTTTTAATACAATAATAATAGGTCTAATATTATAATAAATAAATATAATTTAAAATTTTAATAATAATATTAAAGTAATATTTGTTGATTCCACCTTTACGTGAGCTACTAGTTTTCACTAAAACACTTGTAAATATTTTACAACTTACCTATAGTAGCACTTGCTTATATTTGTTGATTCCATCTTCACGTGAGCTACTAGTTTTCACTAAAACACTTGTAAATATTTTACAACTTACCTATAGTAGCACTTGCTTATATTTGTTGAGGACAGCCGTTTCGGGAGATGTGTTCCATTGTCAACTCAGTTACGGTCTTAAAAAATATAAGTAGGCCTAAATGCTACTATAGGGAAGTTGTAAAATATTTACAAGTGTTTTATATAAAAGTAATATAACAAATAAAACTTAAATCTTTCTATTCATGAAAATTTGTTTAGTAATTAAATTTATGTAACTTATTTCAAACAGTAATTAGTAACAATTGTAGGCTACTTACTTAGTTATCGCTTTGTATTTTTTATATTTATTAGTCATGTCTGTCACCTTTAAAAATAAGTGTTCTTTTAATTGAAAAAAGTCTACTAGGCATTAGTGTATATAAAAACGACAATGTCGTATTTTTAGTTCTATACACTCTGAATAACCCATGTTGATACAAACCTCCACTTCAGAACAACGACCCTTCCCGCGCGAATACATACCAAAAGCGATTCGCGCCCCCACATTATCCCACCCCTGACACCTATACCATTCTCTTTACTCAAATAGGCTTATTAGCTCTACTAACTATAAGACAAAAAAGGACCATTTGCCTCAACTCCCCCCCCTTAAGCGGAATATGGATCATTATAGTTTCAAGTAGTAACTGAAATAGGTAATTCCGCTACAGATTACTTTCAAAGTAATTTCTTACTTCCCTCACTAAGAATAATAATAAGTAACTTCTTAATTTTTGTTTGTTATAATAAAAATCATAATGTTTTACAAAATTTCAGGTTTTAAAGTGAGAAAATAACATACAATAAAATATTGCTAAAACTGTTACAAAGTCTTTTATAGAAGTACCGGCGAATATTATATACCAACATGAAAACTCATGTATTGTATAATTGGGAAGTTTTAATAGGAAATGTTTAGAATTTCAAACGTACACAACGATAGTTCCTCCATAAAAGGTACTAACATTTTAAAACCAAATGTCATCTGTGGTTTTGTGATGTGCCCACGTATTAAGGAAAACAATGTGTCGTTACGTAGTTATGAATCATGCATTATTATTATTCTAAGTGGATGCAAACTCAAAGAAATGATGCCAACTGTTTGGACAGTGGCAGTTACGAAAATTAACTGCTAGGGAAAATATTTCGATAAATGAAATAACCAAACTCTTATTTTATATGTGTAACCTTGTAAACCGCGCTTATATATTACAAAATTATTATTAATATACCGTATAACTAGTATAAATTTTACATCAGCCTGCCGTCGTGAATGTAAACTATAGTCATGAAAAACTATTTGTCCAAAGCTCACGATGTCAGTTTTCGTAAAAAGATCCATTAAGTCCCCCCAATCTAGGCTACGGTTGAAAGCTCCACTGTTGCCAACAAAACGGGCACAAAAGTTCAACCTGCAGGCAGCCAACGGTGCGCGACTGGTTCCGCCAGAAAGGAAGGTTAGGTCATGCAGAAATATCCCATCCCACTGAGGATAATCCCCAAACGTGTCTCTCAGAAGTGAAAGGAAAAATAGAAAAAGGTTAGGTTTAGGAAATTAGATTTAATAAATCAATATAAAATTTAATAACATTTGTCCCACGTTGCACTAGTTCAAGCCGCGTTTTGAGCATTTTTTTTTATAAAGCAGTTTATTAAACAATTAATATAATAAATGCTATAAATACAATATTAAGAAATATTTTCAGATTTTTAATTAAGAAATACAAAATCAGCCGAAACATTCAATTTATTATGTTTTTAAATAAATATGAATTTTGTTTTTAACGTTTCGGATTTTACTGATATAGAGATAAAGTTATTACTTCTTGGTCTGTCACTGTGTGCCAATACGTTCGTTGTTATTTTACTTGTAATATTGTGTCGTCTATAAACGATGCCTATGCCATTCATCGCATGAAAGCTTCTTCACTTTCGGTTAACTTTACCAATCGTCAGCATATATTAGCATGGCGATTTTTGTTCCTTGTATTTTTATTGATACTTTTGTTGTCCATCCGCATTTATTGAAGTACATGGATGTATATTAAATCAGTGGGTATTAACTATAACCTTGCCTTACACCTTTCTTAGGGTGTACTATCTTTCCATTCTGGTAAGTGACTTTTGTAAGACATTTTCGGAATATCCTTTCCCCAACACTCGTTTAAATATCATCGTGACAAGCGTGGATCATGTCACACTACCAAAGGCTTTTTCAAAAATTTAAAAGCAAGATGTGTTTTCATCTTTTTGTTTAGTTATTTTATCTGCTTATATAACCGTAATACCAATATTAATTATCTTGTTTCTATAGGAGAAAAAGAAACTGTCTTCGATTTCCTTCCCGTTTATGTTAGGGATCAGTACATTCTAAACAAGAAAAAAGTTTGTCTGTATTTTTGCATGTCGTGTTAGCAAAACTTGAGTGTATATATTAGTTGTTGATGCAAATGATATCTAGTAATGATTTATTTTACAGGTTGTATTACTGTTATATGTTTGCGAAATTTTGACACATTTTAATTAATTGTTTATAGTTTTTATTATCGTGGACTATCACGTTTAATATTGTGGATTTTAATTATTTAATTTATTTGTGTTGTTTTGTTAATTTATTTGTATTAATAACTCTTTGTAATGTTTTTATTTTATGTTAATTTCGTTGTGACTTTTTATGAAGTAGATGTTAACTTTGTCTATTATGCTTGTAGGCCTGAATGAGGACGACAATTTAGTCGCCGAAACGTTGCCAGATTCTTATTAAATCAGGTTCCTCTGACTCACGTATCAACCGTGTTTTTATTTAACAAAATATTGTGAGTGCACACCTCATATTGAATGTATATATTATCGACGATACAGAAAGCATAACACCTCTCATTGGTGTATCATGTAACGTAAAAGTCTTTTTGTTTTTTCATTGTACTAACACTCTTTCTTCTTACATAATTATATTTAAAATAGCAATCTTAATGGTTAAGTTAGGTTAAGGTTATAAAATATGATAAATGAAATTTTAATAACACAATAACAGATCCCTTCATTCATCGTTAACAAAGCGGTTATTTTTTAAACCAGATGTAACATAACTGTACACTATGTTGCCCCATCGTAAAGTAGGCTATATGTATTAATGTGTTATTATTTAATGTAGTGTAAAATACTCGTATTGTGACATTTTAGAAGAGCTTATATAGTTTCGTGTTTGTTGGTGCCTTTATGTTAGGTTTGAAGTTTTCAAAATTTACGAACTATTTACGTATTACGTTATGTGAAAAAGCTTTATGCTTGTTTATAATAAGTTCGTAGCAGTATTATAGTTTACACATGTAAAGGGTGGGAGGTCATTGGTAAACGTTCGATACTTTCTGAAACAAAAAGTATCTGAAATGCAATGATCGATATTCCTTTGTACTATTTTGCCGAGCATGTACGTTGGGTTTATAGCGCCATAAAGTTGCTATTTATAGCTTTTTCTTTGTTTATAATCGAAATTTAAAAATATCAAATATGGCACTCCACATAACAATTTTAATATGTGATTTGATACTCGCCTACGATTTATTTCATCTATCTTTACAGCCTTTTCTATTGCTTTAGTAATTTTAGAATATTGTTAAACCGCCAAATAATTTAGGTAAATGGTTTATGCAAATTTTCTGACAGTGTTAATAGTTTGAATATAATTAAAAATATGTTTTTTAAACATAACATTTTTCTGTTATTTTCATAAAACACAAATTTATATTTACATGTATTGCGTTTGAACACCTATATGCAATAAAAAATACAGAGGACTAAATAGGCCTATTGTGTAACTCATTTTTCTTGACATATTTTAAACAATACTGTATTGTTTTACATAGTGTCTCTCTCTCTCTCTCTCTCTCTCTCTCTATATATATATATATATATATATATATATATATATATATATATATATATATATATATATATACACACACACACACACACTTTGCATTACATATACCGTATAACATTCAAGTGTTTTTATATACATAAGCCTAGAAACATATAATCACCTAACAATTGCCATTAGCATTGCTTCAGTCAAATTGCCGTACACGCACAAAATTATATTTAATTTATCATAAATACAAAAAAATTAGTAACACAGTAACTCTATTTATGTTATAAAAGTTTAATCCTCAATATAATAACGGTATACACATTCCATTTTCAAAAGATTAATCAACATAAATGTAAAATGGTTTTTTAAATATAATTTTTTAAATAAAGAAAGTACAATACTAAAGGAAATTACTTCCAAACAAAATATGTATAGCACAAGAAAACTCTATTTATATTTAAAACAAAATATTTCTAATAAGGTGAGCCCAAATTTAATGAAAAATTATGTTGAAGTTTAAGTTTACATCGACAAAAAAAAACAGCGTAAGGGATATTTCATCACAAAAGCAGAAGATATTCTTCCTTACTCTGGGATGCTGTGACATTGTCGGGGTTGTCAAGGCTAAACAGGACAGATAACAAAATTTACCCAACAGATACCAAGGTAACAGATCCGGCCAAACCACCTCTGAATCTCCATTAGGTTATTATTATTAATTAGGTCTGTAGCAAATTATTTAGGCTCTAAACATGTTGTCTATTAAATAACTACGTCTGTCCATCTTACTTTAACCATCTAAATAATAAATTATTTGTAAGATTTTCTTATAGGTAGAAATTCGTTACAGATAATGAATTAATAATAGCCTAGAGTATGTATATATAATGAATCCATGCAGTTACTACATTAGTCTAACCTAGTAAATGTTTTCTTTGAGAATACTACAATTTCTATGTTCTGGTTTTGTGCTTTTCAAAGCAAACTATATAAGAGCCATACGAGCTAAATAACTTTTAATTTGTCAAATTTAATTGAAGCTCTCTTAATTACAATTCAATAGTAGTAACCATCACACCAACCTGACCTAAATCTTAAAATTTTCGCAAAGTAATAAGTTAGTAAAAGATTTGCCAAACATAATGTGCTATAATAGAAACCTCACTCAATCATAATATAAACAAAATGTAGAGAAACAAAATAATATACTAAATTATATAAACCCTAGAAGTATCCCTAAAAATATTTCAATATTTTTGAAAAATCAGTGTTTCAATTTTATTGAATTGTTATTCCATAAGGCAAAAGTGTGGTGTATGAGTTACCTGAATGCGGTCACATGGAAGTACTACAGCAGAACAACATAAAACAATTTGATTCCCAATTTTGCCAACAGCTATATGAATGCAGTCACATGGAAGTACTACAGCAGAACAACATAAAACAATTTGATTCCCAATTTTGCCAACAGCTATATGAATGCAGTCACATGGAAGTACTACAGCAGAACAACATAAAACAATTTGATTCCCAATTTTGCCAACAGCTATATGAATGCTGTCACATGGAAGTACTACAGCAGAACAACATAAAACAATTTGATTCCCAATTTTACCAACAGCTATATGAATGCAGTCACATGGAAGTACTACAGCAGAACAACATAAAACAATTTGATTCCCAATTTTGCCAACAGCTATATGAATGCAGTCACATGGAAGTACTACAGCAGAACAACATAAAACAATTTGATTCCCAATTTTGCCAACAGCTATATGAATGCTGTCACATGGAAGTACTACAGCAGAACAACATAAAACAATTTGATTCCCAATTTTGCCAACAGCTATATGAATGCTGTCACATGGAAGTACTACAGCAGAACAACATAAAACAATTTGATTCCCAATTTTGCCAACAGCTATATGAATGCAGTCACATGGAAGTACTACAGCAGAACAACATAAAACAATTTGATTCCCAATTTTGCCAACAGCTATATGAATGCTGTCACATGGAAGTACTACAGCAGAACAACATAAAACAATTTGATTCCTAATTTTGCCAACAGCTATATGAATGCTGTCACATGGAAGTACTACAGCAGAACAACATAAAACAATTTGATTCCCAATTTTGCCAACAGCTATATGAATGCGGTATATGGAAGTACTACAGCAGAACAACATAAAACAATTTGATTCCCAATTTTACCAACAACTATATGAATGCAGTCACATGGAAGTACTACAGCAGAATAACGTAAAACAATTTGATTCCCAATTTTGCCAACAGCTATATGAATGCTGTCACATGGAAGTACTACAGCAGAATAACATAAAACAATTTGATTCCCAATTTTGCCAACAGATATATAACCTTAGAACAATGACAAATATATTACTTTTACGCAGAATCGTATCTCTTTAGAAAGTAAATATCCTCCCGAAGCTTTGAAACGAAACTTAAAATATTTTTAAAAAACAAGTAAGAACACGATGACTGCAAAATACCCCAATGCATAACCGTATCTAGCAGATGGCGTCAAGTAGTTTACTGACGCCCCTCCAGAACTTTGAAACGAGACTAAACATTTAGATGATTATGACCAAATAAGAAACTACTGGCCGTGAGTGGTGATGTGGGTGAGATTCCTAACCCTTATTAACTCTGAAACATATTGAGCATCTTTTACCTTCAATTTTCAAAAAGGAGCCCCGCCAGTTACTGCCAACGATCACAATACTAGCAACCTCCCTCTCTCCTCGAAACAATCCCTGCCAAGGCAGATACCGTACATGAATATTTGAATAAATAAGAACTAAACATATGCACACAAGTAAGTAATCCTTTACAATAATCCTCTAAAATGAACAATAGAATTTATACGCAGACAGACAGACCACAGTTTCAACATAAGGCAGCACTTTCCGAATATTACAAAAGGAAGAACAAAGAATCAAAGTACAAAGGTTTCTTTGTAATCTGAAACGATAATATTGTTGCTAGTCTATTCATGTGATGTCCAAGGGCTGCAAACCTTTCAAGCTGACATCCGATCACCATGCTATAAGACCTGCTACTGTCCATTAAAACAGAGAATACGTTGTATTAAGAAAAAAAAAAAAACTAGTAGCTCTGCTTCTAAATTTCTGCGGAAGGATTAATCAACCCTAAACCACTACTGAGAGCGTTTAACACTAGTTTCACAGACTGCCAGACACGAAGTTAAATATAAGCTCATGAGTTGTTATTCATTGACTGCCAAAAACCTATTTCTGCGTTTACAATAGAACTGTATTTTACACAATTATTGTGAAAGTTTTGAACATTATTTTATACGGATATTTAAAGTTTAAGTGCACTTTAAGTTGACTATACTATTGATAAGTTTGTCTCTTTATCTAACTTTTCTATAACTATAACTAATCCAGCTGTGGCCTGTTTTGTATGTATTCCTTTTGTAGGTTAGGAAGTGAGAAAATTTGATGATTTTATTATATTAGGAGCGTAAATTATATGTTACAAAAATAGTAACATCACTCAACAGGTTGTGTTTAGCTTTTTTCTTTTTTTCGTATTATTTTATAAAATAATTATGATTATATTTAATTTCGTATTCTGCATACTATTATATGTAACAATGTGTATAATCCAAATAAGGGGGTAAAATACAAATTAAATTACCAGTAAATTTATAGCCAATGTTGAACCATTTACAAAAGTGTATCTGACAGAAACCATAGAAAACATTTAAAAAAAAACAAATTTTCAGATATGCAAGAGTAAGTATATTTTAAAAATATAGGATAATTACAAAAAAAGAAATATTCCAAACTATAAATAATAAACTATAAAATGACTTCTCTAACATAAATAGTTAATAATATTGATTTCTTCCTCTTCATCTTATAAGAAAAGTTTTATAGCTAAATAGCTGTATACTATACTATATAAATAGTTGTATACTATACTACTCTCTGGAGGCTAGCAAATCGCAACCTTTGAAGATGCCATGAGGTAATATTTCCTTTTTAAATGATCATACGCGTCAACAAAGTATTTTAAAATACCTTAAGACGTAGCAGTGTGAGAAAATTTATCTATTGCTGGCCTGTTTTATGTGTATGAATCAACCTTTTTTAATCGCAAATAAAGATAACGAGTTTTCTACATTTTATCTACACCTTTAAACATATGAGCTTTAAATTAAAATTAAAAAATCTGACAAGTTGAGTTTTGAACGTTTATGAAGGAACCAACAAATTTTTAAAGAAACAATTTAAAAACAAAACTAAATTAAGTTTAATAATAATAATACATAATAACTAAATTAAAGTTAATTGAACTGAAAGTCGGGTAAGGGATAGTTTTAAAAAATTGTATCAGGCTTTACAAATTATTCCCCTTTTTAAACTAAAATTGTAGGAAAAATTGGAGAATGGTTAAGGGAATAAACATGCTATTAATACCTGAATACAAGTTCAATTCAAGAATTTTAGCAACTGTCTAACAATTTGGAAAAAATCGTAAAAATATGTTTACAAAAAAAAGACAAAACAACTTCAGTTTTATTATTTAAACGGAAAAAATTCCACATAAGAGAAAGTAATATTTCTTATCTTATTTTGACTATCTAAAACAACCCTAATTTTGAAAACTCATTCTAAATAATTACAATAGTAAAACGTATTTCTATAAGCAATAATGTAGGCCTACTGTATTTTAAACTATTACCAAACTTTGTTTATGACACGACTGTTCGTTGTTGCTTTTATTTTTGACAAAGTCAATAAGATAAGCTAATTGCATGCCATGCCTAGGTCTTGTTGCAAATTAAAACGTTTCTTACTTTCTTATCTATAAACTGATAAAACCAATCTTTACCCGTAATAGGATCACTGAATGTTTCTAGATTTTCCAAACGAATTATCATAGGTAAAATCGAAACTATAAGCCCTAATAGCTGAAATTCAAGTCAACTCTAACTAGTACGTTGAAATCTAAAATGTTACAGTTTGTGTTTACATTCACAAGTTTTAGTACAAAAAAAAAAGTTGATATATGAATCAATAAATATTGACTTATTTATCAACATTTTTTTTTTTTTTGGTAGGCCTACTAAAATGGTACTTATTGGGTGATATGAGACGACAGTAAATAGGTGGTAAACAGTTTTATACTTTGTCTATTAAAAAATACACTGGTAAAGTTGAATATAGATTTATTAACGTATATTTCTATTACTTTATAAAACTCATCACTAAAAGTTAAGTAGTGCAAAACGTTTTAAATATTTGCACAACACTTATAAAAGCATGGGATTTTTAGACATTTCGCCGGAAATCTCTTCTTCAAAACAAGGATCACAGGAAACTTAAAGATTCACAATTTATTTGTCAAATTAATGGACTCGAAATATTATTATTATTGTTGTTATTAACAATTGCATATACAGTCACTACTTCAAAATATTTGTACACAGTGCATAACTCAATTCAAAATGATTATTTTATCAAGTCACTACAAGTGCTTGAAAATACTGGACACATTTTTTTCAAAAATAACCTTAAAATTGAGTAAAAATCAGGAAAAATATCAGCATTAGAGATCAATTTATTCTTTGACAAAACGTTCCTAGATTTTTTACTTTAAAGATTAAAAAATCTTTATTTAAAGCCACTTTCCAACATAAAACGTAAACGCATTAACTATAACAGGACAAACCAATTATTTCAGATGCTTTTCTTAATAACCTTACTCAAAGTAAATGCATTTAATAAACCCTTAGGCTTATACAATAAGGTAGACCATATTCAAGTTATAAAGATAGTTTGAGAGAACACAATCTTAAAAAATTGAAGTACACTAAACCAATTGGAAAATTGTAAATAAACCTCTATTCAATAGATAAAATGCAACTGTATTAAACAGATAATTTAAATTCAGTACGATATTATTTTTTCAAGTAAATGGGAAAATGTAAAATAAATTCTTTTTTACAATACAAACAGATCTATAAAACTGTTTTCGAAAATATGATAATTAATGTTTAGAAGTAAGAAAATACATAGAAAGCGTAAATCTTGAAAATGTTAAAGAGATACTTTGTTTTTCTTACTACTATTTCGAAAAATAAACCCAAACACTATAATAGTATAACAAGTACACAATATTTAGGTTAGGAAAGATATAGGTTTTAAACATAAGATCTACAGTAGGCCTATGTAATAGGTTATAGATAGGCCTATGTTAGTAGTTTGCAGAGTGTTGTAATTATGTTAATTAGTTTAAGAGATAAATTATAATAAATAAATTGAAGTAAATCTTTATTTGGATAAACTTCTCCAAACGCTAAGTTCAAAATTTTAAAGGATTGATGTACTAGGATTGTTAATATTTTGTACCACTTATAGTAGGCTACATGCATTTAACTAACAGACTTTTTTATAAAGTTTAGGTAATCGCAACATATAAAAATGTTCATTAATAATGTAATTAATTTTATTCTTTCCTTGTAAATAACAAACGTGATTATAGGCCTAAAGAAAACGGAAAATGTTTGGCCACGTGTTTTTAAAGTGTATTTAAAGAAACTTTTGCCAGCTTTATGTTCAAAGTAACGCTACTGATAAATAAGGCTTTTGTTAACACCCTAAAACTAAATTCGGTTAATCATACTATTTGTAGATTTTAATTTTGGTAACCTAAAATACATTTATACCGGATACGTGATCTGCTAATTTAAACTAAGAATTAAATTATTAATATTTAATTTTTAGACTTTTACTACTTAATATAAAAATATAAATTTATTCTAAAGCAATATACGAACTACTCTAACAGAATATTACCTGTAGTTGCTTGATTTAATATGACTGAAATATCTAACAATTTTCATCCAATTGTTTTCCCGTTTAATTTCAAAGTTTTTACATCCACACAACACAAAACACAGAAACTCGCGTTAAAAGTATCAATACAATAAAACAATCACTACACACTGAAATAACTGTAATCTATGTTTTAACGGGATTCCTTTTAAGGTTATGTTACAAACTTGACTATTTCGTTCACTACACTTTACACAAAATTTGTTCGTTTTACACTTAGTTTAGATTTACCTGCGATCACTACCGAATCGTGAATTACATTATAGTTTATTAACTTAGAATATTAAACGCATTTAAAACGAATGAATAACTATACAGTTTACCGAGTTCTAAGTTTTATTTTCTTATACGAAATGCTTGCGTGGCTAGTGCATAGTTTAATGTGGCCAGGTAGGTATAGGCTATCTTTCACACAGGTATCAAACAAGTTCGTACTCAAAGATATTCCACCACGTAAAAACCGCCTGGAAGTAGAAAGTTTCTATAGCGCGTTCAATAAAGAATGATTCTTGAACTAAACATTGTTGCTATGTGATTCTAATTACCTGGTAACCTTCTGTATGCTCCGTTATTCGAAACCCAAAGGTTTAAAGTAAACACAACTGAGGTTTGAAGGATTACATAACTTACTCTTAATTGTTATAAATTGTAAGACCTGAAAATTGTATTGTTTTTAAAATATGAATGTAGCGTTTTTAAAATATAAGTTATACATTATTAGCTATATTTAATATAGATATTAAATTTTTAGACATGGTAAACAGTAATTGAAATATTTTTTTACTTTGTAAGATTTTTTATTTTAGTCAGCTAAAATATACAGAATATAAATTGTTAAACAACTTAGTATTTAAATGATTTAATTTTTAAACTTCTATTTAATTTATGTTACCAGAGTCAAAACGTAGAAATGTGTTGAAAAATAGTGTTTTAAAAATTAAATTTCAAACTAATCAAAAGTCACTCATCTTAGGCAGTTCCAGGCTACAACATATCAACTGTATTACTATTTTTTCTCAACTACTCGCAGGTACATGATTTCTAATGTTTCAGAACCTAAAGCACTATAAGTTGACCTTTAGCCAATGAGAACACTCATAATTATGGGGAAGTCGTATTACTACAAGTAGGGTTCAAAAAGGCTTGTTAATTAATTATTTTTCTTACGAAACCATCAACGTTTAAAATTTTCTCACTACGCATATACGAAAAAACTATTTTAAAACCAAATATTTCAATTCACCAAAATTGATGTGTAACAAAATATTTTTAAAAAAATGTTTTTAAAATTAATGTTTTTTTATAAATAAGTTTTAAATATGAAAAAATTGGTTTTAGAAAATCCCAAAGAACTGTTAAATACGTCTAAGATTTTAATAAAAGCTACAATGAATCAGTCTTTTACAGTTTATGCTTAATTGTTTACTACTGCTTCGTAATTACAAAAAATAGTCTTGTGAAATTGACGATTTATATAAAGTTCATAGTCTTTTCCATCTTATAACGGTTTGCAAAAGAATTGGTACTTTTTACACAAACACAATATTTTTATTTATATATTGCACAAAATGTAAAAAAAATCGTGAAAACAAGATTTTCTCGTCCTTTGTCCGTTGCGAAGATTGGCTAAAACAAAGCTGCACGTACGTTTTATATGCTACGAATCTGAAGATTTGACCATGTGACAAACCGAACCCTCTACGAGAGATAAGGTGCCAAGAGTATCCCCTACCGGTCTCTTGTAATGATCAGCTGATTATTTTAGCTTTCTTCTCTTATTCGTTATTTGTACCTCCGTTTCTTTACGAAACCTATCTATTCCTTCTACGTTGGTGAAATGATCAGGCCAAGAAAGTCGCAGTACGTGCCTATAGGCATATATTTCAAAGGAGTGAAATTTTATCTGTTCTCAGCATATTAATGTAGACGTTGCAGAAACATTAGTTACAAGATTGTTTGAAAGAACTACAACTTAACTACGAAGGAGACGACATCGCTAAGGAAGGGAGAAGATATCTGTTCTCAGCATATTAATGTAGACGTTGCAGAAACATTAGTTACAAGATTGTTTGAAAGAACTACAACTTAACTACGAAGGAGACGACATCGCTAAGGAAGGGAGAAGATATCTGTTCTCAGCATATTAAAGTAGACGTTGGCAGAAACATTAGTTACAAGATTGTTTGAAAGAACTACAACTTAACTACGAAGGAGACGACATCGCTAAGGAAGGGAGAAGATATCTGTTCTCAGCATATTAAAGTAGACGTTGGCACAAACATTTGTCACAAGATTGTTTGAAAGAACTACAACTTAACTACGAAGGAGACGACATCGCTAAGGAAGGGAGAAGATATCTGTTCTCAGCATATTAATGTAGACGTTGCAGAAACATTAGTTACAACATTGTTTGAAAGAACTACAACTTAACTACGAAGGAGACGACATCGCTAAGGAAGGGAGAAGATATCTGTTCTCAGCATATTAAAGTAGACGTTGCAGAAACATTAGTTACAAGATTGTTTGAAAGAACTACAACTTAACTACGAAGGAGACGACATCGCTAAGGAAGGGAGAAGATATCTGTTCTCAGCATATTAATGTAAACGTTGCAGAAACATTAGTTACAAGATTGTTTGAAAGAACTACAACTTAACTACGAAGGAGACGACATCGCTAAGGAAGGGAGAAGATATCTGTTCTCAGCATATTAAAGTAGACGTTGGCAGAAACATTAGTTACAAGATTGTTTGAAAGAACTACAACTTAACTACGAAGGAGACGACATCGCTAAGGAAAGGAGAAGATATCTGTTCTCAGCATATTAAAGTAGACGTTGGCAGAAACATTTGTCACAAGATTGTTTGAAAGAACTACAACTTAACTACGAAGGAGACGACATCGCTAAGGAAGGGAGAAGATATCTGTTCTCAGCATATTAATGTAGACGTTGCAGAAACATTAGTTACAAGATTGTTTGAAAGAACTACAACTTAACTACGAAGGAGACGACATCGCTAAGGAAGGGAGAAGATATCTGTTCTCAGCATATTAATGTAGACGTTGCAGAAACAGTTACAAGATACATAATTTTTGTTGTTTTTTACAGATATAAATTACAAACCAATTTTAAGGTGCGAGTACAATTTTTTTTTAAACTAATAAATTGAGTGTAATTAAAAACTGTTTTGCCCTGAACTAGTCTTAGTATTTAGAAGTGTAGTGGCCCATAGCAAACAGTTTCGCCATCCTAAGTGCCCCTAGTTTTACATCTCAAGCATTGCCGCAATATTATTAATTCCCATTTATTATCTCTTTATAAATACTACCCATATGTGAAGGAAAACACATTACTCACAACATACAAACGTTATGTTTCGACATACCAAGCCATCTTCTTTAGTGACAATCCCTGAAGAAATAAACTTGGATTGTCGAAACCTGTTTGTAGTCAAAATAGTGTCTACATAATGTAAGTAATAACTTTTTTATTCCTATATAAAAAGTCATACATATAAGTGCATAATGAATTTAATATATAAGTATTTTTCGCCAAAGTAGTCTTAGCTCCATAACTGACATTTACGCTACACTCCCGCCATTTGTCTATACAGTTCAAAAACTCTTTTCGGAGGTCAGAGATCAAAACTAATTTTCATGAACTACTTTGTCACATATTAAGGAATAGAGATAGACGCCGAGTGCGGGAAGGCACCTGTCTGTAACCCCGATACAACATGTTTAATTCATGGAAACGTCCACGCCCCTTCCACCGTCTTCTACGACTAGGACAGAACATATACTGTACATGCCCTAATTCCACCCATTATTTTTATTTTACCTCCCAAACATTTATCGTACTCTGTAATGATAGTATAGTCTACATGTGTGAATCGTTTGCTCCACTGAATAATTATTTTATTTAGTCTTAAGTTGAGATTCAGGCAAACTTTATTTTTAATTTTCCGTCGTCCATTCTTCCTTTTGTCATGATTGCCTTCAAATATATATTGATCTTCTGCTAATTAATTCCTTTAATTATTTTTTTAGGATATTTCGAACTTTACTTTAGCTCTTGGGCTTCTAATTGTATTTGATCGTTGACAGTTAATTTCCATTCCTTAAAATTTTCGATCCTCACCCAGCGTTCTTAGCTTATATTGCAGATGATATTTATTGTGTACCACACCCCATGATCGACAATCTTAAACATACTGTACAGTACGTTCTATAGTAAATGTATTACGTCTAAATGCTTCCAAGAATAACGAGGAAACCAAACCCGAATCACTACAACAGGATGAAAAGCTTAACAACATATTAGACAGAAGTATGAACAGCTAGAGAAGCACTGAAGTTTGAAGAAAGAAAGAAGCAAAGAAATAAGAGGACAAAGGAAGAGCAGAAGTTTAAAGAAAGAAAGAGGTGAAGAAGTACGAAGAAATAGAGAAGCGAAGAAATACGGAGAAGTATAGAAGTGCAGACGTTTGAACAAAGTAAGAAGCGAAGTACGGTGAACAAGAGAAGAGGAGAAATTTAAAGAAAGATAGAAGTAAAAAATTACTTAGAACTAGAGAAGCGCAAATGTTTGAAGAAAGAAAGAAGTGAAGAAGTACAGAGAACTAGAGAAGCGCAGACGTTTGACTAAAGAAAGAAGTGAAGAAGTACAGAGAACTAGAAAAGCACAAGTTTCAAAAAAGAAAGAAGCGATGAAGTACCGATGAGTAGAAAATGCCCCGAAGTTTAATGAAAAAGGAAGTAAAAACGTACTGAGAACTAGAGAAGTGCAGATGTTTTAAGAAAAAAAGTGAAGAAGTACGGAGAACTACAGAAACGCAGAAGTTTGAAGAAAGAAATTAGTACGGAGAACTAGAAAAGCACAGAAGTTTGAAGAAAGAAAGAAGCGAAGACGTACGAAGAAATAGAGAAGCGCAGAAATTTGAAGAAAGAAAAAAGCGAAGAAATACGGAGAAGTAGAGAAGAGCAGAAGTTTGAAGAAAGAAAGAAGCGAAGTACGGAGAACTAAAGAAGAGGAGAAGTTTGTAGAAAGAAAGAGGTAATAAAAGTACTGAGAACTAGAGAAACACAGATGTTTGAAAAAAGAAAGAAGTTAAGTAGTGCGGAGAACTAGAAAAGCGTAAAAGTTTGAAGAAAGAATTAATAGTAATACAATAACAATAATATTATTAATAATAATAAGAAGAAGAAGATGAAGAAGAATATTTAATATAATTTTAAATAATAATAAATATCTTTAAAGATATCTCGTAATGTTGTTGTCTGTTTTATTGTTACTGTAGCTTGTCTGATAGTATCTTGTTCTCGTTATGTTAATCATGTTATATCTTCACTTAAATGACACAGATTGTTATATTCACATCACTACAGATACGTTTTTCTCTAGTTTTATATCGATATTTCTATTTAAGGACTATTTTTTACCCATTCTTAGACTTAGTGGATAAGTTCTTTGCAAGAGCGCTTTTTTTCGTGTGAGTTCATGTGCACTCGTAAGATATTTTGTAATCACCCACATTTTTCTATACAGCTTATGATAACATATTCAAGTTATAAACATAAACTATAGGAAATAAGTGATTTTAAAAAATGTCTTTGAATTTTATTTAGTTAATTCTTAGTATAGTTATGACAATTAGCTACAATAATTCAATTGTAAAAAAAATTAATTCCATCTAACCTTTACTTTCATAAAAAATTAAACGCAGACCTACATTAAAGCCTTCTGGATCTAGTGGATAAACATTCCTCCATATAAACAACATGACAGAGGGCATAAACTACTGTATATATACTAAGAACTTGAGTGTTTCGAGTTATTACTGGGTGATAATAAGGTAAAATAAACTCTTTATTTTAAAACACAAAAGTACCAACGTTTTGGTCGTTATAATAGTCAGAGAAAACAAATTTATGGATCATAAAACCTGTTTGAGCCATAAAGTACGATCAGTCGAATAATTATAGTAATTGTCATAAATCAAAACATATTTTTCTTCTATAAATTTAAACGTTTAAACCATTGATCTCTTTGCAAAACAATAATTAATCCTAATTTTACAAGTTTCTCTACTATTACACTGTTTGAACATAAATGAACGGTTAACGGTGATCATAAAAAGTTAATTAAGACAACGTATTCACCGAAGTATTGGAACCAGCATTAAAAAAAAGAGGTCGATTTTAATTCATTGGTGGTGAGGCGTAAAGAATAAAGATAGCACACGGGAAGACAGAGTGAGGGAATTGAAGAGTTAGGGCGGATTCTGTGGGGAAAGGAGGAACACTTTGAAGTAGTAAGAGAAACAAATAGTGTAAAAGACTATTAAGTATGACTAAGCATTGAGATGATACAAATACTACACGGGTAAGGTGGTGGGAAAATGCAACAGGAAAGAAGCATAACAAGAAAGGACGCTGAAAGATTGAATGAGGAAGTCGCACAGAATTGGAAAATATTTGAATAGAAAAAAAGAGAAACGTAGGAAGAGGTTTTAAAAATGTCTAGAAACGTTTTTTTACACTTAAATTGTGAAATAATACGACTTTAGTATAGTCTTAAAAAGCTGTAATATTAAACACGGGAACGCGTTTCGTCATAACACCTTCATTATTTTTTTTTTGTGTCTATTTTGCATAATGTTTACTAGAGCTATTTACTAGGACAGTAAGTATTTAATTAAGACTATTATTCCATCATGCGTATTCCATTTATAGCTTTTAGAAACTCCTAAATTATCTAATAAAATACAGTGACTGTAAAATTTGTTTTTCTAGTGTAAAATACCAGGTTTTTCTACAAATATAACGTTAGCTTAAAGTGGTTTCTGTTTCCATTAAATAAACAAGCAAGAAAAAGCGGCAAGAAGCTTTTAAATCTATACAGCTTTGCTATGGCACTGCTTTCCTATATTCTCAGTGCGATATTATTCGGGTAGATAGACTTCGAAAAGGACATAATGTTCTCTTGGTACTGGACACAGTAGAAAATTCCAGTAGTAGATCTTCTCTAAGCTAGGCGAACAGAAGTAGCTAACCGCTACCCGGAGGATTATAAAAGCCAATAGCTCTAGTCGAATTATCATTTTTGCATAATCATTTGCCAACAGCCGTGCTGAATGTACCTGTCCTCGTCAGACTACTCAAGCCAAGCAACATTGTTCGTGTTTAGTACTTGGACAAGTGACAGTACATTACCATTTAAACCTACAGTAAAAACGAGATGTGGAAAATTTTAATTTTATTATTTGTAGACGTTTTTACGAGGGGAAGAGAGCTTAGTTTAAACAAAACCCTTTAAGCGTTGTCTGCAGCTAGCTCAGTTTCGCAACACTTTTACAGTTATATTTATACCATTCAACACGAAATCACTTGCTATAGTAACACAGTTTTATTTACAACGAAAGAAAATAATTGTGTATATATTAGAACGTCCTTTATATATTTATAAAAATAATTATATATTTATTTACATAAACCAGCCTAGAACTCGTTACCTCCAGGATTGGGACAGGTTCGAGCGTACAGGCCGGGTTCGGATTACTACACCGCGGACCAGGAGTCAACAACAGAGTTTTATACTGCTCGATAGTGTTTCCAGAATCCTGAACACTGTAGGGCGTTCCAGTCGGCTTACTTTTGGAAATATGCACTGGCAAACGTTTTGTCTTGTTTCTAATGACGAATTCACAATTGATTTCGCTAAAACTATTGGTCCGAAATTTAAAACGTGTTTACCAAATAATAAAAATAAACTACTTTATAACTATAAATAATATTCGAGCTGGCTTGTGAGTGAAAGTTATAATTAAATAATACAAATATGGTACAACTCACAAATATACAATTTTTTATTTCAAACGCGTTTCAACGACTAATTTGTCGTCATCCTCAGTGAAAATACACAAATGAAATTAACTAATATATATATATATATATATATATATATATATATATATATATATATATATATATATATATATATATTAAACATAACCTATAAAGTTTTAGCAAAAGTTTGCTAAAAACTTGGTTTTGCTAAAAACTAGTTGACTTTTGCTAAAACTTTATAGGTTATGTTTAATATATATATATATATATATATATATATATATATATATATATATATATATATTAGTTAATTTCATTTGTGTATTTTCACTGAGGATGACGACAAATTAGTCGTTGAAACGCGTTTGAAATAAAAAAATTGTATATTTGTGAGTTGTACCATATTTGTATTATTCAATTATATACTTTATAACTAATCAACGCTTTCTAGCGGGCAAGCAATACACTATGAAGATCGCTTAGGGCGTAGTAAAATGTTGTCTCAGTAAGTGTGTTTATAAATTTACTCTAATTATAAATTCGTAGGACGTAATTTTATTAAGTTTTAACATAATAAACAACAAAAACGGTAATTTTTAAAAATTTCCTGTCTTTCTCTTTCAAACTGTTCTGACAAACGATTGTTTCCAATTCCATGGAAAGTGTTCGTCCTTTAAAATTAAAAGAGCTAAGTAACCTATATATCTATACCACAAGCATATCTCTAAGTCTGAAAATACTGAAATAAAGTGACTCACACACTCCTCACAACTGTGACGGTATGCACTCATTCATAAAGAACCTTCTGTATTCAGCCTCATTCTCAAGAATGCTGGCTGATTTATATTCGTGGACTTTACTTCATTCAGGACACGTGATAAGGCTTTATTGTGTTTTGTTGTACATATAAAAGTGTGTGTGTGTGTGTGTGAGGGAGTGAGATAATAAACAACTACACTAATCAGTCTGTATAACCAACAAACCCATCAACGATGTTCTAACAATCATGGAACAGTTTATCGCATCTATAAAGTACACAATTGCATAAACATGATTAGTTGCCAAATCCAAGTGTAGGAACCTAACATGGAAAACTGATAAGAACTAAACGTACGGTAAATGGAGGCGATTATTTGATAAACCGACCGGATGGAAGACTGACAATTGACAATGACGATTATGCATACAGCAGGCAGTGACTAAAATGAGCTACGGGGTCAAGGCAGAGACGGAATAAATATTGGGTTTATTTTATTAAGGGTGTCAGGACTTCCCGCTAAGTCACCATGCCAAGCTAGTGACGTCATTTGGCCTGCAAAATATAGAATCACTAGATTAGTCTAAGTATAATTGAGGAAAACTGATTTAACCGTTATTTTTATTTGAAGGAGTAAAACGGGATTTTAATGAGCAGATTAACCTACAAAAGGATATTGCTTTCAATTTCAACGGCGAAAACAGCATCACAAGAACTATAGGTAAGAACATTTACGGGGTTTTTAGGCAATAAATGATGAAAATTATTTTAAATGATTATTAGTTCATTAAAATCAGAAAAGCGATTGGCTCTTTTGTCTTGCAAAATTTGTTGTTTACTCAATTCTATAGTTAATCTGAAATTATTTGTATCTATCTTTTCAACCTTTCTTTTCTATTTTCACGCCTTAACAACATAGATATTATGGTTTATCTTACTCTGACTGGAATAAATGCTATACCCCAATACAACATAACGCAACGACCACTTACAGTACCCACTAGTAGCACGGCACCGGCAGATGATGAGACTCGTCAGCCTCAACGCTATATTTCACACAGGTTGTGACGTCAGAGCTCTCTGGCCTTGTTCTCTAGGAGGTACTGAATGATCGCTGAATAGTGAGCCGTGGTGGTAAAATTGAAACTGCAATATTTTCTGTGAAATAGTATTGTAATTGGAATTACTCAAAACACAATATATAATATGTTTTTTAGTAACCCCACAGTTTACTCTATAAAAAACGAAATTCCTTTTTATATACACCAGCAACTTTAAAATGTTGCGAATTGTTTCTTAAGACCATTTTTCTCCACGATATTTTAAGTAGGTTTGGAAAATTCATATTATCATAACTTCTGTTTTATACACAACGGCCACTTTCAGTGACTATATTATTCTACAATTTTTTATTTCATAAATATAATTTTAACCTTTTTTTCAAAATGTGTATTACAAAATCTATCTTTATTGTCTGAAAACATCTTTGGAATTTGCTCTTGGATTTTATTTACAGCCAATTAATTGTTTATTATACAGTGGTTTCATAAAATCCAAACAACTATGAAAAGGGCAAACATTTTGTTGTAGCAATTACGAGCAAGTAAAATGTTATTTTACAAACACAGCGTTACAATAAGTATGTCTTTCTACCATCTAAACATTCTAGGAGTTATCTAGTAGGTATGTTGCTTGTCTACTAAATAAAATACCAGAATTAGAATCCTGGAGATAGAAATATTTGTTCGACTCAGGCTGAGAAAATGAGATACCAGTAGAGTAAGTCACTGTAGGACGATGATCTTGAAGAGTAACAGCTTGGCAACTTACCTTCCTGTATAGCTTTAGTTCTCTTAGGTAAACGGTCAGAATGGTACCCTATCCTTCCTAGACTACCTTAAAAGATACCCTGTCACTTCTCCACGATCTAAATGTATTCTGTCTCTCCTACAGCATTTCAATGATACCCATTGCGTCTAATTATTTCAATGGTATCGTGTCGTTTCTACATGATCTCAATGTGGTACCCTGTTTCCTACATCATTTTAATAGTACCCTGCCATATCTACCAGATATCAATAGTATCCTGTCTTCCACGCACTACTTCATCATTACACTATCATTTCTACGAGATCTCAATAGGTGTTTCACTGATAAACCATTTTCTTGATACCTAGTATCTCTTATACTATCTCAATAGAATTCTGTCAGTTCTACAATATCTAAATGTGGTACCCTGTCTCCTACACCATTTTAACAGTGCCCTGTCTCCCCTAAACTTCCTCAACGGTACCCTGTCACTTCCACAAGATCTCAATAGCACTCTGTCTCCCCTATACTTCCTAAACGGTACCCTGTCACTTCCACGTGATCTTTATATTACTCTGTCTCTCCTATGTTACCTCAAAGGTACCCCGTCACTTCCACAAGATCTCAATAGTACTCTGTCTCCCTTATTCTACCACAACGGTACCCTGTCACTTCCACGCGATCTTAATAGTACTCTGTCTCTCCTATGCTACCTCAAAGGTACCCCGTCACTTCCACTTGATCTTAATAGTACTCTGTCTCCCCTATACTTCCTTAACGGCACATGTCACTTCCACGTGATATTAATAGTACTCTGTCTTTCCTATGTTACCTCAAAGGTACCCCGTCATTTCCACACGAATTTAAATTTCGATGTCTCCTACACCATTTCAATGGTACCCTACCTTATCTAAAATATCTCAATGAAGATGTAAAGTTTAAGTTAACGTTTTATAAAGAATGTTTAGCTACTGTAACACCTATAAAATATCAATTGCGAAACCCGTAAAAAACATTCAAGGTAACTAAATAACAAGCAAATGAAGAAGTACTACCCTATGCTACTAGGAAGGTTTTTCGGGACTCATCGGTGCTCTAGCTACTCCATGGTCTTGTTTTTTCTTAATAATTACAGTATTTCAGAGAGCAAAAGATGATTCGACGACAGGTTTCTTATTATTGTGACGAGAAACGATTTTAAACAAATATCTGGGAAACTCCGACACGTCGACGTTAGGGTGGGCGATTCAAACCGCATGCTCAGTGTCCTTAGCCTATATAGGATATTGTATTTATAATGCCCCTACAATTTGCGGCGATTATAATAATATGCTGTAATTATATACTTTAAACTATTTTATATAATGCCAATAAAAACAATTTTTAATTTCAAAAAGAGTTCAGAAGCGGAAATTAAATTTAATTGCCCTGTCGTTGTATCTAAACAGCACACGCTTCTTATCTTGTCCTATTGTAATATTCAGGACCGCCGGATTCTAAGCTAGCGTTCAGTAAAACGTAAAGCATTCTAGAGACTTAGCAAGGAATCAGCCACCACGATAAATCAAATGTTTGTTAATGAGTTGTATTGTTAAATCCTAATATAACGAGACTGATTATTCCAGCATACTGACGTCAGCACTTTCTTCGCATCCCCGTTTTAACTGGCAGAGGCAAAATCTGCGTGGACGAAATATACATTAAAAATCTTTTACAAAATTATTTAGGAATAAATATATACATTGTGCTATTATTCATATCTTTATTCAATACAAATAAAAATTCAGTAATAGAAAAGGTTTTAATTGCTTCAAAAGGTTATCCAGGATAAGTCTCCAAATACTAGACGTTGAGTTATTGCGCTATTTTCAGACTATGACAAACTAACAGAAGGCAATTATTCCTTTTGTAGAACAAACTTGTAGCCATTAGAGTTGTCAGTCATCTTTCCCTTTGAAAGGACTTTCACATTACTGTTACTTTTGCAATCCTTATTAAGCAGATGGGAAGAGGTTAGTTACGCGTCTAGCTTGGAATATGTTTGCATTAAAATAGAACTTGGAAAAGTTTGTATTTGTAATATGTGTACGGTGTTGCCAGGTTGGGCACCAAATCTGACGATCGTTTGAATGTTCAACAATCACTCAAAGATCCGCTTTTAATGTTAATTATTTTTATTGTTTGAAGTTACTGTTGACGAAACAAAAATTACTGGCTAGATTTTGCTCTAAATATTCGATTTTACTGTAACTATGATTTTCTCCTATCTAATATCAAGGGAGATTCATATCACTGCCTCTAGCACGGCGGCCTTGTGCCATGAAGTACATACATGGTACCTGTATTTTAAAACCTGTGCAATATTCTTATAGTAGTCGTTAAAATTAAGGGGGAAATACGTCAATAAGAGAATAATTTGATTTTTAAGTTAGAGAAAAACTAGTTTTAAAATTTTGTTTTTTTTATAAACAACCGTTTATTTACCCGTTTAATTGTAATAGTATTTATAAAAACCTGTATTTTTTTATTCGGTTTTAGAACAATCCAGGTAAAAACCTTATAGAAACCTTTTTGCTTTTCTGTGGAAACTTTCACAATGCATTCAGTATTATTATTACTACTCACTTTCTTTATGCATTGTGAAATTCTATTTCAATTTGAGATTGTTCCATTTTGACCATGTTTACAAACAACAAAATCGGCGTGAATAAATATTTCGATACGCAGTATAACTCAAGAAAAATAATCAACCTAAACAACTCATAAATGAAAAGGATTATCAAAACTATGTATGAAATAATTTAAAAAATCCGTCGAGAACAAGGCAAATGTTATTTGCTAAAGAAAGTATACTTACATCGCCAAACACGCGCACGCACAAAGACCTATCTGTGACTGAATGTTTATGTTGTAGGTGAGTCATTCTACACTCAGTGGTTGAAGAACAGAACAAGGAAGTGGGCAATCGTTTCTGTTCTCCCTGAAC
Organism: Prosapia bicincta; assembly: GCA_036971475.1. Lineage (NCBI taxonomy): Eukaryota > Metazoa > Arthropoda > Insecta > Hemiptera > Cercopidae > Prosapia > Prosapia bicincta. The sequence goes on from JBAIZL010000004.1 coordinate 113,605,406, forward strand.
AGGAATACATTGGATTCGTTTGTTTTAAAACTGCCAACAATTAAAATACAAAGTGTTTGTAATAAATCTAGACTTCAATTTTTATTAAGTAAAATCAAACGTTTTAAGGTTTTTCACTCAAGTAAATCATTGAAAACATTGGCGAATATATTGATGCTATCGCTGAAACTAAGAACTGGCTACATGACAAAAATGGAATAGCAATTGTATAGCACAGGTAGACCACAATTATTTGTAAATGACTTTTGTAGATATATAAATTGAGAAATAATTTATCGATGTCGCTTTATAGCTCAGGTTATTGAGTTTGAAGAAGGCTCTTACGACAACACGAAGAAGGAAAGCAGTAACAGTGATCATAAGAAATCTGAGCAAAAACGTCGCCATTGTATGCAAAAACCTGAAACGCCAGAAAGTAAATGAAGGAAGAAGAAATCTTGTGTTACGAGATAAGGTGGGATTGTGTGAGCATATTACGAAAATTAAGAAAATAAGGTATTATTTGTATTTCAAAGGTCAGATACATCATATCAAAGGACAGTGTAATGAATGGCATATACAGTAACTGAAGGACAAATGCAGAATGCCACATGTCAGAGAGGATAACAAAGATACAGTACATCAAACGACAGACACATTGTATTAAAGAACAAAAGTAATATATTAAACGATAGTGTAACAAATGACATATACTCGTACAGTAACTGAAGGACCAACGCAGTATACCACATGTCAGAGAGGATATCAAAGATATAGTACATCAAAGGACAGACATATTGTATCAAAGAACAAAAGTAATGTATTAAACAATAGTGTAACAAATGACATATGCTCGTACAGTAACTGAAGGACAAACGCAGTATACCACATGTCAGAGAGGATATCAAAGATATAGTACATCAAAGGACAGACATATTGTATCAAAGAACAAAAGTAATATATTAAACGATAGTGTAACAAATGACATATACTCGTACAGTAACTGAAGGACAAACGCAGTAAACCACATGTCAGAGAGGATATCAAAGATATAGTACATCAAAGGACAGACATATTGTATCAAAGAACAAAAGTAATATATTAAACGATAGTGTAACAAATGACATATACTCGTACAGTAACTGAAGGACAAACGCAGTATACCACATGTCAGAAAGGATATCAAAGATATAGTACATCAAAGGACAGACATATTGTATCAAAGAACAAAAGTAATATATTAAACGATAGTGTAACAAATGACATATACTCGTACAGTAACTGAAGGACAAACGCAGTATACCACATGTCAGAAAGGATATCAAAGATATAGTACATCAAAGGACAGACATATTGTATCAAAGAACAAAATTAATGTATTAAACGATAGTGTAACAAATGACATATACTCGTACAGTAACTGAAGGACAAACGCAGTATACCACATGTCAGAAAGGATATCAAAGATATAGTACATCAAAGGACAGACATATTGTATCAAAGAACAAAAGTAATGTATTAAACGATAGTGTAACAAATGACATATACTCGTACAGTAACTGAAGGACAAACGCAGTATACCATATGTCAGAAAGGATATCAAAGATATAGTACATCAAAGGACAGACATATTGTATCAAAGAACAAAATTAATGTATTAAACGATAGTGTAACAAATGACATATACTCGTACAGTAACTGAAGGACAAACGCAGTATACCACATGTCAGAAAGGATATCAAAGATATAGTACATCAAAGGACAGACATATTGTATCAAAGAACAAAAGTAATGTATTAAACGATAGTGTAACAAATGCCATATACTCGTACAGTAACTGAAGGACAAACGCAGTATACCACATGTCAGAAAGGATATCAAAGATATAGTACATCAAAGGACAGACATATTGTATCAAAGAACAAAAGTAATATATTAAACGATAGTGTAACAAATGACATATACTCGTACAGTAACTGAAGGACAAACGCAGTATACCACATGTCAGAAAGGATATCAAAGATATAGTACATCAAAGGACAGACATATTGTATCAAAGAACAAAAGTAATATATTAAACGATAGTGTAATAAATGACATATGCTCGTACAGTAACTGAAGGACAAACGCAGTATACCACATGTCAGAGAGGATATCAAAGATATAGTACATCAAAGGACAGACATATTGTATCAAAGAACAAAAGTAATATATTAAACGATAGTGTAACAAATGACATATACTCGTACAGTAACTGAAGGACAAACGCAGTATACTACATGCCAGAGAGGATATTAAAGATATAGTACATCAAAGGACAGACATATTGTATCAAAGAACAAAAGTAATATATTAAACGATAGTGTAATAAATGACATATATCGTAACTGAAGGACAAACGCAGTATACCACATGTCAGAGAGGATATCAAAGATATAGTACATCAAAGGACAGACATATTGTACCAAAGAACAAAAGTAATATATTAAACGATAGTGTAACGAATGATGAATGCAGTGCATTGAAGGACAAATACAGTACATGCATATACAGGTACAGTATTTAAAACGTTAGAAAGACAGATATGATACACCAGAGGAAAGAATAATGAATGACAAATAGAACATATTAAAAGACAAATACAGTAAATGAAATGACAAGATACAGCATATCACAGGTGAGAAAGGATATCTACGATCAGAAGCAGTACATCAAAGTACAACACATTGTATCAATGGAGAGATATAATACAGTTAAGGAAACCGGAACGAATGACGCCTGGAGTGTATTGAAGGACAAATACAGTACATTTTCAGGGGGATAAAGGCAGATACAGTATATTACAGGTGTGAAAGCATATCGAAGGACAGATACCTATATGAAAAGGCAGATAGTATATCGAATAACAAGTATAGTATTTTCAAGATTATATAGTATACATTTGAAGTTATAGGTATAGGCCTACAGTATATCAAAGCCCAGGCAGTAATTATAGAATATTTACAGTATATAAAAATATACGTACAATACATCACATGACAAAGTAACGAAGGGCAGATAGAGTATGTCAAGGGACAGCTCGAGTAAATAGAAGGAAAAATGCAGTGTATCAAAGGACACATATAGCAAAGGAGAGATAGTCTATATTTTAGGTTCAGTATATCAAAGGACGGATAAAGTATATGAAAAAAATTTAAAAAGGTATGAAATGAAAACTTTTTGAAAATGCACTGTAGTACTGAAATGCCGAAATAAATGCCCCTGGGAACGAAATAACAACCAGAAAAGGTAGGAAGGTAGGAAAAGTTAGGAGAACAAACTGTATACGAAAACACTTACTTACTTACTTACTTACTAGCCAACGCCCACTCTTGGCTGTTGGGCCATTTGGTGGCGCGCTGACCAGTAGAGGCGAGAGATCTCTTCTTCCTTCGTGTCGTTCAGGGGTCCATGGTCCAGAGCTGTACATGACTGGAGGTGCTCAGCTGTCATGTCCTCCCCGCTGTCACATAGGGTGCACCTGGGAGACGAGAAGACGTGTATCTTGTTTAGGTGTGCAGCTAGGTAATCGTGTCCAGTTGTGAGTCTAAAAAGTGCAACCCCGTCCCGTCGGGGTAACATGTTGGTTATTGGCCCGTTTTCGACAAGAGTAGCCCAACGTTTATTAAAAGATGCTTCTCGTAAGTAGGCCTGAGTGCTCCTCTTTATTGCAGCATTTATTTGTATTTTTATGGAGGGGAGCGAAGTTGCTACGCTCGGCTGTGGGAGCGTTGTTCCTTTTTTTGCCAATGAGTCAGCTAATTCATTACCTCTTATATCCACGTGGCTGGGGATCCATTGTAATTCAATTTTCCATCCCCTATTCATTAGTTTTGACAAATTTTGACGGCAGGCTAGAGTGGATCTGCAATCGGTCTTCTTGTTATTTGTTACGGCCATTATTGCAGCCATTGAATCTACAAGAAAGACTGCTTGTGCCGGTGTCTTTATTTTCTTCATTTCGTTTGATGCCGCTAGTATGGCGGTTATTTCACCGTCAAAGTTACTTTGGTTGTTGCCAACTGCTAGCGATCCTTCGAAAAGATTACAGTAATAACCAGCTCCAGTCTGTCCTTTGTCTGGGAGGCACGATCCATCGGTATATACATGTAGCCACTGTGTCTCTGGATAGACTGTGTTGATGGTTCTGAGGGCTGCAGCCTTTAGTTCTAGTGGGTTACAATCTTTCTTTGGGATGTTGTGGTCAAGAAGATTTAGGATTCCCTTGGGCAGTGAATTGAACACTTCATGTTTCCTGATATCTGTTGTATGAGTGCCAATGTTGATGTTGTATTTCTTAATCAACTCTTTATATGTGGTTATCGGAGTTTTTTGTGTTTTTAGCCTCGTTGTGGCTTCTTTAAAGTTTGCCCATCGGTGGCTGTACGTCCTTTTGTTTCTCTCCCAAAACCCGAGGCTGAGTTTTTCTCTTCTAAACTGCATTGGCTCTGTTTCCAACTGTGCCTCCATTGCTGCTATCGGGGTCGATTTTGGTGCACCAGTGATGACTCGGAGGACTGCATTTTGGGTTCTATCCAAGATTTGGGATGTGGTGTTTGACGCTGTGATTGTTGCTTCAGCTCCGTACTCGAGTATGGGGCGTATATATGTTTTGTACGCTGTGTTCAGTACATCCTGATTTGCTCCCCATGTATACGAAAACAATTGCGTAAGCTACTAAGAATTAGACACATCTACAATCGAGCATTCTAGATAAAAGCAACGGAGATACTGCAGTGCAAACCAATTTGTTAGTTGTTAACACAAAAGCGTAAAATTATTGCGCCACACAAGTCGAACTGTTATCGAAGCTTTGTTTATATTTTACGATTTTTAGAGGCCCTTAAATATTTGGAGTAGGTAAGCTTAAAAAAAGTACTACAAATTTAACAAAACAAAAATAAATCAAAATAAGGATCTGTCAAACTATCTCACGTTTTCTTGAGTTAACCTGCTTTTAAGAAAGCTGAATGATTATATAGACAGGGTACACACGTTCCTTTTCGTTTTGTACCCAAAATGCGAAAGAAAGTATACAAACGAAACAAGTCAAAACAACTTGCACAACTTAGCACAATAACAGAAAACCAATTATATGTGTAATAGAAAACTATCGAGAGCGTTAAGATGTTCTTGCAGTAAGCGGATGCTAATGCTTGTACAAAACAGATATAAATCCAGAACAAGGCTTCATGGAATATGTTCACTGCTTCACGTCCATCCGCATAGCCAGTAGACACCTGTATTCCACCCGTTCGAGAACAGGTCTCCTTCAGGTTAGCGATCCTACCCGGGCGATGCCATAGTGTCCCCAAATCCCAATATTTGTAAATCATTAAATCCTCTCCTTAATCCTACCAATTCCATTTATCGGGGGTTGACACCCCCTTACGATCCCGATAGAAAATAGGTCTCTTCAAAGTTAGCTACCCTGCGCTAGTGATCATGGGCGCCCATATTAAAGTTTGTAAGGGGGGCTGGATGTGGAGACATTGCATACTAAAAAGTTCAAGTTTTAACCTTGTTTATTCAATTACTATTTATAAATTACCAGGCCACGGTACTTAATGTTCAAAGAAAATAAACACATTAACGTAATTATTCCTAAGTTTTATTAAAAAACTATAATATGTAAATGTACGCGGAAACCACGCATTTTTGTGTATAAACATTTTATCTTAAGTCATGCCCTACAATTTATAAATTTTTATAATAACTTTCTCAAAAAAAATTTATTGGTTTGCAAATGACGCCGGGATATTTATTTTATTTTTTTTAATCTGGGGGTAGGCTAGGAGTCCCGCGGCCCCCTCTTGCCCCCTGGACGCCTATGCTTGTCATATCTCTCCTATATCTTGAGTTATGGGACTTTGGTTTTACAATCCTTCCTATCCTTCAAAGGCGTTGATAATCTTGCTGCCGATCGCTTTTAAACTACAAAAAGACGATACAAAAATAAATGAAAAAATCTCATAACCATTTTTCTCACATATAGCACAGTTACTTCAGATTCTAAATAAAGACTCTCAGAAATAAAATATCTTGGGTAATAGGAAATGCAACATTTCTTACCACTCAGTGTTATACATTTTTCCGACACGTCGTGTAGTCACCTCTACTGTTTTATATTAGTGTGGTTCAGCGTCACAAGATTAGACCTGATGATAACACACTCTGAAGTATAGCACGTTTCCTACACAGAATTTTTAACAATTTAAAACCACAATATAACATCTGTGTTTTAGATTATTGTGGTAAATTTCAGGAAGTCCAATAAAATTTCATTTTATGAGTTAAAATAAACTACAATAAAAATTATGAAAACAACCACTATACCACATACACAATTAGAAATAACAGATAATACAACTTACATAAGATTAAACCCTTATGTACATTTCGATGACGTCATCATCATCGAACGGTTTTATTACAAAATTACAATCCAGCAAACAAGAAGTTACAAACTAGAGTGTAACTAGAGGGAATCTAGTTTATAACTTCCTGTTTGCTGGATTGTAATTTTCTAATACGACCCTTTGATGATGATGATGACGTCATCGAAATGTACATAAGGGTTTAATCTTAAGTAACTTGTATTATCTGTTATTTTTTATTACTTTTGTCGTATTGTTGTTGTTTCCAATATTTTTATTGTAATATATTGTACCACTGTGGTCTTGTTATTGTATAAAATAAACTAAATAATTGTACGCATAAGCTATCCTTAGCTCCTAATGTTTTCTTTCTCTGAATGTCTCAAATAAGGACTTCTTCTCAATTCTTTCTCACTATGCAAGTATCACTAGGCAATATTTACTCTTTCACACCTGTTGTAGCAAAGTCTTTCTGTGATGTATCTGGTCTTTCTCAGGTTCTCCTCCCATCCTCTTATCCTTCACCTCCTTCCCTTGAATGATTTTCATTTCCTTAAATCCGCTGTTCTTGAGAACAAAGATTTCTTTTGTTCTTGAGATTTTTATTTTTTTTTTTACTCAAGTGTTTTTCTCTATCTCTTGCTATTTGCCCCACATTTTGCTTCTAGTTGAATTTTCTGTTGCAATCGCTGCGAGAGAAGAGCAAAAAACCTTTTGACATGATTAAATAGTAATTGTCTTTTTAATACTGCAAACGGTAACTATACAATTACTGGCTGAGTAGTGACGTCACTACGCAATTTCTCCCCCTTCCAGCTGTACTTTACGGAGGACACATTACAGAGGTAGATTCAAAATCCTTAGAATATCCGTATCAACTGCTTAAATGTCATTTAAGAGACATACAGGACGTTCTACACCTGGTTTTACTACCTAATTTAGAACTTTAGAATCGAACTTATAATTATACAGTGCTATAATCATAACAGACAGAAATTACTTGTTTTTAGATAAATTATTTTAATCAAATACATATAGTGGAATACATTGCCTCTAATAGGTGTGCAATAAAATTTCGTAAACAAAACGCGAATTACAACTTCAAACATTTTTACTATAAATAAACGGACGAGTTGGCTGAGAGCTAAAGTACTTATTTTGTTATAGATTAATGAGCAAACATTGATGCAAGGCAAAGCTTGATAGAAGGACAAGTCAAAATGAGCGTGGACGTAATTTAGATTTTACGCTAGTAAACAAATACCTATGTAGCCTACTTTAAATTAGGAACAGTATGGATAAGAATACTCTTCTTCAGCTGCCTGCTTGGTTCCTTCCGCGTCGACGTCACAATGTTGTATTGCGCATCAGTAAAACCCGACAAGGCATCCGACAGTTCACACGGGCGTCAGGATAGCGGCATATATTTTCAATGAAATGTTCATCGATGAAATAAAATAGTTCAGAGACATTATGGAGTAAATGTTGCCATGAAAGAGTAAAAAAATGGCGCCTGAACGGCCTTATTATTAGAGGTTTTCCCAGAACACTGAATTTACCAACAATTTAGAAAAAAATATAGTTTCTCGTAATTAAAATATATACAATCCACTTTTCAGCTATGCTTGCGAGAATAACAAAGGCATAAAACATGAAAAATAACTCAAATTTCACAAATATATGTTTTTAAAATTACTTTAATGGCAATCATGTTTTTTAACAACCAAACTGTCATCATCAGTGACCTATGTTTTTTATCCTTCATTAAAGATGACAATTTGGGTTTTGAAATATGTATGCCAATAAAGATATTATAAAATATATATTTCTGAGATTTCAGTTATTTTTCGTGTTTACTGCTTGAAATAAAGATGTTAATTAGAGTGAAACATGTATTATTATAATTTAAAATTATCACTATTATTATTACAACTCGTCGTAAAATAGGTGTTTTTCTAAAATCGCGTTGGCAGCTCAGTAAATATTTCATGGTTAAAGTTGATAATATAAATATTTGAAGCATTTAACTTTATGAGATGAGATTTTGAATAACAACATAACTTTTAAAGAATAAGTTAGCCTAAAAAGTTTAACTAATAGGAAAACTTTACCTTTCGTAGTTGTAAATTGTTTATACTGTACTTTAGATAAAAATAAATTTTAAAAAACATCGTTCATTTCGAAATAATAAAAGAAGATCTAAAAGTAATAAAAATCCGTTTTTGCTACCTAGAAATATTGGATTTTTTATGACTAAGACTAAAAGAGTGACGACATATTTTACTTTTAAAAATAGTTGTTTCCTTTTAAATTGAACAAAAGGTTACTAAAGCTTATAAGAACTTATATTTTGTAGATATGAAATGTATGGGAGGCCCAAGATGTTAATTTTAGTCATAAAATGTATGGAAGCCCCAAACTGTTAATTTTAGTTACAAAATGTACTGTAGCCCATAGCTGTTGATTTTAGTCATAAAATGTATGGTAGCCCAAACTGTTAATTTTAGTTACAAAATGTATTGTAGTTCCAAGCTGTTGACTTTACTCATAAAATATATGGAAGCCACAAGCTGTTAATTTTAAACATTAGATTTTGAAATCTAAGGGCTTTTTTTTGTAGAACAACAGTCTTGATAAGGACAACGAAATAGTTGCCGAAGTGTTGCTGATTTCAAATAAATATTGTCGATTCGTTATCATCAGCATTTATTAACACCATATTCATACATTTTTGTTTTAAATTTATGTTTATTATATTCTTTTATGATTAATTCATGTATGACCATGGAAGGTAACTATTACGCAAAGCTTCAGTTGAATTGAACATTCAAAACTTGGCATTACACTATATAAACTAAATTAAATTAAATGAACTAAAACAATAATTAACATATGTTTAATGATTGTTTCATGTATTTTCATTTAAGATTGTCACTGATAATTATGCAATGGTCCTCTACAATATAAGCATATGCAAAATTGCAAAGTCTTAGCTTATCTTGATCTTGAGTTTACTATTTCTAAATTCACTGCCAAAATGCAGGCAATTCGAGAGTCGAATAAAAGCGTATAAAAGAAACAGCCAAACTTATTAGATAAATGGTAATGAATTTTTATGAATAATTATTTACAATTTTGGGACAAAAGAAATAGTTGAGAAACGTGACCAATAAGGTTAATGAAAATAGGAAATGAACCTTGAAGAGTTTGTCTGCAGCTCAACATGCAGATGGAATTTATATTCTATTTATATTTTTTTTTCATGTACTTCTGAAAATGTCTATGCGCGAAGAACAAAAAATATCTCGTTTCTATTTCTTCTATTTGTTTACACGCCCTCTCTCTCTCTCTCTCCCCCTCTCTCTTTATATATATATATATATATATATATATATATATATATATATATATATATATATATATATATGATGAATAGTTACTATCTGAAGTACATCCGTTCATTCTGCAGTCCATAAATTCGCAGTTCCGACGTTTCGCTAGAATCTCATCCAGCATTGACGAGGTGAACCCAACAACAGTAGAAGAGCGAGTGAAGAGCGCAGATAACTCGGCTCCTAATATTTATATTTAGGAGCCGAGTTATCTGCGCTCTTCACTCGCTCTTCTACTGTTGTTGGGTTCACCTCGTCAATGCTGGATGAGATTCTAGCGAAACGTCGTAACTGCGAATTTATGGACTGCAGAATGAACGGATGTACTCCAGTAACTATTCATCATATTTTTCCATCCGTGAAGGAATACGTATCAGCATATATATATATATATATATATATATATATATATATATATTTTTTTTTTTTTTTTCAATCATTAATAAAATAATTTTTATTCATCCATTCAAGTTCAAATAATTTTTTTAAAACATTTAAGTGGATGACACTTGATGTAAATACAGTTTTTCAAATATGAATTCATTAATTAAATTTAATTAATGAATTTCTGTTTTATATAGGAGACAATCTTTTCACAAAAGGGGCTAGATATGGAATATTGTACAGTTATTTCGTCTTATTTGGCTTAAAATGAGTGATAACATATGATTTCATAAAACAGCTGATTTTATGTTATAGGCTATGTGCCAAAACAGCTGTTTTTGTAACTCATGGTATATGTTACTTTATTTATATTAATTGTAAATATTTAATAAAAAGTAAATAAAAAAGTGTTTTCTTTGTTGACCTAAATAGGAATTGACTTTAAACAATTTCTGTTTATATTGCCTACTTGTTTATTTGAACACTCATTGTTTTACCACTCCTGAGAGCACCCTACAAAGATTTGTTTGTAGTTTTTGGATCTAGACCTAAACAAAACATTAATTTAATTTTGTTAAGCTGGCAACAAAGAAAGGTAAAATTTACAGGTTTAGAAACACTTTCCAGTGACGTCACAAAAATTCCGTCATCATTTGGATAAGGAAGTGGACATGGATATCTCTTGTGCTTTATATATTAGTAATTATCATTTCCTACAGAATTATGCAATGTTATCAGTATGTGTTTTACCTATTTATTGAGAGCGTGTTTTTATTAAGTGAAAACGTAAGTCAAAGATGTTATTTGAATGAAGTGAGATAATATAATTACAGTAGTATATTTAAGTATTTTTGAAAACTTTGTTCTTTTTTTGTATTTATCTTGGTAAAAGTTAAAATACCTACCAAATTATTTTACGCTACTGCAAAGCTCCGATTTTGAACTATTTAAAAAGTGCATTTTTTTAAAAATATTTCGACTCGAAAAATCGGTATGAAATTTTCATAAAGTTTCTGCTAACATACTATAGACTACGCATATTCACTAAACACAATAAATAAAAAACGAACCACCTCAATAAAATTAATTTATTAACAATAATTCAACAAGCAATGTACAATTCAGTTACGTAGACATCTTTAAAAGTACTGCAGAAGGTGTTTGACAATTCATATCTAACATTTACTCAAGAGCATAAATCACACAGAAACGAACACAACACACAAAAACACACACACAGATATATATATATATATATATATATATATTAGTTGATGAATAGTTATTATCTGGAGTAGGCATACATCCGTTCATTCTGCAGTATATAAAAACGCAGTTCCGACGTTTCGCTAGAATCTCATCTAGCACTGACGAGGTGAACCCAACAACAGCTGAAGAGCGAGAACAGCAATTGGCTCGCTCTTCAAATGTTGTAGGGTCCACCTCGTCAATGCTAGATGAAATTCTAGCGAAACGTCGGAACTGCGATTTTATGCACTGCAGGATGAACGAATGTACTCCAGATATTAACAGTTCATCATATTTTTCCATCCGTGAATGAATACGTAACAGCATATATATGTATGTATGTATATATATCTTTTCCAACCTATTAGATTGAAAAAGATCACAAACTAAACAAAAGATCCTTTCCATTGGAATACGTTGTCACTATTTTGAAGCAAATTGTGGTGAGCGTCAGAGCCACAAAAAAACCACATTATATTCTATTTATGTCCTATTTTTATTTAAACCTTATGAAAATTTCGTTTACAAAGCAATAGCACGTGAAACTAAATTATAGTTTGTCGCCTCTCAGAATGTGTTTTTGTATCTTGGACGTAAAGTTGATAAAAAACTACTTTTCCTCGTCCTGAAATAGCTTTTATAAAATTTTAAAACGTTATATCTCAATGATTTTCAAGACATTTTCTACTGTAATAAGCGACGTATTATTTAACAATTTATTTAATATGTACTTCTCTGTAACATATATTTTCGAATACATTCTCTATCATAAAACGGAGTATTCGCCACTAGGTAGCAAAATCTTCTACGTTATTGCAGCACTGTATATTATCAAAACAGTTGATGCGGCTACAACGCCATCGAATTAAACCATTATAAAGCAATTCTAGTCTGTCGAATTCCATAGAAGCTTGCTTAGTTTACATACGAGACGTTACTATCATTCATTACTGCAGAAAGAACCTATGTTGTAAAATAAAATCCTAAGTGAATATTCTTCCGACCCAGAGGGACTACAGAAAGAACCTATGTTGTAAAATAAAATTCCAAGTGAATATTCTTCCGACCCAGAGGGACTACAGAAAGAACCTATGTTGTAAAATAAAATCCCAAGTGAATATTCTTCCGACCCAGAGGGACTACAGAAAGAACCTATGTTGTAAAATAAAATCCCAAGTGAATATTCTTCCGACCCAGAGGGACTACAGAAAGAACCTATGTTGTAAAATTAAATCACAAGTGAATATTCTTCCGACCCAGAGGGACTATAGAAAGAACCTATGTTGTAAAATAAAATCCCAAGTGAATATTCTTCCGACCCAGAGGAACTACAGAAAGAACCTATGTTGTAAAATAAAATCCCAAGTGAATATTCTTCCGACCCAGAGGGACTACAGAAAGAACCTATGTTGTAAAATAAAATCACAAGTGAATATTCTTCCGACCCAGAGGGACTACAGAAAGAACCTATGTTGTAAAATTAAATCCCAAGTGAATATTCTTCCGATCCAGAGGGACTACAGAAAGAACCTATGTTGTAAAATAAAATCCCAAGTGAATATTCGTCCGACCCAGAGGGAATGGGAAATGAGGAAGTACCGTTCCACAAACATTGATTGCATCGCTAATTATATGGCGCTGTGAGCAGACGTGGGGAAGGCATAGAGAAATATAAATTTGAAAACGTCATCTGGGTTCAGGATTCCCAGAAGGATCTACTTTTCGTTTTTCGGGTGTTATAAGCAGAACTCAAATTGAATGACGGTCGAAATAAAATAAGAGAGTTATTAGAAGGTAGGCAGGTTAGAAGCGCTGGCCTTTGTCTCTTCAACTCACCAGTGTTTTCTGAGGATCACATTTCCTGTTGCAGGAATGCCCGGAAACCTTGAAAATCGCCGAAAAGGAACGAGAGATGAGGAACATGGAAGAAGGTAATCTTGTTGGGACCTGTTATGGAAAGCAAAGTCTCAAATGAACAAAAAAGTGAAAGTATCCTTAGGTGAAGTACCTTTTTAGTTTTAATGCAACTGTAGTGTTGAACATACATTGCCATATACAATAGCTTGATTATTAAAAAAAGATACACAATGGATAAAAGCCGTAATTATAGCAATAGTAAGTAGTTCACAATCACTCTTCACCAACCGACACACACACGCGCGCGCGCGCACACACACACACACACACACACACACACACACACACACACACACACACACACACATCTTGTATTTTTATTTCAGCTTCAACCATATAAAGTAGTATCACTTGATGAGACAAAGTCAGAACAATTTTTATCATTATTATTAGCAATTTTAAAAAAATGTTGAATGCTCAAATAATTGTTATTAGCAATATCTTTTGAATATCAGATGTTTTAACTCATATAGTTTTTGTACCCTTAGTAGACGTCTTCCACCTACAAACGTACTACACGTTATCCAAAACATTGGATAAAATTCTGTCTACAGCAGATATTCAATGCTAAGAAAACTCTTCCTTGTTTCCCAATGACACCCTCCCTAATATTATCTAAAATTCAAAATTCTTTCGGATTAATTCCAAACAATAACGGTGGCTTAAGAGCCATCATCTATACATGAATAGTTTATTTCTGGAGTATGCTACTTCCGTTTAACATGCTCGCTCGTCAGGCTGTTGCGTTTTTTACCAGGAAGGTGCGTGTTGAAGGGATGTAGTCCATATCGGAAATGACGTGTTCATATTTTTCCATCCAGGAAGGAATGCATATAAACACACGCACACGTAAACGTACACACACACACACACACACACACACACACACACACACACACACACACACACACACACACACACACACACACACACACATTTATTTGGAAAGATTACTTTCTTCCAACGGATCGCTTTTTTAATACAAAGAGATGCGGGGTACATTGGTGGAAACCGTGAACAGTTGAAAAGAGGTTTTTGTGGAGCTAACCGTCATCGACTTATAACTGGTCCACATTTCCAACTTTCTTAGATGGTCATTTAATGCTGTTTCAAGCGCTAGGATACTACTGCTCGTTGCCCACAGCTTCTTGAGCGAGGCCTTGTTTTTGAATACGAAATCTCGACTTTCGGTTGCTGTATTTCACTCGAAATAGTCTTTGTGACAGCGACGATTTGATCCACCTAAAAAGGTTTCCGGATATGCCATTAGTTGTCAATTTGTGTAAAAGCATTGGCCTCTACACGGTATCGTAGGCGGCCTTGAAATCCACTAGAACCGCCAGAGTAGACATCCTTTTGTGGTATCCAACTCTGACGTGTTGTGTAAAACTCATTACATGATCCATAGTACTACGGTGTCTTCGAACCCCGGCTTGAGCATTGTCTAGCATGCCTTTTTGTTCGATGTACTGATTAAGTCGGTGGACCACCATCTTTCTGCCACTTTACAGCTGGCGCTGGTTAGGGAGATAGGCCTGTAACTTTCGGGTTGATCATGGGGTTTATCGTTTTTCAGAACAAGTAATATTTCGGCCTTTTCTCCATTGCTGAGGTACATAATGTTTCCAGGTCAGGTTCACCAAGGCCAGAAAGGTTTTCTTAGCTTCGTCTCCCAAGTTGGCAATGAATTCCGGATATATCTCATCAATACCTGCAGCTTTTTAAAATTTGGTTTGTGCTAGAGCCAATTCTAGTTCGGTGATTGTAAAAGGTGATGTGAAGAGTTCGTGTGTCTTCTCTTCGAGGCAAGATGGTATTGGCGTTTTACGCAGGGTCTAAAAAGTAGTTTTAATTTGGTTAACTGGAATGACTTAAAGGGCGCTATGAAATTGACTATATATCCCCATTCAAGTGGAAATTTTAACTGAGGTATTAATTTTCATCTGATAATTTTTTGTAACTAGCTGTAAATAATTTCCACTGCATCTCTGTACTCTTCGAAATATAAGCCTTTTGCATTTTTCACACCATTTTTATATTTTCTTTCCTTAGAAAACATTCTATTGTTTCGTCTTTTTCTTATGTGTTCGATTTTCCAATCTCTATGTTTACGTCTTCCCAAAGCCAAAGGACGTTCTTTAAAAATGTCTAGTCCATCTTTGATTACATGTTTTATTCTTGAAGGTGTCACAAATTGAACATATTTATTGTTCATTTAGTCATTGTTAGTCAAGGTGAGGTTTATTTTTTCTCTTTGTATTTCTAAATAACACACTCAACGAAATGTAGGAATATTTTCGTGTGTAATAACGGGTTTGTTGTCGATTACGTAACTGGAACTAGGCTACTTAGGTAAAATTTACTGTTTACAGTTTTTGAGAAGTCAATACACAATATAGTAAATATAAAACTATGTTTGATTTAACGGAGCATACTTTTTAGATCGACCATAAACAGAATAATTTTCCAAGAAGGCACGCTTTTTAGTCATTAATTTACCACAATGGTTCCTAACCATTGAATCTTTATATCTACATCATATTGTAACAAAAACATCGATCACATTATTTCATAGTCTAAATAGTCGTCATTAAACAATTATATACGTCCTAATTTAATTTCTATAGTAACGACTTTTATGTAACTTAGAAAAAAACAGATATATCATTTTTTTAAAATTTTATTACATTTTAATTTATAAAAATGTTACAATATATTACAATGTTACAAATATATTTTTATTATACAAAGTTTTTTAATATTACAGTTTTATTCAAATATTTTTGTGTTCTGGCTGATGGCCCACTCAAATGCTGTTCAGTTGGTAGAGAACTGTCAGTGTGCCTAACAAGCAGCTAATAAAATAATATATTGTAAATATAAGATATTTAAAATATATTATTGTATTACTGCCATTGTAAAATGTGAGTGTTAATAAAGAAGGGAAAACTGATCCAGCAAATGAGTGTGTGCTCTGTTATGGCGTAGCGCGGTATCGTCGACTAGAGACCAACGAGAGCAGCGTGCCCAACCGCGCATCATCGTTGGACCATAGACGAAGAGACCCTATCTGCGTTAATGCTTTGCAACATTAACATGTGTTTTTGGTGTCGGTGTGTGTGTGTACAAGTCCTAACTATGTAAGCCATCAGCCAGCTACCCCTTCTAATAGTATCGTGATCAGAAAGAGTAGGGTGTTGCCTCCTAAAGTTGGCGGATTTGAAGATCCAGAATGGTTAACTTTAAGTAAGTGCTTGAAATGCGTGATGGAGAACGGTATTGTTGTCAAGACAAAGAACCATGGATATCAAATTTTATTGTTAATAAATTTATTTTAAAATGCATAATTATTTTATTTTACAATATAATTTTATTAAAATTAAAAATAATTATTTGTTCCTTGCAACTTATCATTTTTTTAGATAACTGTTCAACAGTTTATCTTAACTAAGCAATATTGTTTGAGGAATACGTACATTAAAAATGATTTTTTAATAAAACCTGGTATTTACAACTTACAAATGTATGTGTGTTTATACGAGTGTGGGTGTATATATGTGAGTGTGAATATGTGGGGTTTTGTGTGTGTGTGTGTGTGTGTGTGTGTGTGTGTGTGTGTGTGTACGTGTGTGTGTGTGGAGTTTGTGTGTGTGTGTATGTGTGTGTGTGTGTGTGTGTATGTTTGTTTGTGTGTGTGTGTGTTGTGTGTGTGTGTGTCAATTTAGAAAATATCATTCACACGGTATCGGGGGGGATATCGGTACCCCCTGACCCTCCGAATGTGTGTCCCGCTTTGAGGTCATTACAAAAATGGCCACCTTATGTTAAGGTACCTACTTAACAGCACATGAAATCTCAGTTTGCTGACATGTTGCGACTTTCATCGAAAACACTGTTTCAAAACTCCAAAATTAAACTGTGATTCCGGAAGTTGTTACAGTGCTAAATCAAGCGTGAGCGTAACGTAAGCTACATTGCATGTATTAGGCTACATGCAGTTACTTAAACAGGCTGTAAAGTCTCTCGTGCAGCTATCCCACGCGACACTACTATAGTTATCGCTGCATACCAAAATGTTTGCTTTTTGTATATGTATGATAATGCTGGATCGAATTATATGGAGAAAGTGTAACTGAATTGCGAAAGATCTTTTTTTATACTACGACATATTTATAAAATCCAAATAAACGTAGAATATAAACAAAGGTATCTTGAATCTATTCTTGTTTTAAAACTGGTAAACGATGATATAGTTTTTACAAAATACTTATAACGTAAAAAGCAAAACCTGTTAAATTTAAAATGACCTAAATTTAAAATAAAATAGTTTGGCCAATTTTATAAAAAGTCATGTGTATTTATATGTGTGTGTGCGCGCGCGCGCTCGTGTGTGTGTGTGTGTGTGTATATGGACCCGTCTTCACATCGCACCCCCAACTTTATAGTTGCTAACACCAATAATATCCTTCAGAGCCAAAAATTAAATTGCACCCCTTGAATTGAATTATGACAGATATGTAAAATCATTGAATGTAAAATAATCTTTTAAAAGATACAAATCGTGAATTTGTAACTTTAAAAATCTGGATAGTTTTACCTTGTGAAAAATAAATATTCGGGAAAAGTCATTTTCCTAGATTTAACGCTTGTATATTTCGTTAGAAAAAGTAGTTTTACTTACTTATTTACTAGCCAACGCCCACCCTTGGCTGTTGAGCCATTTGGTGACGCGCTGACCAGTATAGACGAACAAGTGGGCCATCATCATCTCCGGAATGGTCGAACGCATTGCATTTCATTAGATGATCCGCATCCATCGTATCGTGTCTACAGAGAGGGCATTCCGGTGTTAGGATCACTCCGATGCGATGTAGATGGGCGGCCAGGTAGTCGTGGCCGGTTTGCATTCTGAACTTGGCAATGCCTACAGCTCGTGGAAGTCTGTGGTCGATGGGCCCTGTGGTGACTAGGTTTTCCCATTTTCTTCCTGCTGATTGCTGTGTGAGGTGCAGTTTGCTGGCCCAGTCGATAGTTGCATTGATGAGGGCTTTCGTGCTCTGCAACGAAGGCATGCAAATGGGTTTCGCCATGGATGTGCCTTTTTTGCCAGAAAGTCTGCCCTTTCATTTCCATAGATGCCAACATGGCTTGGGATACATTGTAAAGCTATAAGCCAACCCCTATTCACCAGGTGTTCCAGGGCTTTTCTTGTCTCCATTGTTCTTTGCAGTCTGTACCTGTATTGCGCGATAGGTTTCGGATAGCCGCTTGTGAATCGACGAAGAAAACTGCCCGTGTAGGGGCTATTTTGTTTAGTTCGGCTGCTGCTGCTTGTACTGCTGCTATTTCTCAATCGTAGTTGGTCTGGGGAGTTCCCACTGCTAGGAATCCCTCAAAATTGCAATTGTAGTAAGCAGCTCCATTTGCACCTGTTTCTGGTATTGAAGATCCATCCGTGTATATATATTTAACCATTCTGGTTGTGGGTACTCTTCATTGATTGTATGCAGGGATACTTGCCTCAGTTCCATGTCCAGGGATGCTGATTTCGACTGACTATAGTTCTTCAATCTACAATTAGCTTTTGGTAAATTGTGGGAAAACTCGCGGTAATCTGTAAGCAGTGCTGGCTTCTCTAAGGTTATTCCATACTTCAAGGCCACCCCTTCATAGGACGCCATTAGGGTTATTTAAGTCTTCAGTCGGGCCGTGGCTTGTCTGTAGTTTGTCCAATGGGTGTGTACTCCTCTGTGTCTCTGCCAGAATCAGAGAGCTATTTTCTCTCTATGGCTTTCCATTGAACTACACTTTGTTTGTGTCTTTATTGCTGCAATGGGTGTGGATTTAGGTGCACCCGTTATGATCCTTAACGCTGTGTTCTGCACGATGTCCAATTTACTGAGGGTGTTACGGTTGCTTGTGATGGTCACTTCACTTCCGTAGTCAAGGACAGGTCTGATATATGACTTATAGGTAGTTATTAGGACATCCTGGCTGGCACCCTATGTTGTAGCTGTCAGTCTTTTTAATATTTTTGTTCTTTTTGTTGCTTTTTCCGCGCACTGTTCCAAATGAGGACCCCATGTCAGACGTCTATCAAGTACTACACCCAGATATTTGGAAAGAAACACAAAACAAACAAATACGCACACGAAAACGTACACACACACACACACACACACACACACTCACTTTAATTCAGAGTTTAATCATTTCGAAATTTTCAAAGAGTCCTGATAAATTCTTCAGACCAGAGATTTATCTTGCTGCATCCTACATACAAGAGATTGTAAAACACTTACATTTATAAGTTGTAGCTTTAACTAACTGAACATTTAAATCCTTCTAAGGAAATTAATCTTTTTAAAAAATTAGGAGAGAAAGTAAAATTTATTTTACATCCGCAAAAGCAAAAGTTAGAAGTAAAAGGCAGAAAATTCCATACGTGAGAAAAAGGGGTTTTCGACAATTAATTTGGGCTGAACACCTTTGTTGCCTGAACAGAGACGGCAAAATGTTTACATTCAAACAAATCTGAAAAACTTTCATTGTTTTTATTCTCTTCTCTCGCTGAACGGAAAAGCATTTACACGGTTCTCCCACTTAACCAACCCAATTTTTAAATCAGAAAAACCTTGCACGGCAATACAATCTTTATCAGATAATCTACGGCGATCACCGACACCGCTAAATTTCGGATAATGCCCTCTTGACCGGGCCACTGCCACGCCTAATGACTTTCACAAGCAGCTATAGCCTGTCAGACGATTTACTGCAGGCAAATTACAAAACCGGAGCTGAACCAGTTATTATCGCGTCGGGTTTACGTTTATATCCCAACAAGCCCTGGCGAAAAACCAGCCGTTTTATTGTTCGGATTTACGATATATTATGAAGCACGTAGCGCGTAAGAACCAGTGTGTGTGCGTGTGCTACTATAGGCAGTGTAAATCTGATAACAAATTTACGTACCTCATAACTTTTTTACTGCCCTCATACTAAGGTGAAGTTACACTCAGCAAGTTCTGCTAAAGAGAAACGAGGAACATTGTTCGCTCACGATAATTAGTTTAATTAATACCTTTGCTGTTGCTTCGTTAGCAAAATGAACTCTTTCAACGAAAGTATAATTAAACCCTTCCTGTTTTAAAGGTTCGATGAAAAAGAACTGTTTAAGCTGATACCGTGAAAGAAATAGGTTCGTTCATTTCATATAACCACCTGCCATTCTGAATAATCGATGGGTTGGTGCTTTTTATAATTAAATAAAAGTGCTCGCGTTTTATACACAAGCGAACCAGTTTTTTTTTTAAATTCTGCAGGACAACTTTTAATAACATATACTTCCTTCAACGAGAATAGTTATTTCATTAATCTTATGTGCGTTTCTGTTGCAATGCAACATCCTTACACTAGTAACAACTCGAGTTGGTTTTTTATCGCCTCTGATGGTGTTTGCTTTGCAATGGAAATGAGCATAGGGTTAATTAAAGGCTATTGTGGTTAGATGGAGCTTGTATTGTTTATTATAAATTAACAACAGATTGTTCCAAAACATAGAGAAGAGCGATTGCTCAACAGGAAACGTTGACCGTAGTGGTCTACAATCATTTCATAAAATTGTCTTTAACAACTGTTAAAAAACCTCTAAAAAACATAATGATCCTTATATCTTGGGTATACCCATTGTAAATAGAAGTATAAGGAAGGTTAGGTGGCAGCTGTATTAATTAGGACCAAGGAAAGAACTTAATGATCCCCTGGTCCTGGTTATACCCCTTGCAAGTAGAAGTATAAGGAAAAGTACGTCGTATTATTTAGGATTATGTTAAGGGCTAATGATCCCATGGTATAAAGTATACCCCTTGCAAGTAAATGTAAAAGGAAGGGAAGGTGATGAAACTATTAGTTATTACCAAGTAAAAGGCAAATGATCCCCTGGTCCTGGTTATACCTCTTGCAAGCAGAAGAATAGGGAAAAGTACTTGGATTATTTAGGAATATGGCAAGAGCATAATGATCCCATGGTCCAAAGTATATCCCTTGTAACTAGAAGTAAGAGGAAGGGAAGGTGATAGAACTATTTGTTATTACCAAGTAAAGAGCAAATGATCCCCTCATCCTGGTTAAACCTCTTGCAAGTAGACGTATGAAGAAGGTTAGGTTGTAGCCTATTAGTTAGGAACGAGGAGCGGACAAAATGATCTCATAATCCAGATATACCTCATTGGAAGTAGATGTTTGAAAAAGGTTATGTGGCAGCCCTATTAGTTAGAACTGAGGAGCGGACATAATGATCCCCTGATTCAGGGTATACCCTTTGTATGTATAAGGAAAGGTACGTGGTATTAGTAACGTATATGAAAAGGACAAATGATCCCCTGGTCCTGGTTATACCGTTTGGAAGTAGATATATGATGGTTAGGTGGTAGCCCTATTAGTTAGGACCAAGGAAGGGACACATTGACTCCTTTAACCTGGGTATTCCCTTCGTAAGTAGATGTATAAGGAAAGGTTCGTGGTATTAGTAAGGACTAAGAAAAGGGCAAATGATCCCCTGGTCCTGGTTATACCCCTTGGAAGAAGATAAATGATGGTTAGGTGGTAGCCCAATTATTTAGGACCAAGGAAGGGACACATTGACTCCCTTAACCTGGGTATTCCCTTTGTAAGTAGATGTATAAGGAAAGGTTCGTGGTATTAGTAAGGACTAAGAAAAGGGCAAATGATCCCCTGGTCCTGGTTATACCCCTTGGAAGAAGATAAATGATGGTTAGGTGGTAGCCCAATTATTTAGGACCAAGGAAGGGACACATTGACTCCCTTAACCTGGGTATTCCCTTTGTAAGTAGTTGTATAAGGAAAGGTTCGTGGTATTAGTAAGGACTAAGAAAAGGGCAAATGATCCCCTGGTCCTGGTTATACCCCTTGGAAGAAGATAAATGATGGTTAGGTGGTAGCCCAATTATTTAGGACCAAGGAAGGGACACATTGACTCCCTTAACCTGGGTATTCCCTTTGTAAGTAGTTGTATAAGGAAAGGTTCGTGGTATTAGTAAGGACTAAGAAAAGGGCAAATGATCCCCTGGTCTTGCTTATACCCCTTGGAAGAAGATAAATGATGGTTAGGTGGTAGCCCAATTATTTAGGACCAAGGAAGGGACACATTGACTCCCTTAACCTGGGTATTCCCTTTGTAAGTAGATGTATAAGGAAAGGTTCGTGGTATTAGTAAGGACTAAGAAAAGGGCAAATGATCTCCTGGTCCTGCTTATACCCCTTGGAAGAAGGTAAATGATGGTTAGGTGGTAGCCCAATTATTTAGGACCAAGGAAGGGACACATTGACTCCCTTAACCTGGGTATTCCCTTTGTAAGTAGATGTATAAGGAAAGGTTCGTGGTATTAGTATGGACTAAGAAAAGGGCAAATGATCCCCTGGTCCTGGTTATACCCCTTGGAAGAAGATAAATGATGGTTAGGTGGTAGCCCAATTATTTAGGACCAAGGAAGGGACACATTGACTCCCTTAACCTGGGTATTCCCTTTGTAAGTAGATGTATAAGGAAAGGTTCGTGGTATTAGTAAGGACTAAGAAAAGGGCAAATGATCCCCTGGTCCTGGTTATACCCCTTGGAAGAAGATAAATGATGGTTAGGTGGTAGCCCAATTATTTAGGACCAAGGAAGGGACACATTGACTCCCTTAACCTGGGTATTCCCATTGTAAGTAGATGTATAAGGAAAGGTTCGTGGTATTAGTAAGGACTAAGAAAAGGGCAAATGATCCCCTGGTCCTGGTTATACCCCTTGGAAGTAGATATATGATGGTTAGGTGGTAGCCCAATTACTTAGGACCAAGGATCGGACTAAATGACTTCCTTATCCTGGGTATACTCCTTGTAAGTAGAAGTATAGGGATGGGTAAATAGTTATTAGCTAAGAAAAAGGAAGGGGTATAGTGGTCCTGCGTATATCGCTTGTAAGTAGAAGTATAATAAAGGGTAGGTGTGATTCCTATCAGTTAGGACCAAGGTAGGGACATAATGATCCTTGGCATTTGTAGTATGTAAAAATTACGCACGCTAGCCTACCTGAAGTTGATCTCTTCCTAACCTAGGCAACGAGAGGTAGATATCTGCCTATAGTTACATAACATTTAAAAAATATAAGTGTTAAAACAAGCATAACTTAAGTATATAGGCCTAGGTGTTTTAATTTAGGTGTATACAAAATCTTTTTTTCCTAAAATTCTTACAGTAATGTTTACTACAGCGTTATGAGCTTTCTGATGGTTCCAAGAAATACTTACTTTTTGTCAGGCCTTTGTGATTTTCTGTTTTCTATTACTATATATATATATTTTCTTTTAGTCAGTTTCCCTTCCTTAATAATAACTTTTACCTTTCTTCAAGCTTACATATTTCGCTTTTCGATTATTATTCCTTCTTGGCCTTCCCTTCCTTTGGAGAGCTACCTATGCTCTTTTTTCATCCACTTGCAGATTTCCCATTACCCTTCCCACATAGTTTTCGTCTGACTATTTTTATCTACGTTCTAACCTTTCTCTCCACTAAATTCGTCTTCTCCTTGTATCTTCCCTTTCTCGTTATATAGAAATTATCACGGCTTCATGTACTCAACCAACATAAATACGTTTATGTGGCAGCATTCCTTTTCGAACACCCAGTATACTATAAAACCTACTTGTACCAGCAACTTTCCCTGTTCCTGCCTGAATATATAAACCTTCGACCTTCGTACCACCCCTACTAAAGCTGTTGCACAGGCGGTGACGTGTGCAGTTTAAGTGCTACGGCTAAAAAACCGGTTTTGTCTATAAAAAGATGTTCTCCTTGTGCACGTAATTTCAAACAGTTAACTATCGTCGCTTAATTTCTAGATAGCTAATTTAGTAAGGAATAAACAAACGCATGAATTCTTGCCAATTACGAAACTGAATATAGACCTATACAGATACCGTAAAAATGTGGAGAAAATATCAGACCCAGAAACATTTCACTTTACCTAAAATAGATTACGGCGCTATTAAACCCTTTAATATATATTTTAGAAATTTTATAACTCTATTTATCGGAAAAATGTTTTTTTAATCCTTTGCAACTACTGTTTTTTGTATTTTCCAACACAAGTATCTTAAACTGTAATAAACTTAAAATTTTTGTAATTAGCTGTAATAGGATTTACAACTTAATACACTTCGTCACTAAATTTAAAATACGTTCATTTTTGTTGTTGTCTTGAAATGTTGATATTTATACAATTTGGGATTAATGAAGGGACATAAAACCGCCTCGTCTACTTTGTTTAGGATGACCACTGGACATGACTACCTGCAGAGACACCTGCATCGCATGAAAGTGGTAGACACACCAATCTGCCCACTCTGCTCCGACAACGAAGGGACTGCAGAGCATCTTACCACTTGTGACGGCCTGAAAGATATCTTTCACGAGGAGTCCAGGAAAGGACTCGCTACATTATACTGGGAGGCACGGCGTCGGATGGCTGAGAGGCCAAGGACGGGCGTTGGCTGAAGTAAGAAGTAAGCCTCGTCTACGATTTAGTGAAATATCTTGGCTCATGACAGGTATGGGTAACATTTTATAAGCTGACATTTGGGGGCTGTTGGCCTTGGCAGGAGGTCGAGGACGAGGGAAGGGTGGAGGGGCTCAAAAATCATTTTGAAAAACATCAAACCTTGAACATCCGCTGACTCATAGGGTTTACTCATTATTGGTTTACTTATTAATACTTTTTAATCTATAGTAAAATAACAGCTGATGTAAGTAGGGCGTTCACGTTAGTGTGGTAATAGGATTATCTAAGGGTTGGAATTGGTAGACTGAGATTTATGGCCCCGATAAGAGATGAGCGTGCCTGATATTTTCAAACGACGAATACACAATTTCTACCGAAAAGCTAAGTGCAAGCTTATAAAATTTTGTAGTCAATGGAAGAAGGAGAGAGGTTTGGTGGCTCTCAGGGTTTTTGAGTGCCTGTCATTTTACAATTTGGGACCGGGACTGTTTTTTAGGATTGGGCTGGGATTAAGGAAGCGCTTTTCCGAATTTTTTGTGGTTAGGAAATAGCAAGAGTTTTATACTGAGTGCCTACTTTATTTCACTAGTCAATTTTGCTGAGGGATTTTTTTATTTGGCTAAAATATGATTTTTCCATGATTTACAAAATAAAGTTGGTAAATCTACTCTATGTGGGTTTTAAAGAGTAGTTTAATATAGATCTGTCTAAATTTAAAAATTACTAAAGTTTCTTACATTCGAAATCTTATAATTAATAGAATTATTGAACCTATGAACAATTGGTTACCTACAGGTCCAGAGTAAAAGAGTTACGTAGGTGTGAAGCTAAGAGGATCAAGAAAGCTTCTAGGTCGTGGTGTGAAGATGAGGGGGGGTTGAACAGAGTCCTATATGTAGAGGCAGATTTCAATTTTGCAGAAAACTAGTGTGGACGAACAAAATCTGCAAGAGGTAGTACTGTGATGTTCGGGCAGAGATAAGGAGAGTTGAAGATGAATCTCAGCGTCGGAAGGTTTGAGGCGATTCAGAGACGAGTTTGTACAGTGAAAACTAGACAGAGGCGGCTTAGGTGACGATGAGAATACGCAGTCGTCTGAGGCGTAAGAGATCGAACTGCGATATTTGAGCAGAGCTAAGGAGAATTAGAGATGAATCTCACCGTCGGAAGGTTTGAGGTCTTACAGAGACGAGTTTGTACAGTAACCACTAGACAGAGACGGCGTAGGTGACGATGAGAGGACGCAGTGGCCTGAGGCAAGAGAGGTCGTACTGTGATGTTCGAGCAAAACTAAGGGGAGTTGGAGATGCATCTCAACGTCGGAAGGTTTGAGGCGTTTCAGAGACGAGTTTGTAAAGTGACCACTAGTCGGAGGCGGCGTAGGTGACGATGAGAGGACGCAGTGGCCTTAGGTGTAAGAGGTCGTACTGTGTTGTCCGAGCACAGCTAAGGAGAATTAGAGATGAATCTCAGCGTCAGAAGGTTTAAGGCGTTTTAGAGACGAGTTTGTACAGTAACCACAAGACAGAGGCGGCGTAGGTGACGATGAGAGGACGCAGTGGCCTTAGGTGTAACAGGTCGTACTGTGTTGTCTGAGCACAGCTAAGGAGAATTAGAGATGAATCTCAGCGTCAGAAGGTTTGAGGCGTTTCAGAGACGAGTTTGTACAGTGACTACTAGACAGGCGTAGGTGACGATGAGAGAACGCAGTGGCCTTAGGTGTAAGAGGTCGTACTGTGTTGTCCGATCACAGCTAAGGACAATTAGAGATGAATCTCAGCGTCAGAAGGTTTAAGGCGTTTCAGAGACGAGTTTGTACAATAAGTACTAGACAAAGGCGGAGTAGGTGACGATGAGAGGACGCAGTGGCCTTAGGTGTAAGAGGTAGTACTGTGTTGTCCGAGGACAGCTAAGGAGAATTAGAGATGTATCTCGCTGTCGGAAGGTTTGAAGTCTTTCAGAGACGAGATTGTACAATGCCCACTAGACAGAGTAGGTGTAGGTGGCGATGAGAGGACGCAGCGGCCTGAGGCGTAAGAGGTCGTACTGTGATCTTCGAGCAGAGCGTAGGAGAATTGGAGATTATTCTCCACGTCGGAAGGTTTGAGGCGTTTCAGAGACTAGTTTGTACAGTAACCACTAGACAGAGGCGATGATGAGAGGGTGCAATGGCCTGAGGCGTAAGAAGACGTACTGCGATATTCGAGTAGAACTAAGGAGAGTTGGAGATGAATCTCCACGTCGGAAGGTTTGTGGTGTTTCAGAGACGAGTTTGTACAAAAACCACTAGACAGAGGCGGCGTAGGTGACGATGAGACGACGCAGTGGCCTGAGGCGTAAGAGGTCGTACTGTGATGTTCGAGCAGAACTAAGGAGAGTTGGAGATGAATCTCAGCGTCGGAAGGTTTGAGGTGTTTCAGAAACGAGTTTGTACAGTGCCCACTAGACTGAGGAGGCGTAGGTGACGATGAGAGGACGCAGTGGCCTGAGGCGTAAGAGGTCGTACTGTGATCTTCGAGCAGAGCTAAGGAGAGTCGGAGATTATTCTCCACGTCGGAAGGTTTGAGGCGTT
The DNA here is from genome assembly GCA_036971475.1 of Prosapia bicincta. Lineage (NCBI taxonomy): Eukaryota > Metazoa > Arthropoda > Insecta > Hemiptera > Cercopidae > Prosapia > Prosapia bicincta. Next base: position 113,632,874 of record JBAIZL010000004.1, read on the forward strand.
TCAGAGACTAGTTTGTACAGTAACCACTAGACAGAGGCGGCGTAGGTGACGATGAGAGGACGCAGTGGCCTGAGGCGTAAGAGGTGTTTGACCTTGAGCAAGAACCATGAAAAGTTTGCATGGCATTCATACCTTGATATCCTACCTTGGTTTAGGCAGGTATCATTTTTTACATTCTCGTAAACTATACGAAGCAGATAATAAAAATTTGTGCAATGTGTGTAGGACTCTGATATCAGCCTAAATAGCTCACTAAGAATAGGAGGGTTATATTTTGTATTCAGTTAAAAAGAACAGGGCAGAATTATCTTCCGATTGGGTAGAGCCTAATGTAGACAAAATTTCTTCGGAGATTGTCGGGGGATGTTTACTTGTTGTCCAGTTAATTATTTGAAGAATATTCGACTTGAAGAGAAAGAAAATAGAAAATCCCGACATCCTCTCGAGGAATTTTATTAAACAATTACACGGTTTTTATCATATACAGAAATAAACTTTCTCACAAACGCGAGCGTGTATTGCTGTGAACCTGTTCACCATTTGTATTCCTACTTAATTTGGTAACTAAAATATGCAGTCTACCTAAGTACAGTAAATTGTCTAAATACCCCAATTAGCTCTCTACAAACAGTTTAACGCGCGCGCTCGAAATTACCATGTTAAAAAAACAGTTGGAATGTCTTCGAGGTAAAACAACTTTCGAAACTCTTTGGAAGCTGAGCCGCACATTCAAGTTTTAGTCAAGTTCTGCCTCGTAGACAAAAACAGTAGAAGCGAGCTTGGCGTTGGAGAGAGCGAGATGAAAAATAGACATGGGTAGGGAGCACAAGCTTTTATGATTGGAGGACACCTGTTGCATATCTCTCTCTTATTGGTCGATCAACAAGTGAGAGAGACACAAATACAAGTAGCTCTGTGTCGGACAAAGACAGAAAACAAGGAGGCCCTGGTGGGGAGGCTACAAGCTTTCTTGATCTACTCTGGCAACGAAATCATTCCTTTTTATTTGGATTTGTAAACAGTCCCGTAAATGTGACAAGATTTGGTTTTGAGAGTGAACAGTTTTGCCCAGAGAATTCGAAAAACTTTCGTCATTGGAGATTAAAATTTAATGACAGGGAAAATACGTTACAAACACAGAAATGTGGTAAACCATAATTAATTATAAAAGCAAGGTTTGACAAACCAGTCTAAATATTCAACAAATTTAATACAATAGTATTCCGAAAAAAATTGTTTCTTGGTCGAAATGCATCTCACAGGAAAACCTACTTAGAATTCTAGAAACCATTTCGTGTTAAACATAGTAATAATCCAATCGGTAAAAATGGGTAAATAGGGCCTAATTAATCTGACTGCCAATTTTGTTTTCATAACTTTAACACAACACTTCTTATCTCAGAATAATTTTTTATTAGAATGAAAATAATTTTCAAAATACGTAATTTCATTAAAAATATTTGTTTAGTTTAGAAATAAAGATATTTCGAATAAAAATACAAATTATAAAATAAATAAACAATCTCGAAAATGTAAATAACAATAAATTAAAATTTTTTTAAATGATTTTCAATTTACTATATATTTAGAGATGGTTCAGAGCGTAAACCTGATTTTTTTTACCTTTAGCAGAATGATAAATACCAAAAAAGGGCATCTATCTACCCTGATCTGCTTTATTGACAAGATAATCAGAAATTATTTCGTTTGCATTACGGAATGGCTTTAATTTACAAAATATTGTACAATAAATACAACTAAACTAAATGTATAATAGAATAAAATATAACACTATGAATTTCCGCCCTGTTTTAGGTTATGATTTCAGCTATGACTAATTTTCGAAGTTTGCCAAACTGTAAAATAGGGCAGTTTAGCCTATTTTTTCTAATTAACATGACTCAATGCCTATTAATATCTGTAGTGTGTTTATCTATAGGCCTATAATAGTCGGAATTAGGAAGGGTTTTTGGAAGTCGATAATCTGGGTGGTAGAAAGTGGAATTTCCAATTTGATAAAATTTAATGCATTTCCGGTTTGCTTTTCCCCAGTGATACATAGGCCTAACGAGAAGAAACTGTTATGTAGAATGGTAATATAGCGATCCCGTTAATCCCGGATGTGCTGGAATTCGTCATTAAGGAAAACCGGTGATTAGCATCCTGCGCCTATTACAACTTAGCTTGCAAAATACTTTTCTAATTTTAACCCCAAAGTATGTAGGCCTGATGTAGACTGCAGTTTCTTGGCATTATAATAGGACTACTAACAACGCCGAATGTATGAAAAAGCGACCATCACGGAATGTGCGAAATAGGCGGCCAAACTACCCCTACCACGTCCAAGGACATTCAACCAATGGATATGGAATCCGGGATGCGCGAAATAAGCGATCAAGCTACACTTCCACTACCCCTACAACAGGGTAAGTTCACCCAACCACTGATCCCCACCCCCTGTCACTATACATATCTGTGTCACTGTTACCATAATATTCATTGTAGGCCGACCCAGTGTAATATTTGTAATATCCCCTTTGCTTACTACTACTACGGGACTCACTACAACCATCAAACACTATAAACGTTTCACACAATAAGACAAGGATTAACACTATAAAACGTTACAAAAAAATTATAAAACAAATATTTTAAAAACCATTGACGAAGCTTTCTTCGGGCAGTTTTAAACAGGACTAAATAATAGAAATCATTCAGCCAGTTCAAGGCCTGATGGAAATCAGAAAACATAAATATAAAAACTCTATCAGTTCAAACTTTCATAAGAAGAGTGTGGAGTACCCAGGGCAGGTATAATTCTGTGATGGTCGCTTATTTCACTGAAGATTGATTTGTAATTATCGCTTATTTCGCTGATGGCATTTTCGCGACACCGACAGCGTCAAACTGCACGGGTACACTTAAATAGCCTGCTTTAAACGTCTACTTTTATAAAACCGCCAGTGGCTACGATTTGGCGCTGGGGCCTTGTAGAGCACAAATCCCGAGATGTTCTTTACCTTTATAGCTGTTACAAAACCTACCAATACTAATATTCACCTTTGGTTATACAATTGTCTTACGTTAAATGCATTCTCCTTGTAACCGTGTTGCCCTGTCCTTCTTGACAAATAGTTGTTCTTCCGGGACCAAATATATTGGTCTACGACTAAGTCGTAGATTATTCGTTGGAAATAACCTAAATCTGCTATGCGATCATAACATTCGTATTTCGCCTTAAATACGGGCGCGCGCACATTTATTATTATTCAAAGGCTGGCCTCTTTGTAACCGGCAAACAAATATTGTAGGGGTTCTCAAACCACACTGTTGTGGATTATCAATGCCTCTAAAAGCTGTCGGTTTGATATTGCACTACTTCACAGAGCGCGCCACGTACGCATTTACGAAAACACCAAGTGGAATTCTACGCCGGATGCCTGAGGTAAAATAATGTGATTTATTTAGAAACAATGAATTTCCTCCGGACAATCGTTATTATGCATTCATTTCTTTTACCTTCACGTTAACATATCTATTTAGTCAGGTTCGTAACCTAATGAATGCAATTTAAATTAATGCATTTGCAAACGAATGCACTATTTAAAATTAAAATTGTCGATAATCAAATTCCAGAGTGCTATGCTAGTGCATACATTTTTATACTTATTCATTGTGCAACGCAATGAATGGAGGTTTCGTTGAATTTCCACTTTTACATTTTTTTTAGAAAAAGAATCAATTGTATGAATATTAAGTGGTACGAAAAAAGCATATTCGATAAAACAGATTACCTGGAAGCGTAGGCTATGTGTGTAATATTAAAGCAGTATTTATGTAATAATGTTACAAAATTAAAAATCAATATTATAAATTTTAATTGATATATATATATATGTATATGTATATATGTGAGTGTGTGTGTGTGTGTGTGTGTGTGGTGTGTGAGTGTGCGTGCGTGTGTGTGTGTGTGTGTGTGTGCGTGCGTGTGTGTGTGTGTGCGCGCGCATGTGTGTGTGTGCATTCATGCATGTGTATGTGTGTTTATGTGCGTGTGTGTGTGAAAGTAGGCAAGGAAGGTCATCTACTACATTAAATAAAAAGGTATTTTGCTATTGCTCTTCCTAGCTTTCGCCCAAACGGCCAGTTCGCATGACAGCAAAGGTTGACGTGGTAACCCGTAACAAGTACATGTTACGGTGTCTTCACTGACTCTATTTAGGCCTAGTTTCTTCTGTGAGAGACGTAGACGTAGCTATTACAGCGACATACTAAGTGGCAGTAAGCCTCCCACTTTGTCCAGTTCAAAAACCCTTTTTAATTTTAATTCTACTATAACAAGAAACCACTCCCTTGAGCATAAGATTATTCCTTCGAACTGCAGATTCAGCCCTATACACAGAGCATATTTCTACTGTTTATACATCTAATTATTATTAAAACAGAGTTCGAAGCGAAAAGGGAGCACCAATAAAAACCAAAAAGAGGCGATATAATACCGTCATAAACGTATTTCTTTATTACTAACTTAAAAATATTCAAAATAAACATAATCCAACTGAGAATATATATTAATCACTGAATTATTAAGTTTTTTAGATTAATACGCGAACACAGGGCCAAAGTATTAATAGATTGTGTTATTGTTGATGAGCCGCTTTTAGTCAGTTTACAGTCTAGAGTTTCTCGTTACAGTATTAGGAAGAAAGGGTAGAAGAAGGATTGGCCTAAGGAAAAGACATGGTGATCCGATAGTACTGTTAATAAAAACAATTCATCAAATCATGTGGGCAAGGTGGAATACCTGAAGGAGACCTGGTCTAAAATTGGTTCATTAATCTTTTACTTTTATCAAGGGCTACTCTCCTTCAACTTATATCCCAATTGAGGATTGATGGTAGAAACTCTCTTTAGTCCTGGTGGAGAGCAGCTCTACTTCAGCTAAGCTATCCTGTCCACGTGTTAATTTCCCTTAAATACCAGGAAAATGTTATCATTGTCTCTTGGTTCCATCCATTTCCTTGAAGCAAATCTTAGCCTTTTCCTTACACTTTGATAAAATGTTGACTCTTTCTTAGAAGACTCAACTTAGACAGCCAGTGAATCTGCTTCAGGTGGGGGCAGTACACACGTGACTAATGTCGTTTTATATCCCAGTTTAGGAAGGTTTTTGTTCTTAACATATCTCAATTTGCATCACAATCCTTTTCAGACCTATCACACACGTACACACACAGGTTTTTTTTTTAATTTGTTGTTTTTTGTATTTTTCTTGGTGAAAGTTAAAGTACCCACCAAATATTTACTGCAAAGCTTAGATTTTACACTACTCACTAGGTAAATATTTTTGTAAAAATCGTTCAACTCGAGAAATCTGTCTATATTTGCCCCTCGCATATACACTATAGACTACGCATATTCACTAAACACAATAAATAAAAATCTAACAATCACAATAAAATTAACTTATTGGGTAATTATTAAGATCAGCGACTACCGCTCCGATCGGCGAAATGTTTTTCCTGATCAATTTGACCTTGCTAAACACGAATCTGAAGTTTTTTTTTACTGCAAACACTTTTTTAAAAATATATATATAACTTAACTTGGTAAAAATATAGTCTTAATGACGTTGGTTTTTTATTTTCTTTTGCTTTTAAATTACTTGCTTTAACGAATATCAACATTTTTCCGCGGAAAATACGGAAAGTCACTTTTGTTTACATCTTAAATGTTAGGCTGTAATGGCATGTAGACCTATATCGCGAACCGGGCGCGCAGTGGCTGCAGCGCACTGCACTACGTCTAGATTTGGTTGCAATTTTATACTTTACTATATACCTATATTAAAATCTACCTATATTAAAATATATACCTACGAAGTATTCAGTCAGGATAAATCTGGTTGTAATTTTGGTAAATATTTAGACTTATTGCCGATGCAGAAAATTACAACCAAATCAATCCTGACTGGATATTTCGTAGGTATATTTTAATTAATTTACATTAAAAATGTGCAAAAAATTTAACTTTTCGTATTGTACTCGGAAAAACGTTAATATTCGTGTTCTAATATTAGCAATGCCAAGTCTATCTGGAAAAAAAATATCGCCGATCGGAGCAATAGAAAATATCGCCGATAGTAAGCACTAAAGTCAGATCAGGTTAGGTTAATTTTTTTAAATGTAAATATATGTTTGAAGTAAAAAAAATTCAAATTCGTGTTCAGCAAGGTCAAAATTGATCAGTAAAATAAAAAATTTCGCCGATCGAAGCTGTAGTCGCTGATTTTAATAATTACCATTTATTGACTATAATTCAACAAGCGATTTACACATTTCCGTTACAAGGTAGCCATCTTTAGAAGTACTTCAGAAGGGGTTTGTCAATTCATATCTAACTTTTACTCAAGAAAATAATTCACACAAAAACAGACAAATAGAGAGAGAGAGAGAGAGAGAGAGAGAGAGAGAGAGAGAGAAGGGGAGAGAGAGAAAGAGGAGGGGGGAGAGAGGTAACGATAAGTCTCTTTAATAAACTGAATACAATAGAGCTTCACTTAGGCTCTATGAATTAATTAAGACCTACAGTTGTGAGGATAATTAAGAAGTGAAACTTTGATAGAAGTAACATGATTATTTTAAAGTATACTCCTAGAATCCACAATAAATGAAAGAAATGTGAAAATCACAGATGTGTTGCCTAACCTAACCACGGCTGATTATTTCCTAATAAAATGAAAAAACTTTATCTTTTGAGAATTTTCATTTGTATTAAGACGCCTCGCTCATTATTGGTAATTATGAGTCTATAATTAACTTTTAAGTTTCGTACAGAAAAATCCGGATAATTGGGGTTTCGTACTATTGGAGTTGTACTGTAAAATTTACAACTGGATAAATAACAAATATTCCTTTGTTAGAGTGGCAAGACGCTAATTTTAATTGCTTATTAAAAACATTACGTCTAAATTTATGCTAAGGAATGAATTTTTATATCTATAAAGGCATAGGCCTAAGTTTTATAAGACAGGGCTGGTGATGACATCTGAGATACATTGAGCTGCACATTTCCTTGATCGTTTACAAAACAGTGAAATAATAATGATGTAGCCAACAGATGTTTTCCCTAAAACAATTCGTAAAATACGGCGTTGTATTTGTATTATTCTTATACTATTGAAAAAAGACTTTCTTAATTGCTTAAGATTTTAGTTAGAGGAAATGTTAACAAGCAACCGTTAAGCTGTAACTTTATTAGGTTATCGTGTATCTTTTTACTTATTTTATAGGAAACACAATGTACATTTCTATTTCATTTAACTAGCAATCTTTATTTCTGTTCATACAACATTTTATATCTACTTTGTACTATACTATCTTCTGTCTTTATTTCGTATTATCAAAGTTAATTATTTCTTTCTTCTACTACATTTAGCACGAACAGCTACGGTAATTTTTATTTTAAATAATTAAAATTTAATTAATCACTTTAACATTTAATACCAAACATTTAGGCCTTATGGTTATAATTTTTCAATAAAATAATTACGTTTAGTATTTTTTAACATTAACTGAGTTTATTATTACTTTTTTACGGAAGTTTTAAAGATTAGCAATATGTTACGCTAATTCATTTTTCCTAATAATTTGGTCTTTACTTCTTTCAAGTTTTTCCTCGTTCGCTATCGTGGTGCGTCTTTCTTATCATTTCACTCTGTGAATTCTCCTTATTTCCTGAAATATCAATTAGTGTGGACATGTTTTAAAATACATAAACTGTATGGTTGATGATTGCTTTTTGTAAAGGCCACAGAATCAATTCCGCAAAGGGTAAAGAACAAATATTTCAAGCGATGACAACATCAATTATTGATGTTAAAGACATCATCAATTATTAATAATTCACATTAAAGACGAAAAATTTAAGTCAGCTTCGTTCCTAAAATTTTTTTATGGTTGACTTCTTTTCCCTTCAGCGAACCGAATTCCAGGCGGTCAATATTTCGTAAGGCATTTAGTAAAAAACTTAGACGAACATCAGAGATAAAGAAAGAGAGGTATGCTTGTATGTGTGTGAGAGAGAAAGAGGCTACAAGAATTTTAAATATTCCCTAAGTACTGCAGAAGATTTGAAAATTGCGGCAAACAGAACGCCTATATCACAGAGATATTCGGCACGAATAAGGCCTAATTTTACGCTCGCTCGATAAATTTCTTCACCGATTTAAGCAACATTTTATAGAATCCTGTTTACCGTACAGTACGCTGCTGCCCGACAAGCACACCTAACTTGCGTCTCGAAGTAGACAAACAGGTTTAACCCTCGTTTGCTTCGTAAAGGGGGGTACAGCTTCTTTTCCTGCATCTCAGTCTGGCCTTCATCTCACAACTGACAATAACGGAATCGTACAAATAGCAGAACAATTGTGCCACATATTTGCTAATATTTTAACAAATAATTTGGCTTAATAACAAGTAATATAAAAAAAATTATTAAGTAAATTTCTACTGAGGTTAACAAAGAAAACTTTTATTTTAGTTACTCTAGAGCACTATTTATGATATTGTGTGGTAACCATAGCAACAGTTTAAGGTTGTACAATGGAGATGTTGACGACAACTAAATGAAGGATAAAATTCATATACATCTTTGAGAAATATATCTCTAGGTATTGGGAAGTTGGCGCAGTGCCAAGGCGCGCTAGATTTCAAACATGAAGATTCTCAGTTCGAATTCGGATAGACCCCATAAATTTTATTATTTAATTATTGAATACATATTTGAAAACACTGTATTAACATCAATTGTCATCCACTATTGGTTTAAAAAAAATGTATTTGAACTTGATTGGATGAATAAAAAAGTATTTTATTAACGATTAAAAATTTGTACAAAATATATGTGAGGAGAGTGTGAGCTAATAGTAAGAATTTAATAAAAAATTAAAACTGATTGCCAAAGCGTTAAACAAGTAAACATGTTTTTTAGAAATGTAACCTTCAACAAGAATGCTAAACAAATTATAAAGGTGTTTTTAACCTTTAATTTTATAATTTTATTTACGTTATTCATTTGGCAGAAAGCTGAAGGTTTTTGTTCACATTAGGAAGAAAAACAACTACTTTTTCTTACTAGTGAAATAAGTTCAACATGAATTAAATTAACTTTCTAATTTTTAAAAAAAATATTTATGAACTGGTTATATTATTAACTGTATTAACAAATAAAATAAATTTTAACAATAATTCACTCTAGTTGAAGACTCTATGTGAAGTTTTAATTTATGCATCATTTATACACTAACTAGTGTGCGAATTCCTTGAGGGTTAAGAGATAAAAACGTTTGTCTAGATGTTAAACCAAGATGATTAACTAATACGGCATCCCTCACTTGTTTCAAGAATAATGATCTTGTCTCATTTCAACAGAACTGACGTTTAAAAAGAAGCATCCTTGGGAAAGAAAATATTTTAATAAACTTATCTTTCACATTTATATCTCCTTATAAGCCCATAAAGGTTTGATGCTTGAACGTTTGGAGGTAGATTAAGGATTTTTGTATTAAAATTCACACGTTAACTTCAGGATTAGTTTAATGAAAGTTAATGTAAACTTAATTACATAGATAATGGATGGACATGTCTCTCGAGCTTGCTAGAATGTTTTTCTAATTCAGTAGTGCAAACTTACGGACATTTTTTGCTCTACAGGTAGACCTACTATTGAATAACGTGGTAAAAGTGTAAACTTCTTACAATGAAAAATAGGATAAAATTAAGAATATATTATAATAATAGTAAAACATTGAAAAAGTTATTTTGCCTTATAGTGCTATTGTTAACATAATTATTTGTTTTATACTTTAATCAATGAATGTGTGTGTGTGTGTTAAAGTCTAATTAATTTATAACCCCTACTTTTAAATTTATGAGTACACTCACAACAAAATAATTCTACGTTGAAAATGAGTAAAAATTGATAAATACCATACATTTTAACTTACTACTAATTTGGAACACATCCTAACAGTCAGGCAGCTCTGAAGGGAAAGCCGGCTTAAGCTCTAAAGGCCTTACTATATGAACCGAAAAAACGTATTCGGGTGCGTTTTTTCAGTCCGATATTATGGCCTTAAGCTGGTAGCGAATACTGTTCACACTTTATCGGAGCTGGGCAAATACAACTCTTCCAACCTAGCTTGGACACTCCAGCTGGATAAGAAATGCGAGAGCTGATCCCATAGCCAAGCAAGGCTGCCGCATTCAAACATTAAGTATGTGTTACTAGAGGCACAAGAGAATTAATGCACACATGGACAGACTGTACAAGGAAGAATGGAACGTGTCATTGGGCTGTAATAATGTGGGGAGACTTGTGGGGCCAAGAACTACTCTCCCTAAGTAGGTTTCAACTCAGAACTGTGGTGGAGCTGGTTAGGAGTCACGGGAATCTGAGGAGGTTTAATACAAAATTGGAAGATCTGGATCCCCTGTGTGTGTGAGGACCAACGTGGATCAAGAGGAGAGCCCAATTCTTGTACTGTGTGAGTGCACTACACTGTAGCCCAACAGGAGGAGGAAGTTTGGAATTGGGTGGGTATTCACTAAGGAAATCCTGTGGTAGGGATGGGAACGGAGTACAAAGGCAACAGCTAAGTGTTCTTCACCTGTAAGGCCCCGCTGTGTTTTCTTAAATAAACAAATAATTTACCTGACAGAAAGTAACCCTACCTATGGGTAATCTGGTGTACGCTACATATCAGTAACGAGAACTCCGAATCATTACATACAATATTTCAATTGAAAATTATCTAAACATAACCTCCAAATTTCCTCCAAGGGCTACAAAAACATCTATTGCGTTAATCTCCGCCATGTCTGACTTTTGGAAATCTTCAAGACAATTCGTTCGTTTCTACTAAAGCTACACCTCAAAGAGGGGCACCAGGATACCGGAAAAGGGGCACTAGGATACCGATAAAGGGATACCAGGATAAGTTCCGACCACTCTAATTCTAAATTGTCCTTTCAGGTGATGATGTAAAGTTATATTTTGCTTTATACATTTACAAGCAGACCATAATTTTCTAAAACGTTTACTCTTTTCAAAATGTGCAAAATAAAAAAGGCAATAGGATTTTGGACAATGAATTAAAATTTAAGTTAGGCAAACATGGAGTCGAGCACAGTACCTTTAAATAAATCAAGGACGTTAATTATGCGTGTTTGTGTAATTCTTATAACTATTACGACGAAGCTGCTGTAATCGAGACGTGAAAGAGTCAGAAGTGAACAAATACGCATCGAAATGGAAATAGATAAAATGTAAGGGAGAAGATAGAAAGAAGAAAACTAACATGGTTTGGTCACTTAGAGAGGATGGAGGAAGAGAGATGGCCCCGAAAGGTTCTAGAATGGATTTCCCTTAAGAATAGATAGGGAGAACGGCCACGTTGGTGTGATGGCATCGACTAAGCAATGACTGCAAGAAACCTAGAAGAGGCGTTAACGTGTGACACAAGAAATTGGAAACAGAGTGGCGACGACAGGTGTAATATATCCTTTATATATATATAGGCCTATATATATATATATATATATATATATATATATATATATATATATAGAGAGAGAGAGAGAGAGAGAGAGAGAGAGGCCTATATATATATATATATATATATATATATATATATATATATATATACACATATACATATATATATATACATATATATATATATATATATATATATATATATATATATATATGATGAATAGTTATTATCTGGAGTACATTCGTTCATTCTGCAGTGCATAAAATCGCGGTTCCGACGTTTCGCTAGAATCTCATCCAGCATTGACGAGGAACTGTTGTTGGGTTATACTCATCAATGCTGGATGAGATTCTTGCGAAACGCCGGAACTGCGATTTTATGCACTGCAGAATGAACGGATGTACTCCAGATTATAACTATTTCATCATATTTTTCCATTCGCGAAGGAATACGTATCAGCATATATATATATATATATATATATATATATATATATATATATATATATATATATATAAACATTATAATATTATTTATATATAAATAAGAATCTTATTTGGTATATATGCGAGTTAACTTTCGAAGATTATGGTATCTTCATTTATATAAATATTATAATATAATTATAATATTGTAATTATAATGATATATTATATTATAATATTATTTATATATAAATAAGAATCTTACTTGGAATATACGCGAGTTAACTTGCGAAGATTAATGGTATCTTCATTGTCGAGCATCAACTAAAACTGTTGATAAAAGAGTTTCAGGTGATGCTCGACAATGAAGATACCATTAATCTTCGAAAGTTAACTCGCATAAGTAAGATTCTTGTTTAAGTACATATAGTAGGTGAATTTGTGAATACAAGAAAAGAGTGTTGCAAAGTTAAATATATATAACTATTAACTTTGTAAAATTTTAATTACAAATATCGCCCATAATGTACAGTACGTATATTGCATATTAAATAATAAGAATCTTCAGTCATTCATTGATATATACTGATGCGTTTTATAAATATCTTCCACCTTCTTGAACTACTATTAGAGACATACTTATCGAATAGAAGATGGATAGTAATAAAGTACATCGGTTAAGTACAGGGTAACTCAGCTAGAAATTTCAAACGATTTCTCTAAATTAAAAGAAAGTAAATTGACTGAGACAAATTTTTAGTAAGGATTTATACTCAGCTCGTGTTTGCTTTTGGCACGCAACTGTGTCTTGGATTTATACTTTAAACATGATTAACCTTAACATATTTTGCTGGAAGTTGAAAGCTTATTTATCTAGAGTAATCCAATATGGCAAAGCACTGTGCATAGAAAGTTTTGTTTATGCAGTATTCAAAGAGCCTGCAGCGCTATGAGTGAAAGGAAGGCGCCTAAAAATACCGAATGTTACTTCAGCTAGGGCACCTGTAAGAAAGCTTACAGTAATCACGTACTTGTGGACGAATTAATCTGTTGTTGGACCCTGACAATCTGTGTATAGTGTTATTCGTGGAAGTTGTTTGTGCTTGAGGAACGCCTAGATATTCGGTTTTAAAGGTCCACAAAAATAATCTGATCTTTTATATTATTTTATTCCATCTTCGCTTCAGCTACTAGATTTACAACAAAACACTTGAACATTTATTAGTATGTTCCACTTGCATATAGTAGGACTTAAATTTTGATTATTGAGGAAGGCTGTTTCGAAAGATCTTGCTTCAAGGAGAAATTCTCGTCTCCACTAATAACACACACAATCCACTGCAATCTTAGTATTGCCAATAGCGTTCTATTTTTCCAATGTTTACATAGTCTCTTACCTTCAACTCTTTGGCATTTCTCTGTTTGTCCTTCATTCCACTTTGCATCTTCTCTGAAGTTCTTCCGGACGTTTTCGTCTCTTAAAACATATTCAATACAATGCAAAGTTTGTCTTGTCATTGACCCTTCTTTTCCTCCAGGCCTCTTAAAAAAGTTCTCGTCCAACATGATCAATACACTATAACCTTTGTCATGTAAAGTCATGTAATTGAGGCTTCCATTACTTCAGCATTTATTTAAAAAATTGTTTGTAACTTTAACTTGTTTCCTTAAAAAACACTGTAACGTTCTCATTTTAAATTCTCTCCTGAGCATCGCTTTCATAAACTGATAATATCTACCTTTACGACACGCTTGTATCTGGTGTCAAACATTTAATACGTTAAATTGAACGTGTAAAATCTCGATGTTACTAACCTCTCATTTTTTATCAGTTAAATGTTCTCGTTTAAACATTTATCTACTCGTGTAGGTAGACCACTTCAGCTTTTCTCCATTTTTTTCCTTCTGCATTTTTTTTTCATACATTCACTCTTGCCTCATTCGCTGATAAAAATAGAGCAAAATATAGATACGGCAATTAGAAGATCAAAATGTAATATCCACTGTCTTAAGGGTGTGAGAACATTAAAATGTAAACATAACGTATCTTAAATATAAAGATTCTTAAAAGTAATAATTCTTTCAAATATTTTCTTTTTTGACATGGTTATAACGATACCGACATTTAAAAACTCCTGAAAAATAAAACCAGTTGTTGAGATTCTCAAATATCTATACATAATCCTCTTTGAGTCCATTAGACACCCAATGGGCAGCGTCGTTTAAGCTACTTGAAGTAGAAGTGACTACCCGCTACAGGAATTCCGTCTATTCCCAGTAACAGGATATATTTTTGCCTAACTATTTCCAACTACTCTTTCATTATACATCTTCTTACAAGGAGGTATAACATACAACCACTTCTTCATGACCCCGACAGAGACTAGGTCTAATTCAGACATGCGACCCTTCGCGTATCTAATGATTTCCTCTTCACCCCCTACAATATAAATAATTTGACGTTTTTACCTTTAAACATAGTTTTACTCACCTATCTCTAACGATAAGTCTTTTTATCTTTCATAATTCATATACTTTGTATAATTTGGCTGGTTACCTTTAAAATAAAAACAAATTACTACATTAAAAACATCTCGGTACATAATTCATTTCAAAAACCATTTTAGGAATATAAAAGCAAAAGCTCACACGACTACAACTTATACGAGTTATTTCCCATGTTAGGCTGAACAATTTGGCACTACTTTCTTCAGCACAACAGTTCTCTTATTTCAGTTCACCTCCGCCATCCCGGAACTAACGAATCACAAAACTTGTTCTCTAACAGCACACCTTAGCGGGATCTAATCTGCAGTCTCCGGCAACTTTCATTTGACTTGATTATTACCTAACCGTCTGGGTGAGGTGTTAAGTTCGTATGACCGTGCGTATTTTACCGCATCGTGGGTGTACATATTACCGGTTAGATTATCTGGATAGGTTTCTTTAAAAACGTAACGGTTATCTCGCAGCTTTGTTGTTTTAAACCGCAGTGTTTTTACACCTTTACTACTTATAACACTCAGTACCAAGCCCCCTTACACTGTCACTGTAGCTCTCACTCATAAACAAACCAAAAAACCGTGTTAGGAGCTTTAAGGATGTTCTATGTACAAGTGAACAATCCATTGGTAGTATTTGTACACCTTCACAACGCATAATACTCAGTACCACTCCCCTTACACAGTCACTGTAACTCTCACTCATAAACAAACCAAAAAACCGTGTTAGGAGCTTTAAGGATGTTCTATGTACAAGTGAACAATCCATTGATAGTATTTTTACACATTCACTGCTCATAATACTCAGTACCACTCCCCTTACACCGTCACTGTAGCTCTCACTCATAAACAAACAAAAAAACCGTGTTAGGAGTTTTATGGATATTCTATGTACAACAAGTGAACAATCCATTGGTAGTATTTTTACACCTTCACTACTCATAATACTCAGTACCACGCCCCTTACTCTGTCACTGTAGCTCGTACTCATAAACAAACCAAAAAACCGTGTTAGGAGCTTTAAGGATGTTCTATGTACAACAAGTGAACAATCCATTGGTACTATTTTTACACATTCACTACTCATAATACTCAGTACCACGTCCCCTACACTGTCACTGTAGCTCGTACTCATAAACAAACCAAAAAACCGTATTAGGAGCTTTAAGGATGTTCTATGTACAACAAGTGAACAATCCATTGGTAGTATTTTTACACATTCACTACTCATAATACTTAGTACCACGCCCCTTACACTGTCACTGTAGCACGTACTCATAAACAAACCAAAAAACCGTGTTAGGAGCTTTAAGAATGTTCTATGTACAACAAGTGAACAATCCATTGGTAGTATTTTTACACATTCACTACTCATAATACTCAGTACCACTCCCCTTACACCGTCACTGTAGCTCTCACTCATAAACAAACCAAAAAACCGTGTTAGGAGTTTTATGGATGTTCTATGTACAACAAGTGAACAATCCATTGGTAGTATTTTTACACATTCACTACTCATAATACTCAGTACCACGCCCCTTAGACTGTCACTGTAGCTCGTACTCATAAACAAACCAAAAAACCGTGTTAGGAGCTTTAAGGATGTTCTATGTACAACAAGTGAACAATCCATTGGTAGTATTTTTACACCTTCACTACTCATAATACTCAGTACCACGCCCCTTACACTGTCACTGTAGCTCGGACTCCTAAACAAACCAAAAAACCGTGTTAGGAGTTTTATGGATGTTCTATGTACAACAAGTCAACAATCCATTGGTAGTACTTTTACACCTTCACTACTCATAATACTCAGTACCACGCCCCTTACACAGTCACTGTAGCTCGTACTCCTAAACAAACCAAAACACCCTGTTAGGAGCTTTAAGGATGTTCTATGTACAACAAGTCAACAATCCATTGGTAGTACTTTTACACCTTCACTGCTCATAATACTCAGTACCACGCCCCTTACACAGTCACTGTAGCTCGTACTCCTAAACAAACCAAAACACCCTGTTAGGAGCTTTAAGGATGTTCTATGTACAACAACTGAACAATCCATTGGTAGTATTTTTACACATTCACTACTCATAATACTCAGTACCACGCCCCCTACACTGTCACTGTAGCTCGTACTCATAAACAAACCAAAAAACCGTGTTAGGAGCTTTAAGGATGTTCTATGTACAACAAGTGAACAATCCATTGGTAGTATTTTTACACATTCACTACTCATAATACTCAGTAACACACTCCCTACATTGTCACTGTAGCTCGTACTCATAAACAAACCAAAAAACCGTGTTAGGAGCTTTAAGGATGTTCTATGTACAACAAGTGAACAATCCATTGGTAGTATTTTTACACGTTCACTACTCATAATACTCAGTACCACGCCCCTTACACTGTCACTGTAGCTCGTACTCATAAACAAACCAAAAAACCGTGTTAGGAGCTTTAAGGATGTTCTATGTACAACAAGTGAACAATCCATTGGTAGTATTTTTACACATTCACTACTCATAATACTCAGTACCACGCCCCTTACACTGTCACTGTAGCTCGTACTCATAAACAAACCAAAAAACCGTGTTAGGAGCTTTAAGGATGTTCTATGTACAACATGTGAACAATCCATTGGTAGTATTTTTACACATTCACTACTCATAATACTCAGTACCACGCCCCTTACACTGTCACTGTAGCTCGTACTCAAACAAACCAAAAAACCGTGTTAGGAGCTTTAAGGATGTTCTATGTACAACAAGTGAACAATCCGTTGGTAGTATTTTTACACATTCACTACTCATAATACTCAGTACCACGCCCCCTACACTGTCACTGTAGCTCGTACTCATAAACAAACCAAAAAACCGTGTTAGGAGCTTTAAGGATGTTCTATGTACAACAAGTGAACAATCCATTGGTAGTATTTTTACACATTCACTACTCATAATACTCAGTACCACGCCCCTTACACTGTCACAGTAGCACGTACTCATAAACAAACCAAAAAACCGTGTTAGGAGATTTAGGGATGTTCTATGTACAACAAGTGAACAATCCATTGGTAGTATTTTTACACATTCACTACTCATAATACTCAGTACCTCGCCCCTTACACTGTCACTGTAGCTCGTACTCATAAACAAACCAAAAACCCGTGTTAGGAGCTTTAAGGATGTTCTATGTACAACAAGTGAACAATCCATTGGTAGTATTTTTACACATTCACTACTCATAATACTTAGTACCACGCCCCTTACACTGTCACTGTAGCTCGTACTCATAAACAAACCAAAAAACCGTGTTAGGAGCTTTAAGGATGTTCTATGTACAACAAGTGAACAATCCGTTGGTAGTATTTTTACACATTCACTACTCATAATACTCAGTACCACGCCCCCTACACTGTCACTGTAGCTCGTACTCATAAACAAACCAAAAAATCGTGTTAGGAGCTTTAAGGATGTTCTATGTACAACAAGTGAACAATCCATTGGTAGTATTTTTACACATTTACTACTCATAATACTCAGTACCACGCCCCTTACACTGTCACAGTAGCACGTACTCATAAACAAACCAAAAAAACGTGTTAGGAGCTTTAGGGATGTTCTATGTACAACAAGTGAACAATCCATTGGTAGTATTTTTACACATTCACTACTCATAATACTCAGTACCTCGCCCCTTACACTGTCACTGTAGCTCGTACTCATAAACAAACCAAAAACCCGTGTTAGGAGCTTTAAGGATGTTCTATGTACAACAAGTGAACAATCCATTGGTAGTATTTTTACACATTCACTACTCATAATACTTAGTACCACGCCCCTTACACTGTCACTGTAGCAGGTACTCACAAACAAACCAAAACACCCTGTTAGGAGCTTTAAGGATGTTCTATGTACAACAAGTGAACAATACATTGGTAGTATTTTTACACATTCACAACTCATAATACTCAGTACCACGCCCCTTACACTGTCACTGTAGCTCGTACTCATAAACAAACCAAAAAACCGTGTTAGGAGCTTTAAGGATGTTCTATGT
This sequence comes from Prosapia bicincta, assembly GCA_036971475.1. Classification (NCBI taxonomy): domain Eukaryota; kingdom Metazoa; phylum Arthropoda; class Insecta; order Hemiptera; family Cercopidae; genus Prosapia; species Prosapia bicincta. Next base: position 113,651,416 of record JBAIZL010000004.1, read on the forward strand.
ACAACAAGTGAACAATCCATTGGTAGTATTTTTACACATTCACTACTCATAATACTCAGTACCACGCCCCTTACACTGTCACTGTAGCTCGTACTCATAAACAAACCAAAAAACCGTGTTAGGAGCTTTAAGGATGTTCTATGTACAACATGTGAACAATCCATTGGTAGTATTTTTACACATTCACTACTCATAATACTCAGTACCACGCCCCTTACACTGTCACTGTAGCTCGTACTCATAAACAAACCAAAAAACCGTGTTAGGAGCTTTAAGGATGTTCTATGTACAACAAGTGAACAATCCGTTGGTAGTATTTTTACACATTCACTACTCATAATACTCAGTACCACGCCCCCTACACTGTCACTGTAGCTCGTACTCATAAACAAACCAAAAAACCGTGTTAGGAGCTTTAAGGATGTTCTATGTACAACAAGTGAACAATCCATTGGTAGTATTTTTACACATTCACTACTCATAATACTCAGTACCACGCCCCTTACACTGTCACAGTAGCACGTACTCATAAACAAACCAAAAAACCGTGTTAGGAGCTTTAGGGATGTTCTATGTACAACAAGTGAACAATCCATTGGTAGTATTTTTACACATTCACTACTCATAATACTCAGTACCTCGCCCCTTACACTGTCACTGTAGCTCGTACTCATAAACAAACCAAAAAACCGTGTTAGGAGCTTTAAGGATGTTCTATGTACAACAAGTGAACAATCCATTGGTAGTATTTTTACACATTCACTACTCATAATACTCAGTACCACGCCCCTTACACTGTCACAGTAGCACGTACTCATAAACAAACCAAAAAACCGTGTTAGGAGCTTTAGGGATGTTCTATGTACAACAAGTGAACAATCCATTGGTAGTATTTTTACACATTCACTACTCATAATACTCAGTACCTCGCCCCTTACACTGTCACTGTAGCTCGTACTCATAAACAAACCAAAAACCCGTGTTAGGAGCTTTAAGGATGTTCTATGTACAACAAGTGAACAATCCATTGGTAGTATTTTTACACATTCACTACTCATAATACTTAGTACCACGCCCCTTACACTGTCACTGTAGCACGTACTCACAAACAAACCAAAACACCCTGTTAGGAGCTTTAAGGATATTCTATGTACAACAAGTGAACAATACATTGGTAGTATTTTTACACATTCACTACTCATAATACTCAGTACCACGCCCCTTACACTGTCACTGTAGCACGTACTCATAAACAAACCAAGAAACCGTGTTAGGAGCTTTAAGGATGTTCTATGTACAACAAGTGAACAATCCATTGGTAGTATTTTTACACATTCACTACTCATAATACTTAGTACCACGCCCCTTACACTGTCACTGTAGCACGTACTCATAAACAAACCAAAAAACCGTGTTAGGAGCTTTAAGGATGTTCTATGTACAACAAGTGAACAATCCATTGGTAGTATTTTTACACATTCACTACTCATAATACTCAGTACCACCCCCCTTACACTGTCACTGTAGCTCGTACTCATAAACAAACCAAAAAACCGTGTTAGGAGCTTTAAGGATGTTCTATGTACAACAAGTGAACAATCCATTGGTACTATTTTTACACATTCACTACTCATAATACTCAGTACCACGTCCCCTACACTGTCACTGTAGCTCGTACTCATAAACAAACCAAAAAACCGTATTAGGAGCTTTAAGGATGTTCTATGTACAACAAGTGAACAATCCATTGGTAGTATTTTTACACATTCACTACTCATAATACTTAGTACCACGCCCCTTACACTGTCACTGTAGCACGTACTCATAAACAAACCAAAAAACCGTGTTAGGAGCTTTAAGAATGTTCTATGTACAACAAGTGAACAATCCATTGGTAGTATTTTTACACATTCACTACTCATAATACTCAGTACCACCCCCCTTACACTGTCACTGTAGCTCGTACTCATAAACAAACCAAAAAACCGTGTTAGGAGCTTTAAGGATGTTCTATGTACAAGTGAACAATCCATTGGTACTATTTTTACACATTCACTACTCATAATACTCAGTACCACGTCCCTTACACTGACACTGTAGCTCTCATTTATAAACAAACCAAAGAACCGTGTTAGGAGCTTTAAGGATGTTCTATGTACAAGTGATCAATCCATTGGTAGTATTTAAATCCTCCTTAGTATTTTGATAGTGTCTTCCAGCTTTCGGTAGTATTCTTCATCTATTATTAGACTACTCAAGTCGCCCGAAACAAGTTACTTCTCTTTGTGGCCGTTGGCTTACTGTAGGGACTCCAAATTATTGACGTATTCAGTCAAAACAATCAACTGTCAGTTAGCTCTCCTTATAGTTATAGTTCTGCTTACAGTTATAGCTCTCCTTAGAGTTATAGTTCTGCTTACAGTTATAGTTCTGCTTACAGTTATAGTTCTGCTTACAGCTATAGTTCTGCTTACAGTTATAGCTCTCCTTACAGTTATAGCTCTCCTTACAGTTATAGTTCTGCTTACAGTTATAGTTCTGCTTACAGTTATAGTTCTGCTTACAGTTATAGTTCTGCTAATAGTTATAGTTCTGCTTACAGTTATAGCTCTCCTTACAGTTATAGCTCTCCTTACAGTTATAGTTCTGCTTACAGTTATAGTTCTGCTTACAGTTATAGTTCTGCTTACAGTTATAGCTCTCCTTACAGTTATAGCTCTCCTTACAGTTATAGCTCTCCTTACAGTTATAGCTCTCCTTACAGTTATAGTTCTGCTTACAGTTATAGCTCTCCTTGCAGTTATAGCTCTCCTTGCAGTTATAGTTCTGCTTACAGTTATAGTTCTGCTTACAGTTATAGTTCTGCCTACAGTTATAGTTCTGCCTACAGTTATAGTTCTGCTTACAAACGTTTTTATTCTTCATCATAGCCAATTTGTTTTCAGTTACAGCAATGGTTTTCTGATTACATTTCCTAAAATTACTTCAGTTATAATTTATTTCATCTAATATTTTTAATTAATGTCAGTTAATAACTATTAATTTTTTAATATAAACTAATGGCAGGTCACAGACATTTTTGTAGGTTTTTTGGTCACTCGAGGTAATGTATATATGTTAGAATGATTGTGTGTTTTAAACAATAAAATGCTGACTCTATTATTAATAGTAGATGTGTTAGTGTATGTATCTGTGATTTGTCTGTTTTATTGTGATAGAAAATATTTGACTTATAAATGGATATTTATTAAGAGTTTTATAATTTGTTGATTTTTATTATGTTTTATATAATGTTATGTATTTCATAAATAGTAAG